>JAJJWW010016245.1:0-276451 GCA_023531295.1 Papaver armeniacum
ATAATAAAAGTTTAAGATGCTGTCGACGTATTAGTGCCCTGCATCTATTTCCATTTGATAAATATATATCCACATGTTTAGATAGACCAGGAAAAGAAACCATCAGTTATCTTTTGGAATAATTAGGAAAAAAAAAAAAAAAAAAAAGAAGAGGTAGAGTCAGAGTCAGACATGACTACTATCTTATGCGTTCGAATTCGAGTCCATCCAATACATTCCTTTTGTTCATTTATAAATGCACGAACCAAAATAATTAAAAGTAAAGGCTAACTCAAGATTAGTGGGTTTCCTTTTCTTGAACTTTTGTGTTAAAAAAGAGAACGAGAATCTCATGCTGTACCGAAATTACGTCCAAAATCTCTTAATACTTGATTACTAATGAATGAGTAAGAGTTACGCAAATCTTTGTGCTGAAATGGGGGTTTCAGAATCAAAATGGCAATGGAATTTGCATAATTAATGGTCCTTCCAAAAACAATAATGCAGGATTGATTATTACATTTATGTTGATGAAGACAGATTTTTTTTGAAATGAATTGGTTGAATTTGAAGGTCTTTTTCTCTTTTGTTTTTTGGGTCCTCTTATCTTAGTATACCCGTATACATGTTAAGGTTCACTAAAACAACAAATTCTTCATTGGAAACAAGATTTGTTTGCTTTATCGCATTGAAAACAGCAATTCTGCATTGGGAACAAAATTTGTTGTTTTTAGTACAAGAAAACCAATTTCTAGTAGAATAAGACAAAAACTCAATTTCCAAAGACATAAAATAATTTTTTATTAAACGGCAACATGTATACGTATACAAGTTAACAAAAGCCTTGTTTTTTGGTGGCTAGTTAATTTTCACAAATGTACTCATTTCTCGTTGAAAAGGGTCTCAGTCTCACCATAAAATTTTCCGCAGAGCAGTAAAAATCTCGCCATAAAGATTTTAGATTATTTATTCCTTTTAAAAAATTCAATCCCTTAATAAATGCTCCTGAAATATTCGTTCCATCTTTGCTTTTAAGTCATTCAACAACCCTATATATATACAACAACACTTCAGCATTCCAGACTCACTATACTACCAACAACTAGTAGTAGTAACTATCTACATTTCAGCATTCCTCTCTTTTCTCTCTTTGGGTACATTTTTTATGTACTTAATTTTTACAGATCATTGTGTTGATGATCAAGAAATGACGACAACAGCAACAAATAATGGTAATGATGGGGTTGCTTTAAGTGTACGGCAGCAAAATCTTGAACCAAAAAGATCTATTGGGAATGGTACTGGAATTGAAGATTTAGATGATGACGGAAAACCAAGACGAACTGGTACATAACATAAACCCATTTTATAATTTTCTTTTGGATTTCATTTTTTCTTATCTAAAGTTAGATCCAAAATGAATAAGTAGAAGAATCACCATTTTTGAATCTTGCACATTCTTTTGGTTTACTTGTAAGAATTCTAGTTTCTTCAATATAATCTCTCTTTCACAATTTTTTTTTTTTAAAAAAAAAGAAGAAGAAAGAAAAGAAGGTAGAACAAACCTCATTTTATAATCTTTCACATTCTCCAAGTGACTATTAGCCATATATGCATGAATGATGCATCTTTTTAAACTTTTTTATTTATTTTTTTCAAACTTTTTTACAAGTTGTATTTAGTAGAGACTGCAAAGACTGTAATCGAGTACACAGTAGGGTGGTTCTTCTGTACCCTTTTAACAAACTTCTGTATTAAATGAATAGAGTCAATAGATTGAAACCTAAAATATTTAATGACACCAGAGATGATACAACAAATGTTGTTTCTTCCAAGGTTGTCATTGAGAGTTCATTTCAACCACCTCCACCTACCACTTCAATGACCAAAACCAACCCAGCAAAAAATATAGTAGCTCGCTTATGTTTTTGCACTAGATGGCTAGAAGCATCACGACCATAAGGTTCAGACTTGTTATAATTTTTACTTACCAACAAAAAATGAAAAATAAAATGGATGTGCGCATAGGAGCATACCCCAGTGTAGACTGGTCAGTAAAACATTATTTTCGTGCACATATTATAATATTTGATTATTAACGCAAGAATCATTGTGTTTATATGTATACAGGATCTACAATATCGGCCAGTGCACATATCATCACCGCGGTTATTGGTGCAGGTGTTCTATCACTGCCATGGGTTATTGCACAGCTAGGATGGGTTGCTGGACCCATTGCATTAGCAATTTTTTCCTGCATAACGTTCTACACGTCCAGTCTCCTAGCTGATTGTTACAGATACCCCGATCCTAGATTCGGAAAGAGAAATTATAATTACTCTGAAGCCGTAGGAACTTTCTTAGGTATATATGCATGATTCGCCTCATTTCTCATTTCTTGCATCAGACCTTATTCTTTCGTGAGTATATGCATATACATAGAATTAACCATGAAATTTGTAATTGATAGGTCAAAGAATGCAAATGGTCTGTGGGATTATCCAGTATGTCAACATTTTCGGGTATTCGGTTGGCTACGTAGTTACAGCAGTTGTTAGCATGGTGTAAGCAAATTAATATAAGTTTACCTACATAACATTTTTTCAGTTAACCCGAGAAAGCTGAACAATTTGCAGATTTATTGCCCATAAGGAACCAATCATATCTTGACGCTTGGTTGATGGGCTTATTTTCCCTTAATCCCTGGTCGTTTAAGATTCTGTTGTTGTCCTAAGGTTTCCTTGTGGGGTTGGTTGATTCGCAGGCCATCCACAAATAATTCTATGCTTGTTTCTGACTTGTATTTACCTCTTAACACAGGGCAATATTCAAAGCTTCTTGCTTCCATAAAAGAGGTTTTGGAGAAACTTCATGCAGCATTTCTAATATTCCATTCATGATTGGATTTGGAATTTGTGAAGTTATTCTCTCTCAGATCCCAAATATGAGTGAGCTCACGGTACTCTCAACGGTTGCTACCCTGATGTCTTTCTGCTATGCTAGCATTGGTGTGTTGCTCTCAGTTAATAAAGTCGCTAAGGGTAGGGCCATCGATCTCTATAGCTTTTGATATCTATGCTCTTTCACAACGTTTTTTATTCGATAATTTTTGCAGTATTTTTACCTGATTGGGTTCAATGTGGAATGTAGGAAACACGGGGAAGACAACTTTAACTGGAGTTGAAATTGGGCCAGGGTTTTCAGTAGCAGATAAAGTATGGAGTTCCTTCAGTGCAATTGGTGATATTCAAGTTGCATTCTCATTTTCACTGCTCTTACTTGAAATTCAAGTAAGAACTCTTAACAGTATTGACTATATTGAGATTCTCAACCCAAAAATGCAATGAGTCGTATTTAGTTTCTAATGAATGATATTTGCTGTGTAATTGGTTAGGATACTATGAAGGGTCCATCCGAGAACAAAAAGATGAAGATGGCGAACTTGATAAGTGTAACGACAACAACTGTGTTTTATGCCTTGTGTGGGTGCGTTGGTTATGCTGCATATGGAAACGACGCTCCCGGGAACATGCTCTCTGGGGTTTATGACCCAATGTGGTTAGTCATCCTTGCTAACGTCTGCATTGTAGTTCACGTCGTTGGTGGATATCAGGTACTACTAACAATCCTTCTTTGCGATACATTACGGAATTGTAAAATTTGAATTCCTTACCCTCGAGTTTGATTACGCGGATGTTGGTATATGAAACGTATACTCAAAGATGCTGTTCTGAGATTTACTAAATTTCGGCTATCTATATATTCCAGGTATATAACCAACCGTTGTACGCAGCAATAGAGTCGTGGAGTTCAAAGAAATGGGAAAATTCAAGGTTCGTAAATCACGAGTACCCCGTATGCATTCCAGGGTTTAAGAACAAAAAGTGCCATATCAACATGTTTAGGATAGTTTGGAGAAGTGGTTATGTGATGGTAGTTACACTAATTGCCATGGTATTACCTTTCTTCAACGACATACTTGCTTTCCTCGGGGCTACTGGTTATTGGCCTTTGACTATATATTTCCCAATAGCCATGTACATTTCAAGAAAGGAGATAAGAAAATACAGTCTCAAATGGATTCTACTTCAATCTCTGAGTGCATTTTGCTTGATTTGCTCAATTGCTGCTGTTTGTGGAGCCATTCGTGGGATATCCAAATCTCTTGCCAATAATCCTTTCAAGGCCAAAACTTGATTTTAGAGGGAGAAAAATTACTCAATGACAATCTTTCAGGATGTGTACGAAAATGCAATACAGGAGGATTGTGTTTAGTTAATTACTACTTCATCAATCTTTGTAGTTTTTGCTGTAAGACAATTAAGTGATAATACTCTAGATTTTACTATCTAGCTAGCTTGTAATAACTTAATTATACACAAAATTGGTCAATTAACCCAATAACGACAATTCCTGGGTGAAAAAGACATGTAAAATTTGATATTGTTCAAATGGACGAGAATGTAAAAATAGCCAGGATGTAAACAGTTTCATCCTACCCATTCCCAAATACTTTTTGGTATTTTTAATTTACACCAGGATGTGTCCAGTTTCATCCTCGCTCATTTTTATGTTTTAGACAGGATGAATCCAGTTTTATTCTTGCTATTTTTTTTTTGTATCCATTTCACCCATAGTAATTTTTACTCGTCTATTAGAACCATGTTTTAAAAATATTTGGACAAATGACCCATTTTTCGTTAATTATTTTGATAAATTTTAGACCGATCAGAAAAATTGCAAAATTACTCATTAAAAATTTGGCACTGAAATATAAATCTTAGCTGGGGCTGAGATGTTCCAATCAGATATTTTGTGTGAAAAACTTTGGAAGGGGCAGAGGTCTCTGAGCACTTGATATCTAAAGCCAGAAACACAATGGTTTTTTTCCTAACACAACTGCATGTGAATTTTTACATTTGACTCAAAAATTACAAAATACTAGTTACCAAAAAAAAAATATTATTCCAGATATGTGCACAAATAGCTCCAAGTTAGATGTATGAGTCGAATCAGAGATCAGAAAAATGAAAAGAAAACCAAACGAAAAATGGGGCATTTGACCAAATATTTTTAAAACATGGTTCTAATGGACTATTAATAATTAGTATGGGTGAAATGGATACACAAAAAATAGCAAGGATGAAACTGGATTCATCTTGTCTTAAATTTTAAAAAGAGCGAGGATGAAACTGGATGCATCCTGATGTAAATTAAAAATAAGAAAAAGTATTTGAAAATGGGTAGGATGAAATTGTTTACATCCTAGCTATTTTTACATTCTCGTCCATTTGAATAGTATCAAATTTTACATATCTTTTTCACCTAAGAATTATCGTTATTGGGTTAATTGATCAATTTTGTGAAAAACAAACGATTTGGCTCGGTCGGAGTCGGATTGAAACCACAAATTAGATCCAAACACACATGGTGTAGGTTAAGTGGTTAACCGTCCAATTAGTGGAATTTTACATGTCAGTCATCCATTAGTTGTACACTTGTACATTAGCTTTATTGGCCCACTAGTTGGAACGGTTGCCCCCCGTTTTCGCCTTTCATAAAGTAAAGTGACGAAGAGTAAAGTGATCCAGAGTTCTACATAATCGTCGACTTCCTTCACCTTGAAATTCTTTGGATCCCTTTTTTCTTTTGCCGTGATTGCCAGAATTGTGACAATGGATGCGGAGAAGTAAGTAATTTTAAACCTTTTACCTATTATTTCACTCTTGATCTGTTAGCGTTTTTCGCACTGTCTTTATCTATGTAAATTTTAATTGGGGATTTTGCTGTATCATTAATAAAAAAATCTTCAGAATGCACTCCCAGGAATTATCGGAGCCGTTGCAGCGTCTCCCAGAAGATATTAATCTCGAAATCCTTTCGAAGTTACCATTGACATCTCTCTTTATGTTCAGGTGTGTATCCAAATCTTGGAGCATCCAATTCAATGAAAACCCCAAATTTATTGACATGATCAAAAATTGCTTTAGCCTCATGCTTATAGATGAGAAAGGTGTATGTTCTTTGGATAATAATTTATTGTCATCATCGCTATTTGATGGTATCCAAGGACATGTTAAGAAGATTCATTGCCCACTTGTTCCTTTGGGATGGGATCTTGGCAAGACAAATTTTGTGGGTTCTTGTAATGGATTGTTTTGCATGCATCGCAGCAAGGATTTGTTTTGTTTATGGAATCCCTGTACTAATGAGCTCAAATTTTTATCAAGACTTGGATTTGAACGGAATAGGACGTGGTGCGTATTAGCTAAAGGACATGGGTTTGGTTACGACTCAAAGAATGATGATTACAAATATGTGCGTTTTTTTCGCTATAATATGCGCAACAGATCTGAATTGCACATTTATTCATTTAAAACGAATATGTGGAAACGAATATATGTTTCATATGCACTGGTTAATGTGGTGCAAGACAGGTGGGCACCAAATGGGGTATTTTGTAATGGAGCTCTTCATTGGTTTGCAAGGGAGATATCGTCCTATTACCCTAAAGTCTTATTAGCATTTGATATGACTGAGGAGGTCATAAGAGAAGTTCCACAGCCAGAGAATTTGGATACCAAAAAATTTGGTTCCATTAAATATGTGGATGTGCTGGACGAGTGTCTTTGCGTTCTTTATAGTAATTCTGCTGGTTTGAAGTCTGGGTAATGAAGGAGTATGGAAAGAGGGAGTCGTGGACAAAAATGTACAGCATTACTGAACTGACATTACTCGAGGCTAAATCATTTGTGTATTTGAGGAAGATCATATGTTTAAAAACTGGTGAGATTCTACTTGAGGTTCAATATGACTTTTTTAGTACAGCTGCAGTGGTGTTATATGATCCAAAGAATGAAACGGCTATGGTTCTGAAGCTCCATAAGAACTTTGAGCAAACGAAACTTCGATCACCATTCTATAGGTATGTGAAGAGCTTAGTTAAACTTCACCCGGGTTCTTATGTCAGCGAAAATGACCAACAGAAAGCATTATCCACAAGGGATTGAAGAAAAGAAACAGTACAAGGTAAGCAAATAGTTAGTATTTCTTATATAGAGTAATGGAGTCCACGAACTCAGACTTTGTTTTTACTCTTTGGTATTGTTGATTAGGTTTTGATATGCTAAGTATTTTACTATCTTTTATTGTTATTGTCAGTTATCAAAATAAATTAAAGGATGAGCAATTGAACTTAACCATTCGATATGCTAAGTATTTTTACTTTTATTGTTATTATCTGTAATCAAAATAAATTAAAGGATAAACTATTGAACTTAACCATTCGATTTGCAGATATTGTTATTGTCAGTTGAGTGTGCAGCAAAATTCATCTTTTATGTTTACTTGCCTGCAGTATTTTTACTATTAAGCTTCATCTAAAAGCCCCATTTGATGCACATGCCATCATCATACATGAATCTGCATTTCCCGCTTTTTCTTGTTCTTTGGCCAATCCTTTTTTACTCTTCAGCGTCCATAGCCTTTTCTTTGTTTGAACTTTGAATTGGTAATTCATAAGCAATGGAGTGTCATAATGTGTCTTGGTCATGATAAGGAGTTTATCCACGCTTAGAACGAAAACAAGAATAATAAACCATTGCCGCACTTGCCAGAAGAAATTATCACCGAAATCCATTCGAGGTTACCTCCTCGATCTCTTTTAAATTTCAGGTGTGTATCAAAACTTTGGAGCGTCTTATTTGATAACCCTAAACTTACTGACACAATCAAAAATAACTTCAGTATCATGCTTATAAGTAACGACAAGAATATGTACTCTATAGGTAACGAATCATTATCGCCATCGTCATCACTACTTGATGGTAGCTGTATTGAGAAGATTCATTGCCCAGTCGTTCTGCAAGATATTCGGATTAGTTTTGTAGGTTGTTCTAATGGCTTGTTTTGCATACTCGCTTCTCTGTGGAATAATTTGACACTATGGAACCCATTTACAGGTGACTACAAAGAAGTACCAAGTCCACCTCCATTTCAAGTGGGTAATTATGTACGTCTCCTCTTAAAAGTGATAGGATATGGGTTTGGTTACGACTCGAAAAGTGATAATTACAAGGTTGTACGTATTGCAGCATATTCAAAGTTCTACCAATATGTAGCTGAGATCTATTCACTTAGATCGAATTCATGGAAACGGATTCAACATATCCCTCGTCTACTATCTTATGGCTACAGATCACACGAGTATGGGGGTGTTATGTAATGGAGCTCTTCATTGGCAGTCAATATCTCATTCCAATACCATAATTGCTTTACATATTACGGATGATCATATCAAACATATCCCAAAACCAGAAAATTTGGATTTAAAGAGGTTCAGTTACCCTACTACATTGATTGATGTTCTGGATAGGTTTCTTTGCATGCTTTGTTCTAATACTATCTTCTTCTTTTTTGACTAAAGGGAAAATTTGATTAAAATCATCGTTATGTCACCAAATCAGTGACACAAGATAAACAAAAAAGTTACAAAGAGCGTCAATGCATCACTGCATTCCAATTACATAGCAAAGTGGATAACTGAAAGCCTGAAAAAACAAACCTCAATTAAACATCAAATATTTAATCTCAAATATTTGCGACTTCAAACCTCAATTAAATTGAAAGCCTGAAAAAATTTGCGACTTCAAACCTCAATTAAACATCAAATATTTAATCTCCTTAATCAGCTGATCCAAATCTTTCTTCACATTATTATGAACTCTCCGATTTCGTTCATTCCAGACACACCACCAAATAGCAAATGGCAAGATACTCCGATTTTCTTTTTCTCGCTTCTAGATCTTGTCCGGCACCTATCACCCCATTCCCATAGGTTTGTCTTCACATTTGTAGCTAAAACCCAATTGATGTTGAAGGTTTTAAGAAAATAAGCCCATATATCAAAAACAAACTTACGAGTACAAGAACAAATGCTCATTTGTTTCAGACAAGCTCACACAGGAATACACAAGTGGGATCTTGCACTAATCCAAAGATTGTATAAGTAATCAAATGTTGGTGCGCCACTAAAGCACGAGTCAGGACAAGAAAGGATACCTTTAAAGGAACACTTTAGTTCCACAAGTTGCTTATCGGGAAAGTTAACATGCCACCGGTTTCAAGAGCAAACATGAGCATTAGCCATTTTGAAAATTCCTCTCCATAGCGCCACTTTCTTGAATCTTCATTCACAATCCGAGAAGGGTCACCAATAATCGGAAATAAATTTGCCACCTCCAACACCTCCTGCTCATTTAAAGTTCTAGAAAAGTTTAGAATCCAGCAGCTTCATCCGAGATCAAATCACTTACCATAGCATGTTTTACGTCTTGCAATCTAAAAGATAGAAGGAAAGAGTTGTTTCAATGGAAATTCCCCAATCCACACATCATCCCAGAAATGTATACACACACCAGAACCAATATTCAAAATTGTTCCATCTTTCACAAACTCTCTAGCTTTCAAAATACCAGTCCAAACACTGTGGCAAATTGAATTCCATGTCAGAGAAGGAAAAAAAAAGCCTCTATTGCACCTCCAAATTTTGATTTATAATTCTTCTCCACAAAGCAAACTTCTCTGAGCCATATCTCCAAATCCATTTAGAGTGCAAAGCCTTGTTCATCAACTGCAGCTTCTTAACACCAATACCACCTCTACTTTTTGGCAAATTAGTTCTTGACCAAGACACCCTACTCCTATTTTTAGTAGAATTAGTTGATCCCCAAAGAAAATTTCTCATAATTTTCTCAATTTCTTTAGAAACCAACAGGCATTTGAAACATTGTGAGGTAGTAAATAGGTAAGCTAGAGAGCACACTCTGAATCATTATTAGCCTTTGACCCTTTGATAAATATCTTCTTTTCCAACTTGAAAGTTTTTGTTGTAGTCTATGGATGATATTATTCCAAATAATTCTGTTTTTGGACTTACTGCCAAGAGGAATACCTGAGTAGTTCATTGGAAGTTAAGTCACAAAACATCCAAAAATGTCAGCACAAACTTTTGCATTATGCAACTGACCTAAACCCACCACAGTACTCTTTCTATAATTCACTTTAAGACCAGAAATAATCTCAAAACTGATAGACACATTTTTGTGTCTGAATTGTCCTCAGTGTCTCTATTGTTAGTGCTTGACTTTGTACTTATTATAGTGTTTTTATGTTTGTGTAGGCGTTTTTGGAGAAATACACTTTTGTGGAAAAAAATTGCTCAAAAAGTGCTTTTTGGACCCCCAGAGGAGATTTGCTAAACGGACCCCCTTTTCGGATAAGGGGCACCACAATTGATAAGGGACACCCACTGGCTATTCGGACCCCATGCGGGATAGGGGCACTCCATCTTCCACGCTTGAAGTCAGATTTTGGCGGGAATTCTCGGTTCAAAATTCCAGTTCCTGCGTACATTTTTCTTTGATTATTTGAGGAAGATTTAGTCGGATTATTACCTTGCTTCGGATATGTACCACTGTTGGATTGAAATAGGGTTAGTAAGTGCATTCATTTTGATTAAATCACGAAATCTCGTCAAACAGGGAAAGGTTTTTATCTCGGTTTTATTGTGAGCTGTAAATGGAAAGTTTGAGGATCACTAAGGCAGTATATCTTCTCTGTTAAGGTTTTATTCTATATTTGGAGAGTTTTCGAACAAACTATGACTCTTCAGAAGACGTGTAAGAAGAAACAGGGGTCTCGGGTTTCGTTATTTGTTTGTACCATAAGTAAACATACCACTTAATGGGCCAAATTGATACTCGAATCATCTTTTGGTCCTCATCCAAGACCGCTAACGTTAGGTCAACCAAGGCGACCCACCCGATGCGCATTGCACCAGGTCAATTTTAAATTGGCCAACTATCAAAGTCAACGTCCGGTCAAGGTCAATGGTCAAAGTCGGTCAACTATCAAAGTCAATATCCGGTCAAGGTCAATGGTCAAATTCAATGGTTGGTCAACAGTCAAAGTCAACCGTCAGTCCAACTATCGGGTCGCCGCACCCTAGCCAATTTTTCGGTCTTGTAGCAGCAATCTTTGTAACCAATTCAACCAAAAACTCTTCGCACCGCCCACCGTCTCCAACCAATTCCCAGCCAAAAACTCTTCCGCACTGCCAACCAGTCTCCAACCATGCTGCCAGCCAGCCTCCATCCACACTGCCAGCCATCATGCCTGTCAACCATCAAGCCAGTCCTTACCCATGCGGTTAGTGTTCGCCAGCAAGTGTCTACCAATACGGTGTCTACCAATCTTGCCGACCATCATTTATGCAAAATTTATCATGGAAGCATAAATGTGCGGTTTCATGCGAGAATTGAATTCAGCCGATTTCGGCCATGCGACGAATTGAATTCCAATGAGTTCAGCCATGCGGAGTGAATTCCAGCGAAGTTTCGGCCATGCAATATTCATTCCAACAGTTTCATACATGCAATAATAATTCCAGCAGTTTCATGCGGAATTGAATAGGGAGGCATAAATGAGCAGTTAGTGCCATTGAAATTATGTATACAATTGTATAAATAGGAGGAGCAGAAATGATAGAAGAGATTGGTAGCCAATAGGAGGGGAAAAAAATATACAATGTAATTTTACTATCAATACAAAATCACTCCCCAAGGGGATTCGCCCGTGGACGTAGGCAACCTATGCCGAACCACGTTAAACCTCGTCTTTCATTTTGTTCTTCAAATAAATCCATAACCCAAAATACTCACCAAAACTATCCATTCATCGTGTTTCGTTCCCAAAAGTAATTTTTGGTACAAACATTATTATTTCACGAGTCATTTGAGTTATGTTTGGAAACTGCATGAGGAGACAACATGTTTTACTCTCTACGATGACGTGCGGTGATGAGTTTGGAGTGTGTTAGATGGCTACAGACCCGTGAGAAGCTGTAAAAAGGAAGAAATCTCGTCACTGGCATTGAAGAATATTATCGAGTAATTGAAGATATATGGAGTTATTGCGAAGATTTCTGGGATGTTGGGAGTATATAAAGGCTTTACTGGAGTCATAGAGCGGGGATGGAGAGTTTGGGAGTATAATAGAGCGGAAGGAATCAAGTGGAAGAGTCGTGTTCATCTTCAGCGGAGAGATGAAGTAGAAGAACAGACTATAGTGGTAGTCTGTCGTTTAAAAGTGACATATATTTTCACCATTTACGACTGTTGAACTGCAACAGTTTTGAGCGATAGTTTTCTTGTAACAGCGAGTTGTAACGCCCTTTCACCGTTGCAAACTCGGTTCTTTTATTAATTTCCCCAATAGAACACCTTTTGAGCAATGAATTATCTTTTTGAGCTTGTTTCCAATATGAGGAGTTACAACCCATCTCTGGGACAACGGAAGAAGCCGAATTTCATCATGAGGTAAATTTAATTAATTCCTTAATTACTATTTGCACCGATTTTTAATGAATTATGATTTCTATTAATTACTTATCACTTTGTTTGATGACGCATGCTTAGTTCTAGGTAATTTTGATGTGCCATGCTCACAACCTACAATTAATGTTTTACGAAATCTATTTTGGCAAAGAATAAAGTTAATATTTCTTGTGTTTGGAGCTATAAATGTCAAGGATTAATTTATGTATATATTTTCTTATTTTTAGTTATTTTTAGTTATTTTCATTTATTAAAACTGAAATTAATCTCATCAAGTCCGAGTGAACGACAACCTTACTTACCACTATATAAACCTCGATCAATTTTTATGCGTCCGACGGACTTGTATTTAGATTTGTTTTAGGTTTATTTTTTTATTTTTGTTCCTTTTTACGCGTTTTGGTTTTTTTCTATTTGCTTTCGGACTTGGTGTGGATCTTATATAAAAGAGAAAGTGTTGCAAAATTAAAGCGAAGCCAAAGAAGGAAAGAAAAGAGAAAATCCAAAGGAGTAACGAAGAATATTTTTGTATATAGTTAATTTATTTAAAGAAAAATATTTTTATTATTTTTTTTAGATACTGTAATTAGGGTTATATTTTTGTAATCTTTTATTTTTTGGACATTTTTATTTTTTATTTTTGGACATTGGACATTGGACTTTATTTTTAAAACCCTAAGGAAGGGTTATTTTGAATATAAACTGTGTGCAGAGAAGGACGGTGATTACGATATCGTCTCGGCCCCTCGGTTTCGTACATCGACATAGGAGTCAATGCCCCGATTCGACTTCAACGGTTCATCCCCGTCCTGAACGGGAGGTAAGAATTCTAAACACCCGCGAATCCCCCGTCGCGAGTTTCTTGGATGATTTTGTATGCATATATGTTGAGGTATTGAATACGGCTTTAATTTTCATGTAAAGGGCAAGGCATGGCTATACAAGATAAGGGTTCGGATTTCATCACCATTCTCTTCTTGCCATCCTTAGGAAAACGATACCAAATGCGAACCCAAGATTAAAATACCGACTATAACAAGATCGATAGGGTAACGAGCTTAATAGGAAAGTCATTCGAAAAATATTGGTTACTCTTTTAAGCATACTTCGAAGTTCATGATGGTGTTTGTAAGTTGAATGCGCCGCCTTGTAATGCTGGTGAGGCCTTGGGTATGAAAGCTCCATCGAGCTTCCCTCGTCTCAATTTAGCTTACTTTAACTCGTATTGATTCCAGACGGGTCTGTTTAAATTATAACGAATTCCCTTTCGAAGGATTGGAAGTTGGTCTAGAAACAATCTAAGTGGAGCCATCATTCTTTTTGTTTGCTAGAAATCAGTAGGTTTGTTGTGGTCGAGTTAGCCTTGTTTGTGCTTATGTAGATTCCTTGCAGTTAAGATGTCAAACTGGTATTATAATAGCCATCACAATGAATATGAATATCCAAATGAACAATATGGACATCACTCTTTTTATGATCATAGTGTGAATAGTGGTTTGGAACGCCAACCTTTTTAAGATTATGGGTCATACCATAGTGAGCCCAATTACTATACACACGTGCATAAGTCTTACGAGCAAGAAGATTATAATACTAGTTCTTCGTCTCTAGAGGATATAATCAAATTATTTAAAAGTAGTCCTTTTTATGATCCCTCCGTTCCTATTCCTCCTTTAGAAGAGTCCCTCAAGAAGTTAGCTGAGTCAACACGTAAGTTAGATGAGATGAATGGTATAGTAATGGACGAAAGAACTACAATAATGAGTGAACCTTCTTTAGAAGATACCCTCAAGAGGATAGATGAGACGAACGAAAGAATTGCTCGAAATAATCAATTTCCAACACAAGTGTTCCCAGTTTCACCTTTGAAAATGAGGATAGTTATTATTCACCTAATCAATATGACGAGGATAGAATTGGAGACACTTGTTTTAGATGAGGTTCAACCATTTTCATATTATTATAATTATGAGGATAGTGTTAATGAAGAATCATACATATGTAGGCATAGTGATAAGGAAATTATAACTCCAGTTGAGCTTTATAATGATAGTACTATTTATGTTTCAAATCCCAATAATTTTAATGATTATTCACTTATTCGAAAGGACGAGGATTTGACTAGAGATGCCACCGTTTTAGACGATGTAGTTCATGATATTTTAGCTTTGAAATATCCGGATAATCCATTATTTGATGTGCCTATAAGTGAATCGGAGGAAGTAACTATGATTAACACCTTAGTTAATGAGCCTTTACTAGAAACTTTCTTTGATAATATTTTGTATGATTGTGATGATGGTTTAGAGGAAAGAGTTTACCCCGAGAATCTTGTTTTCGAGTCTAGTGATTTAGAAACATTAGTCTTAGAGAAAGAAGATAGACTCGTAGAGATGAGTGAGGATGAACTTGACTTAGAAGAATCAATTGACCATTTCCAGGAAGTTGTGACTAGTCTTTCTAGAGACACTGAAAACGCTAAGTTTGGGGGTGATTATCATTCTCCATGTGCTTTAACTCTTAGAAAGGTCCCTCACTTGGGACTTGACATATGTGCCTCAACCATTTTACAAGATTATCTTCACACATGTTTTCCTGAACCTCTTGATGTCCAGAATGAATCTCAGTTGTTAGAAACCCATCCTATGGTTGATGTGGTTGACCTAGGCTATAATACCAATATTGACTTTGTTTTCCCACCAAAAACATTCCTTTCAATTATGGGAACTTATGAGTTTCGAGATGTGTCGGTTATTGAGTTTTGAGGCTAAACCTAATTACTTTAAGAGATTAGGGTCGACACATTTGTTTAAGGAAGACCACTACTTTCATTGTGGTCAGCTGTGTAAGTCAAATTTGATTGACTTAGAGGATCCCAGATTATTAAGGTTACTATTATGTGCTTCTAAATTCTTAGTTGAGTATTTCCAGACTCTAGAAACCGAACATTCGGATCTAACTTATGAGGAATTGAAACCCATGAAAATATCTTATCTAGACCCCGTTATAGAACTTGAACACGAACCACAACTAGATATAGTTGTATTAAATAGGAAACTAGACAAGGTTGTGCTTTATTTGTTAATTTTCTTGGCATGTTGCAGATTCCTTTTACTTGTGATAGCTCTATTTGGTTTTAGTGATCCACAGTTATTCGGGCTATTACCTTATGATTCTATAAGGTGACTAATCCTTTCTTAGTCTGGCTGAAGACTTTAAACTTAGCACTTCTTGGGAGGTAACCCATGCTCATGCAACACGGTAATATCTTTCCTTAACTCTTTTCTTCAAGTGGTAACAGTTTCTCCTTGTTCATGCTTTTAATTTCATCTTTAGAACATTGAGGACAATGTTAGATTTAAGTTTGGGGGTATGGGAGAAACCTTTTAGTTGCAATAAAAAAACTCCAGAGCCTAGAAATTTATGTTTATTAAGGTTGGCACTAACCAATCTAAGTGGATGGAAGCATCTTAGTTGTAGGAGTTGAGGAACCAGTCGGACTAGATGGAGACATCTATAGAGTCTATTCATAAAAGCACAGAGCTCGTGTGTTAGAAAAAAACATGGTAGTTTCGCCATATCTCGTTGAATCCCTTTCACTTCTGTTTTTATTTTTAAATATGTTTTTAAGTGATTTGGTGGGGCCCACGAATCAAGTTGTTACCATTGCTAGGGTGAAATAGAGTGATTGAGATACAAAAAAAAAAGTTGAGACAGAACATCGGACCAATCGGAATAAATTCGATAAAGTCGACCACTGGTGCCCTTGTATATGATAGTTGTGTTGACCTAGATTTAGTATTATCGGTTGGTCCCCTTGTATATGCCAGTTGTGTTGATATTAGTTTGGACCGGTATCTCGAGTGCATTAGGATAGGTTCACCTTGTGAGAGGCCTTGACGGATATGGGAAACACCGTTCACCTTAGTCAACATCAAAACCATCTACGTTTATCTCTACATCCACCTTCTTAATCTTTCCATGTGATTGGTCGACTCCGGTTATGATGTCCAGAAACAATCTGAGTAGAGCTCTGTCACTTATATATGAATTTTAGTATGCTTCATTCAAACTCGTGTATAAAGAATTGGAATTTCGCATCGTGGTACTTCATCCTATAGTCAATGATTGTTTGCCAACTAAGGAGATTCTTTAGTGCCTTTCAAGGTTCCGCATAGATAGCTAGGTCCTGAGTAAAGGTTTTTTGGGTACACCTCTGGTAAACCCTCCCGAGACTATATAACTCGGTCACTGGGGCTACCTAGTGAGTTAGAATTTTATTTTCTAGATTAGTTTTGCTCGAGGACTAGCAAATAATAAGTTTGGGGGTATTTGATAGACACATTTTTGTGTCTGAATTGTCCTCAGTGTCTCTATTGTTAGTGCTTGATTTTGTACTTATTATAGTATTTTTATGTTTGTGTAGTTATTTTTTGAGAAATACACTTTTGTGGAAAAAGTTGCTCAAAAAGTGCTTTTTGGATACCCGGAGGAGATTTTCTAAACGGACCCCCTTTTCGGATAAGGGGCACCCCAATTGATAAGGGACACCCACTGGATATTCGCACCCCATGCAGGATAGGGGCACTCTATCTTCCACGTTTGAAGTCAGATTTTGGCGGGAATTGTCGGTTCAAATTTCCAGTTCGTGCGTACATTTTGCTTTGATTATTTGAGGAAGATTTGGTCGGATTTTTACCTTGCTTCGGATATGTACCATCATGTTGGATCGAAACAGGGTTGGTAAGTGCATTCATTTTGATTAAATCACGGAATCTCGTCAAACAGGGAAAGGTTTTTATCTCGGTTTTATTGTGAGTTGTAAATGGAAAGTTTTAGGATCACTAAGGCAGTATATCTTCTCAGTTAAGGTTTTATTCTATATTTGGAGAGTTTTCGAGCAAACTATGACTCTTCAGAAGACATGTAAGAAGAAACACTGGCCTCGGGTTTCTGTTATTATTTCACTAGTCATTTGAGTTATGTTTGGAAACTGCATGAGGAGACAACATGTTTTACTCTCTATAGTACGTACTGGTGATGAGTTTGGAGTGTATTATTAGATGGATCTGAGACCCGTGAGAAGCTGTAAAAAATGAAGAAATCCCATGACTAGCGTGAAGAATATTATTGAGTAATTGAAGATATATGGAGTTATTGCGAAGATTTCAGGGATGTTGGGAGTATATAAAGGCTTTAATGGAGTCATAGAGCGGGGATGGAGAGTTTTGGAGTAGAATAGAGCGGAAGGAATCAAGTGGAAGAGTCGTGTTCATCTTCAGTGGAGAGGTGAAGAAGAAGAACAGACTACAATGGTAGTCTGTCGTTTATAAAGTGACATATATTTTCACCATTTCATTTGTTGTCTTGTAATGTTTTGAGCGATAGTTTTCTTGTAACACTGCTTTGGAACATCGAGTTGTAACGCCCTTTCACTGTTGCAAACTCGGTTCTTTTATTAATTTCCCCAATATAACACCTTTTGAGCAATGAATTATCTTTTTGAGCGTGTTTCCAATATGAGGAGTTAGAACCCATCTCTGGGACGACGGACGAAGCCGAATTTCATCATGTGGTAAATTTAATTAATTCCTTAATTACTATTTGCACTGATTTTTAATGAAATATTATTTCTATTAATTACTTGTCACTTTGTTTGATAACGCATGCTCGTTCTAGGTAATTTTGCTGCGACATGCTCACATCCTACAATTAATCTTTTACGAAATATATTTTGGCAAAGAATAGAGTTAATATTTCTTGTGTTTGGAGCTATAAATGTCAAGGATTAATTTATAAAACCCATGTATATGAAAGGCAGTGAAATCCGAGTCTCAATATCAATCCATCCTGCTACTATTTTGTGTATATTTTTTTTTTCATTTATTAAAACCTCGAAATCAATCTCATCAAGTCTGAGTGAACGACAACCTTACTTACCACTATATAAACGTCGATCAAAAACCCAAGTAGAATGTTTCTCAAATTTTGAATTTGTGTATCATCATCTTTAAGAAAAACAACCAAGTCATCGAATTGAAGATAAGTTATCAGAGTACCTTGTTGGGAGATAGAAAAACCAGTTATAAGACCCTCCTCTGCAGCTTTTTTGATCAATAAACAAAGCACCTCAGCTACTAAGATAAATAAGAAAGGTGATATTGGATTACCTTGTCTTATTACTTATTGACTCTTAAACATTTCAGGTTGCTTCCCCTTTTAATAGAAGCGCAAATCTTGGTGTAGATATGCACCATTTGATCCATGATCTATACTTAACCCCAAAACCAAATCTTGCCGAGTGATATCCACACAATTCCAATTAATATTGTCAAAAGCTTTCTCAAAATCTACTTTGCAAATTAAACCAGTATCATGCTGTCTTAGTTTAGAATCAATAAGTTCTGAAGCAATTAGAATGTTATCCTGAATCTGTCTCCCATGGATGAAAGCCCCTTGAAAGTCTGAAATTATAGGAGGAAGCACTATTTTCATTCTAATACTATCTTTGGTTTTGAAGTATGGTTGATGAAAGTTTATGGAAAGAAAGAGTCATGGACTAAAATTTACTGACATTCCAAAACCACCGTCACTTGAAGCGCAATGCTTAAGGGGTTTGATAAAGATCGGGTGTTTAAAATCCGGTGAGCTTTTATTAGAGGTTTATTACGAGTAACATGAATGCGGATAGAGAGGCTTTGGTTTTACATGATCCAAAAAACAAAACGTCTAAGGTTTTGGAGATTAATATGGATATTTGGTCTTCAAACTTACTATCATCATTTCATACTTACGTGAAGAGCTCGGTTGCACTTGTCTCGGGGGCTTATTAGGCTAACCGGATCGGTTTTTCAAATCTAACCATCTTTACATCAAGGATCTTTAGAGGCTCGGCGCCAAGGAGATGGAGAGGCTCTTTTGAGATTCGAGCGTATCGATGGAGGTATACATCACTAGTGGAAATCAAGCGGTTAAGCGACCGACAAAGCAAGTCATTTAACTCTTATATATGACTTGCTTTGTCGGTCAAAGAAAGGGTCATTTGTTTGAGCGTCTTTTTCAACTATGACGTGTCTTTGGGGGTCGTTGAAAATCTTATAACAACGACCAGACTTTAACGGTCAATACTTTATGACCTGTCTTCAATCGTCATAGATATAAATCTTAAAATAAAAAAAATAGATTCAGATTGGCTGTCTAGCCTGACTAAATCTGAAATCAAACACAAATGAAACTCAAATGAGATTCAAATGAAAACCAAATTCAAATAAGAATCAAATGAAACTCAAATTAGAATTCAAATGAGAATCAAATTAAACTTGCATATAAATAATCATTCAATTTAACATTCATTGATTCATTGGTTTCAAATTACACAAAAAGGATTAAAATCTGGAGTTCTGACCAGTGTAATCTTACAAGAAAAGTAACTAAGTTGTAGGATTCGGTTACAAAACGATGAACTAAAAAACTATTGATTAAACAGAAAAACTGTAAACTCTGATAGTGATGAAGAACTTATTCCTACTTCATAATGGTGTATCTGCACAGCAAATGCCGAAAACCAAAGACCTTTAATGGAGCAAGTCAGGGTAGGAACTAGTTCCTGCACAACAAAAGCCATCAGCTGGTTAATATGGGGAGCTCACAATACTTAAGAAAATACTTATAAAAACAATAACCATTCCATGCACATGAGAGGACAGTGATCTATAAAGGTGGGTATCCTAACCAGTATGATGTCAATCTCTTTACCTGCCTCCGTCAACATCGACACAACGGTACAAAGGTAACTAGTTCATTAATTCACGACCTTGACATATCTCGAGCACAAGATACAGAATGGGTTATACATGGAATCCTAATGTAAGAACGGTAACAGTTATTGCAGCTATTTAAAAATGCTCATTAATGGAGTAATTAGGAATTACCAGTTCTAAAACACGAAAATCCCCAACTTCGATTAATATCTAATGGTTTTCCGACAATTTTGCCGTTTGTATCTGCTAAAACACGAAAATTCCTAACTTATTTAATCTAATAGTTTTCCTGGCAATATTGTCGTTCATATCTACTCGGACTTCATTATTATAATAACATCAATAAGAACCAGAATATTCAGCTGTGTACAAATTCTAAACATCAAAGAGATATGGTCATGAGAAACCATTCATAATATATTTCTGTAATTATAATGAAGGTGGTAACAATTTGACTATTTGATATGCCCGACACCAAAATGATACCTAACACAAATACCACGAGTTAAATGTATGAAGCTATTTTCCATGATTGTATTAGCTCCATTTCTCATCCACTAAGGACCAAAGAATTTTTGAACTGCATAAATCCTTGTATTACGAATGCAAACAATGAAACTTTGTAAGAATGGGTTATACCTAATTGCTAGAGAATACCTCTTAGCTTTACTAGATAATATGCCTAACTAACATAAGCACAATCTTTCCAAGGATGTATGTACCAAGGTCAGAAGCTTTAAGATACATACCTCGACATAACAATATGATTGCATATATGCCACAATCCACATTCACATGTCAGAACAACATCCCACAGCTCTATGAACTGCTGCCCAACCTGGTGGTTCACTTTTTGGAAAAATAAGAAATGTATTTATTTTTTTAACAAATAAAGCGAACCAGTCAAACTGATACAATTTATATTTACAAGCAGATGAGTTAATGCAGTAGAACTTAAACTAACAAAGTTCACATGCGATGTTTTTCTAATGACAAAAGTAGAAACTAATATACTTGTCAGGCAGTTGAATCTCATTCACACTATAAAGCAATACAGAACCGTCGAAGAGCAAAATTCAACGAGCAAGATGCATATAGAGAACATTTAGAACAAAATACTAGATTTTTATAAGGAGTATTGAACATTGGTGTTACCGGCATAAAGTTATAACATACTATCTGGCACGGAAATGCTTGAAGCAGGAAAGAGAAGAACTTCAAGATATACTAAAAGAAATCAAAATGGTAAAAGCCTAACATATGCCATTAAGATACCACATACATATGAAAATATGAAAAGTTCTGGACATGCTCCAATAAATAAATTATTTCTTGACACTTGAATCATATTAGGTACTCAATATCCACCATGAAAAGGGCACCCCAAATGTGACAGGAGAACCAGAGTAACTTGATTAACTAACAACTACTTATATGATTGACTGAAATCAACAAGAAACACAAACATTTAATTGTAGACAGCAGTATAAGAAACCCACCTCCTGGTGTGCAGACCTTTAGCATGTGTCCGTCTGTCGGGCAAGACGATTCAGAATATAAAATGCAATAATGAACAACTTATTGTCATGAAGCACATGACAACAAATGTTGTTCCCATACTGATTTGCAATTTGTGCCACAAAAATCTGAGTAAAACAAAAGTGAAGAACATCAAAAACAAACACATGTCGGCTTACTGATTTATAAGAATGCAACTGTTCGTTCTGGAGGTAAAATGGTGATGGTATGGCAATGGAGGTTGATGAGATAGTGAACTGCTGATATTTATGATGAGTAGTGTAACACTGATATAGAAAGCTCATAATTATCGGTATATATAAAAACAATACCAGTCTAGGTCGCCAATGTTGCAAGAGCTTTATACGCATCATTTCATAAGTAATTATGGATGAATTGACAATGTCTGCGCTCAAGCTTCAGGGTATAACTCAAAATCTTGAGTGTCAAAGGACTCCTTAATTTGCTGAGAGTGTGGCTTTCATATCTGTAATTCCCAACATTAGAGAATCTCCTAACATGACTCAACCAAGAAAATAATATATGGAACCAATAACGCAAACCTCCCAGAGAAATCCTTTCCAAATTGCTCTGGAGCATAATTGCGTTCCTGTAGTACCTCTCGCATCTTCTCAATTTTGGGGGTAGGGGGATCCAAATCTGCTATTAATTGTCATTGATGCTACAACGATATGTATAAGCAAAAGTAGTACTCAGTAAAAGGAAGTGAAATTTGATTATCAGATGTTCATATGAAATTACTTAAAGCGAAAACAGCACACCATAACTGATAATTTATCCGTGTCTCCTAAGCGTTCATATGCGATTACCTAAAGCAAATACATGAATATACACATGACTTCAGTGAATCATACTTGAAGAGGTTGCTCTCCTGTATCATCAACTAGAGCAACAAAAGGCCAAAGAACTTATGTTCTTCATTGAAGAGGTTACTTAAAGAACATGCCGAGGCCAATGACCAACTACCATATGAGCAACTTCATGTCTAAATCTTAAGAAATTCTTAAAATACATATGTTTTCCAATCAAAGCATACTGACCATTGTAGACAGTTCCTTTCAAGGTGGGTAATGAGGAAGATGTTATACCTTACCTCAAAATTAAGAAAACCCACCTCTATACAAATAAGAACAACATCAAACATAGACAAATCAATCGAAAAAAACACAACAAAATACCAAGAGAACACTGTTAAAGATGGGGTTAAATCCTTCTTGGCGAAGTTGCATCAGATAAATCCTCAACCTAAAAAACTAATACCAATCCTTCTTTTAGGTTAAGTCCTCAACAGAAAAAAAAAAAAAAAAGACTCAAATGAAACAAACCAAAAAAAAAACTGTTAATTAAGGATAAAGATCAAAAAAAAAATTATACTTATGTTGCAACCCATATCTCAGATCTCTTCAACAAAATCGGTAAACTTGAAATCTATTTGAACCTTCAAATCCAAAATTCCCGAATCAAGGAAGAAAAATTAAGACAAGAAATTAGGGTAACTAATCTACAATAAATCAGAAATTACCTGCTGATGTTCTTTCTTAGAATATATCAAGATTGACCAAACCTAAAAATAAAGATTCATCGAAACAAAATCAGTTTCTACAAAACCCCATTAAGCAACTAAACAAACATTAGAACACTAAATTGCTTACAAAGGACTATTTGAAAACCCTTAACCAATTTTAACCCATATCCAAACCCCCAAATTCAGAAATTGAAATCTTAAAAAAATAAAGAAAAGCTTCGATACATCATACCTGATGAATTTGATGCTCAAGATCGTAACGAGAATGATGATTTAAAGAAGAGAAATGCTGAAATGGGTTAGGATAAAGCTTTGTGAAGTAAAAAAAAATCCAGATTTTTATTCTGGGGTTCTTGGGGTTTCATAGATTTGTGTGTACTAACTAAATCAGGGAAGAAGATGAAGATGAAGGTGTCGGTGTGGTTATGGAGGTAGTGGATGGTGGTTGGGTGGTCTGTGTTGGTGATGGAGAAGATTGAAAAATAGCTGCAGTCTCCCTCTCGAGCAGAAGAAGAGAAAGAGAAATAATGGAGAAAGAATAGAGGGATGAAGAGATAAGGATAATGCTGCGTACGTGGAAAATTGAACCATAGAAATTACTAGGCTCATCGGTCGAAGTGTAGGTCCTTGAGCGGGGAATAAAATAATAATAAAAAAGTTTATTCAACGACCAACTTTGGCGCTCGAAAGAATTTGCGGTCGGGATTTTTTCTACATCTATGACCGCCTTGACCAGTCCGCGGTCAATTGACCGTCGGTGAGGGTCGTGGATGTGGGTCAGGAAAAGCCCATATTCCACTAGTGCATGTTATATCCACTATTTTCATATATACACTACTTTGATGAGTGGTTAGCTATCGTGAAGTTTTTTATCTTTTTTGGTTTTTTTGTTTTTTTACAGGACTGACCAAAGACAAACCCAATAAGAGAAAACAGGACGAGGCCAATTAAAAACATAAAAAGAGAGTACTAGCCCAATAATCATACAAGCCCACAAAGACAGAGACCAAACACATACTTTAATTCATCTCATAATTTTGAAAAAATTCGTTACCCGAGTATCATATGTTTGCTTCCACTAACTCCTTTCATTCTATAGCCTCCCTCATGCACCCGCCTGCAATATTCTGCTCTTAAAGCCATTCAAATTAGGTTTCTTCTCTTCAAATAACTTGGCATTCTTACGGAAACCATAATTCTTTCATGGTTGCACGGGATGTTGTCATTCATATTTGCTTAACCATTGGAATTCTATTTTTGGGCTGCTTTGAGACCTCTTCAAAAGATGTTGGATTTACAAAGCAAAAACTCTGCTCATCCAATCCCATACTTCAACACTAAAATTACATTCCCACAAAGTGTATGTTTCATACTATCTTGTTCTACAAAACATATACGACAGAACCGACACCATTTCATATCCTCTGCTTCTCATTACATCATCATCAACATACACTTTGCTTGTTGTAGTTTCCGAGATATTCTTTTGGTTATGCTAGGATGAAGAAAATTATGCCGGATATGCTTTGGCCAAGTAAGAACAACTTCTCTATCTCTTATTTTTTTCTTTGCAACATTTGTGGATAATTTACCACCTTTTCCAATAATACACACTCTCGATTTATCCCACCACTAATTGCGGCAAATTTCCTATAGGAATAATTTGTTGTAGTTCAAATTTGGAATGCACCATCTACCTTCTGTAATAGAGCTTTTACTTTCATTTCAATGTTTTCTTTAGCATAATCGGTGAAACCTATTTCACTAATTAATGAATTTCCACCACACCAAGTATCAAACCATACGAAATCATTGATCCATCTCCAACTTTCCACCTTATATCTTCTTTTAAGGCATTCCATGCCCATTTTAATCCTTTCCAAACTGAAGATTGTCTCCAATTACTAGTCCATTTCCCATTTCTCGCCTTTAAATTTTTGCGAGAGAAAAACAAAGCCCATTCTTCATCTCGAATTTAGTATTTTGCACATCATTTTCATTAATAAGGATACGTTAATTACTTCCAATCTTTTGATACCAAGACCACCTTCTTCATAAGGTGTACAAACTCTCTTCCAAGAAATTGTCTTAAATTTTCTCATTTCACCATCACCGATCCACAAGAATTGCTAATAAGCTTTTCACACACCTTAATCCTGAGACAAAGGCCATTTGTAGAGTGATATATTGTAAATGGGCACACTACAAAGTACATATTTTACTAGAACCAACCTATATTGAAAAGAAAGTGATCTCCCCTTCCATGCTTCCGGCTTATTCTCAATTAATTCAACTATGGGCCATATCATTGCGAAGTAATTTTACCAAGAGCCGGATACACTCTCAAATACTTATCTGGGAATTTTGCAATTTCCATATTTATAAGATCATTGATCATATTCTTCCTATGTTGTGTAGTTCCATCCATAAAGAGTTTGCTTTTTACTTTGTTAATTACTTGACCAGAACAAACTTGATAAGTATATAGAAGCTTAAGTAGATTTATGATACTCTTTTTACCTCCATTACTAAAAATGAAGACATCATCAGCAAAAAATAAATGTGTGGGATGTATAACTTTTTTTGTTACCATTGGTTGTAACTCCCCTCTTTCCACCAAAGCTGAAATGTTTCATCTTAGAACATCTTCCATAATCACAAAAAGGATTGGAGATAAGGGATCTCCCGGTATCAATCCTATTTCAACTGAAAAAAAAGCCACATTGACCTCCATTAACAAGAACCGATATTCTTGCTGATTTGAATAAAATGATTAACCCCTCACACCAATCATTTGAGAAACCATATTTCTTTAAGAATTTAATCAAGAATTCCCAACTGATTTGTATCATAAGCTTGAGAGATATCTAGCTTGATACTAACATTTGCTCCCTCCTTCTAAATTTCATTTCATTTACTAGCTCGGATGCTATAAGAACCTGTTCATGTATGCTTCTCCCTTTTACATAGGCAACTTGTTGAGGTGATATCAACTTCTTCATTAACTCACTCATTGTTTTAGTGATTAATTTTGTGAATATTTTAAATATCACGTTATTGAATCCAATTGGCCTGAAATGATTGGCAGACTTAGCTCCTTGTGTCTTGGGAAGTAAAAATAAGAAATTTGAATTCATTCCTTTGGGTATAAATTTTCTCCTCAGCGAGAATTGAATGGAAGCAACCAAATCTTCCTTAATTATCTCCCAACAACTTTTATAGAATATTCCGAGAAACCATCGAGTCGGGTGCACTTTCTGGATCCATTTCAAAAATTATTTCTTTAATTTCTTATGCTTTACATCCAATATTCTTTGATCTTCTTCATTAATAACTTTCGGTATCACTTCCAATAACTTATCAGCTTTTGTCTTGGAGAAAACTCAAATTTCTTTTGAAAATGTTGAACCAAATGTTTAGCAATTTTTTCTTGATCTGTAATTACATTACCATCATTATCCTCTAGTTCACTAATCATGTTTTCTGAATTTCTAATCTTCATATTTGTATGAAAGAAACTTGTATTAACTGCCCCTTCTTTAATCCACTTAACTCGGATTTTTTGACTCATTGATGTGTTTGCTTGAACCTCTCTACTGGCATGTTCATTTTGAGATTTTACTAACTCATTAAGAGACTCTTCATTATGGATTATTGTCAGATACTTTTGTTGACAACTTCACTTTTTCTTGACTTCTTTTATCTTAATTTGGATATCCCCAAACACCTTCCAATTCCATTCATTCAAAACCTTTTTTAATTCCTTCAATTTTTGTAAAAACTGAAAAGCAGGATCCCCTACAATTGATTTTTCCCAAAGATTCAGAAACTACTTGCATAAAATTTGGATGACTAATCCACATTTTTTGAAATTTCCTAGGAATGTTTTTTGGCTTAGGAATGCGACACATCCACCCAACAAAGGAGCATGATCTGAGACTATCCTCATACCAATCTTGTATCCCCAATATCCATACAATTGTAACTATTTACGATTGAATACTACTCTATCTAAATTGCATAAAATTCTCTTACTGCCTTGTTGGCAATTTGACCATGAATACCATTTTTTGGAGCAGGGAGAAGTTCACACTTATTTAGACAATCACTGAATTCCAACATTGCATTTCTATTAGGAGATCTTCTACCAACTTTTTCTTCTTGAGAAAATACTGTATTAAAATCACCAAGTATTATCCATGGCTTGTTGAGATCACTTATTAGCCGCATTTCAGACCACACAAATCTTCTTTGAACAACCTTGACATGTGCATGAACACCTGACACTAATACATCACCTACACTTCTTTGTGATCATCTAGATTATGTTTATCCATCATGTTTCCTTTATTGTTTATAACAATTAAAATTTAAGCTCTGTCATACATTTATAACTTTAAGGATTATCATTAGTCCAAAAAAAAAGCTAGGATAAGTTTGCATGTGTTAGTGGTGGTCAGGATTTGTCTAGACAAAGATAAATCAAGGGTTGTGGTTCTCCTGACCACCCCCTACAATTAGCACGCGTGGCATTAATTCCAATATTATGAATGAAAAATGAATAATCATGTAAAGATATGGATTTTCAAAAATTATAACGGAGAGGTTTGAACTCATGACTTATTGTGTCATAAGAGTGGCCTCGACCGGTGTTCCTCAATGGTTGGAATTAATAGAAAAGATAAATCAACGGTGGTGGTTTGTTCAACTTAAATATCATAATTGCTTTATTAATTAGTGTTTCACTAACTGCACATAATAAATAATCTATTCATTATAAAGTTTTCTTTAATTTTTATTTCACTAATTGCTCATAATAAATGACTAATCATCTTTTAATTATAAATGTTTTCTTAATTAATTATAATATTTATTTCTATTAATAAGTAATTTTGATAAATAATATCAATTGACATTTTTGGCGACAATGACTAGTAGAAGAAGTGGAGGCCGAAAGATTAGTGGTGGTTAAGGCGGAGCCAAGCACAATTATATTTATTTTTGTTCTTTTATCGTAAAATGGGATACAAAGTCCATTTTTTACATGTATCCAACTTGCCAAGAATTTTTTCTCCATCTTTCCTCAAAATCCTGGCTTCGCCCCCCGATTTGTGGTGGAAGAAGTAGTGACGGTGAGTGCTTGGTAAGTAGTGATGGACAATATTAATTTTATGTTATCGTTACAACATCGATAACATCGTAGTGTGGAAGATGTGGTTGGTTGTTTTTAACACTTTTGATAAATGAATGTACCATATATTTCAGGGATGATATCATACAAGACGACATTTTCATGATCGTAGTTGGATCACCCAAATGGTACCCTGTTATCTTTGGTACTATATCGTATAAATCATGATTTTTTAATGTTAAAATAAAAATGATTGCAATACAAAAAAAGAATATATACACGGAAAAAAAAAAAATGAAACTAATCAATTGACGAAATTTTGTTCAATCTAAACCTCATACATGACATTTGTGATTGAAAATTTGAATTGCGTCCAACAACCTACGTGGGGTGGGAGGTAGTGATGGTGGCAGTGGTGGAGTCAAAAATTGACATTGAGGAGGCCTACTTTTTTTAAAAAGAAACATGTAAACTTTGGTGGACTAAACCATAAATATATATGGACAAAGTACTATTTATAAAATAAACTAAAAAATTTATGTAGTTATTAAAAATTTAAGGGGTTAGAGCCAGGTTAGTCAACCCTTGGCTCTGCCGCTAGGTGGTGGTGGATAAAAAAAATGGATTCATATGGTTTTATGGTGGTGGCGGGTATTGGTGAACAAAAACATATTATGCTAATTTCGTAACACCAATATGTAATGTTATATTATAAAGTGTAACACGTGGTCGATCATTCTAATGTTAAAATAAACTCGATAAAACACATGTCCATTTTAAAAAATTTGTGCAATCAATTGCCATGTTATGTAATAACTAAACGAACAACACGAATCAAGATCGGAACATATGAAATTATTTATTATTGCTTTGTCTATGCAAAGAGTGGTCGGGATTTGTCCTTGGCAAAGATGAATTTACCGTTGGGGTTTGTTAAACTTAATCATTTTTAAATGTTTTATTAATTAGTGTATCATTGATTGTTCATAATGATTAATTAAATTTCTATTATAAATGTCCCTTTAATAATCTAACATAAATACATAATTTTATTAATAAATAATTTTACTAAAAACTATATTAATTCTAACGGTAGCGGGTGTTTGTGAATGGTGGAGGCGGTAACATTACTATTGGTGGAAGAAATAGTGGCGGCGGATGGTTTTTATGGTGGTGGGTGTTGGTAATAGTAGTGGATAATAATAGTTTTTGCTTTTTAATGAGTTTTATTGACCGAGTAAAAAACAAATCTTCACAAAAATGCAACATTGTATTGTGAAAGATGTAATTGGTTGTTTTTAGCACGATTGATAAGGACAAAAACCAAATATTTCGAGGATGATACTTAACGTATAAGACAATATGATCATGGATTGTTGGATCACCTAAACGGTATCCTTATTATATATAAAGGAAATTGGTGTATCACGTAAGAGAACATTATCGCTCTCTCAAGTACTATTACATTCTTTTTCCTAAAAGACCATAATGTCGAGTTGTTTCGTGACAACTACCTACAAAGACAACAACATACTTTCACTCAATTCCCGATATAAAACCTTATTGACCAGGAAAATGTATTTACATTCTAAAATATTTGTTTGAAAATTATGTTTGTTCATCAAAATCATCATAAAAAGCTCTGAATCATATATCTAAATTTTTCCTACGATGTTTATAGAATATTTTTTATATTTTACATTCTCAAATCATGCGACCTCTTGATTACAAATCAAGAATATGAAATTACATATCAATATGTGTAGGTTTCATTCACTGGGTTAGAAGGTATAGTAGATACAGATGGGTAGATCACACAAAGCAGAACATGACTGAGAATACTTCAATAATTTGGTGAAGAAATAAGGTCAAAAAATTTAAGATTAACTTTATATAGGACTAATTAGATCGGCTTCGATAGGAGCCGACTAAAATATGGATTAATAATAATTTCCACGTAAGACAATTTCAAAACACAGTCGGCTAACTCGCCTATGTAAAGAGTGGTTAAGATTTGTCCTTCCTCAATTGCTATGTTATGTGAGAAGAAGGTGATATCTAAGATTGAGGTACAATTCAAATCTATTAGATTCACACCATTTACAACTGACGTGTTGTTATTATTATTACAATTAAGGGATACATTGAACACACTTGCGCAAATAGCTCACTTCGCAAATGATTGGTGTTGCATGTACCGTCAAATTAATTAAGGAAATAAATATAGTTTCCTTAGTTACAACACATTTCCCATATTCTATTACACTTTTCAAACCCTTATCATCTAAAACACCACAAGAAACAAGATTAATTTTTGCAGATGTCCGGAACATGAAGAGCTTCATTCAAAGTGAGAGTCTTGCCAGAAGTGAGCTTGAGCCGAACTTTGCTTTTTCCTACCCGAAGCTGCAGATGAGTTACCCATATAGAGTTTCTCGCCTTCCCCTAACTTATTATAAGAGGTTAACATATCTCTGTTTCCACCGACATGTTTGGTAGCACTAGAGTACCCACCAGTCTCTCACATTTGTTACCAAATTTACTTCGATAATAGTGCCAAAAAATTCATCTTTGTTGTTTTCAACCAAATTAACATTAATTTTCTTTTTAAGGTCCTTACGGTTTCTGTGAACCGCCATATGTCCAGGATTTCACGCAAGCATAGAAATCACCCTTAAAGCCGAGAATCGATGTCCTGGGAGTATTTTGGATATAGTAACTTAGACGCGATGTAAGACTTATGCTTTTTTTTTAGTTTTTCCACAATCTATTTATTTAAGAAAATGAACATTGCAAATACATAACATCAACAAAAATTGGACAGATTGCGTTTGACAATAATGGCTAATGGCAAAAGAAAGGAATTGTTGTAGAAGAATTGTTGGGATATACAACGGATTACTTGATACGAATGAAAGAGGTATAATTATTTCGATTCTGAAATCACATAAAGTGTGAGTAGAAGATGACATCAAGTTTAAAGTTAGTAACAAACATAATATGGCTAACTAAAATGTTAAAAACAAACATGATATATAAACTTAGAAATTCGTGGGACTTGAAGAGGCCAATTTTGAAAACTACAATCTTAGAAAGCAACGATCCACAATACCATATTTTTTTTTTATAAATATTCAACGTAGAAGATGTCAACTTTTGGTAAAGGATCTATTGACAACCTATTAATTTGAAATAGGATCAGGGAGTACAATATGTGTTCAAGGTTCTTTATGAGGTAATGTGTCGCCAGATTGTATTCCAAGTGAAGGTAGGAATAAATAGAAGTGACAAAATGTCCAAGACTTTTGAAGTTACCAAAGCCTTCGTTAAGAAGAACTGCTGGGCACAATACTTTGTTGAAGATTTAATGGCAGAGGTTCTCATATATACAATCCCTTCGAAAAGGTAATGGGTACACATTTTAAACATTATCATCTAATGGATGTTGAAAAATTACAGGAAAATCATGTCACATTGGAGAGTTTGTATCATCCGTTCGATGCAAAAAATACTATTCTCTACCTATTTGGAGGATCGACAACATGACCATGATAGATGAGTCATGCGGAGAGAAATAAGAGCATGGGGAGACTTTTATGGACGATATTAATTAGTTGATTTCACTAAGATGAGCGCTGCTGACGACATATTTCCAAAAAACATTTAGACTTCCATGTTCATGTAGAGCATTATCTCATTATAAGCAATGAACCTAAATAAAAAAGTGTCCGGAAGTTAAGATTATATTTCTTTCGTTTGAGCAAATCTCCGGTAAAATATTAAAGGAAAAAAACAAGAAAAAAAGTGAGGAAAATCCCAACTATTTTTATGACAAACCCATATTAAATCATAAGGAGTGGATAAGTATTCGGGACACAAATTATACAATATATTAAAAATGAAGCAACATCATGGCCCGTGCCAAGTTCTGAAATGTGTTAAGGGCTAGTATAGTAGGTTATACAGTAGAACCCCTATAATTTAATCCGCAATAAATTAATAATAACGATAAATTCATAAATTTAAATAAAGTCCGAGTCCGGACCAACGTGCTAAATTAATAAATCGCTAAATTTATAAAATAATAATTTTTTTTTAGCTTTCTATAGGTCCCTTTGAATATATAAATTAATAACTCTCTAATTTATAAAAATTTAGTTTTACATTTTTGCTAATTTTGTAAAGAATGATTCAATTGTGACTTAAAATTTCTTAAAATTGATTTCACATTGAATTTTATCATGGATTTTTCTTAAGATTAGAAGAGTTTTTGGTGTTGTGATAGGGTGTGATAAGGTTAATAAATACATGATAAAATACATGATAAAATACATGTGATAGGGTGTTGTGATAGGGTGAGTTTTTGGTGTTTTGATAGTATCATGTATTTTAATAGTATCACGGTAATCGCAAGCATCAATGGATTTTTCATTTGAACAAAGTCTAAGTGTGGGGGAATTTGATAGGGTGTAGAATACACTGTATTTAATATCTATTGGTTATGCTTTCTTTGTTACTTTTCGTGTGAGTTATGTATTTTAGAGTGTTTTTGAGTTATTAGTTACTTTGTAGTCGCACGGAGGAAAAGAAGGAGAAATTACCATATTTGAGCCAAATGAAAAAATTGTAATCTCATGGGAGAACATTATCTGTAGCCCAGTCAAGGTTAAGGGGTAACTCTATTTGAAGGAGGACTAAATACAATCAAGCTAAGGTTAAGGGGTTGCCAATTTGGGTAGCCCTTATAGATGCGTGGGTTGTTAGTACCTGTTATGCCCTAACCCTACATCTCGAAAGCCTCTCATTCATTTCAATCATTTTCACCTGAAAAAGAGAGAAGTAAAAGCAGAGGCTGCTGCTGTTGCAATCAAGAGAGAAAGATTGAATCCGAAATTGAGAGAAGACATCAAAAACATAGATAGTTGAGAAATCATGATGTTGCCAATTCGAGTAAGAAATTGAAGATGAGATAGAGATGGGTTTTGTCTCGATATCATTGTTGAAGAAATTGGGGGTTGTTCTCAGTTTGAAATTGGAGGGAATTAGAAACAATGATCTGGTAGATGAGTTAATGGGTTTCGGTGGCCGAGTTAGATGAAGGACAAAGATTGGTTGGTGACGAATGATGGATTGAGACCAATTTGCAAGAAATCGATGATGAATTCAAGCTAGGGTTTGTTGTTGATGTTACCAGCGATGTGCAAGAAGAAAGGGATCTATGAATTTAAGAGTTTCTGTGGCTATAATCGAATCGGAGAATGGGTTTGATGGGCTTGTTGATTTTTAAGGTGAAATTGAGGATGCGGATGTTGCTTCATTGGTGATTGTAAAGATCGATAATTGGAGATGGATTGTTGTTGTCCAAGAAATGGATAAATGGGTTTGTGACAATGAATAAAGCGCAACATAAGGGTTTAATGTAGAATTGATGATGCGAGATGGTACTAATATTGGTCGAGAATATTGGGTTGATGGAGTGAATGAGATGGCACGAGTTGAAGTATAGTTCTGAGAATTACAAGACCGAGAGGAATTGAAGCCTGCGGTAATGAATGAAAATGGGTTGTGAACCTTAGATGTATGCAAGGTTTCTTAGCGAGGTATGGAGTTGAAAAGTGTGGCCTGAACTTGGCCTGAGGAAGTCTTGTAAACAGCCAGAACTAGGCCGGTTTCCCAATCAGATGAGTCGACTCAATGATTTAGATGACCGATCCATACATCCAACTCAGTAATTCAGCCGACTAAGACCGAGTCATAACAAAGTGACTATGTAGCCGACTATCCTTCCTTGACTCGGTTGACTAACGTAATTTGTTAGTTTGACGGTTAAATTTTACGTAACGTGTGGAATATTCCTTCTGCGATGAAGAATCTTAGGTTTTCGGCGGTGACGTTTCAGGTCGGATTCTGGTGATCCTGAGAACTTTTCAGTCAACCAAAAGTACAAAAATTTGTGAAGAATTCTCTAGACTCATGGGTTTGAGGAATTGGAATTGAATTTGGAAAGTGAAGATGGAATTTGAGAAAGACAAAGACTTGGATAGAAGACTTACAAAGGGAAAGAGATTCTATTCCTAAGAGGATTACTAGAAATTGAAGCCTATAAATAGTGAAGTTCTCTACTTTTCTCTACACATTTCTACACCTTTTTACACACAACACTTGTGGTTTTACTTGCTTTTCAAAATTCTTGTTTTAATTATTTGTGTGAACTTTAAAAATTCTCCTTTTAATTATTTGTGTGAATTTCAAAAAACATGAGTAGCTAACTTTCTTATTGATTGAGGATGAATTCCTAGTTCTTAACATATGATTTGAGTTTTTGTTTTAAAATCTACCTTGAAGTTTTTCACATGATTATCGTTTGTTTTTACTAATAGGAATGTTTATACATTCATGGTTGATTGATAGATTGTTTAGGTGGCCAACTAAATTGATTTGTTAATTGATCTAAAGCTAGTGAAAGTTAGGGGATAAGTAATCGTTTATTGACTCTTTACATAAGTAGAAATCACGGGACCTTGCGGAGGGATTCCGTGGAGCAATTGTGTGTGAAAACAACGTTAGCAAGTAGACCCTGAAATAAGAGTCTAACTACTAATATCAACCTAAAAAATTCATAAGTCTTAATGCATTTAAATAAATTACATCTTGAGTGATCTACTACTAGGTGGTTTGGTGAATAAAATCCGGTAGTCGAGAACTTCCGTATCCGGTGATATAAGGGATTTAAGGGTTAGCACTGATCTAGCTGCTATAACTACGGTTGGTGATATTGTGACTAATAAAAAGTGGAAAAGAACATAACTTGAATCATTGTTTTGCAACGAAGAACGATTCCTTGATCTAACTTCTCTTATTGGTTTCAACTAATACTTTTGAATACTTTGTTTACTTTCTTTTTGCTTTTCAAAACCAAGCCCCCTTTGTGACAATTTTACAATCCAAAATCTTTTGCTCCTCGTGGGAACGAACTTAACTACAATATATTACTTGTGAATTAGGTGGAAATATATTAATTAATTTATTGTGATTACGACACGCATCAAATTTTGGCGCCGCTTACGGAGCAATGTGAACACTTTTTTAGTTGTTTTTATTTTCTTTTTATTTTTGTTTATAACTTTGTTTATTAGAATTTTATTTCGAGATATAGTTTTCTATGTATGGTGGACAAGAGCAAGCATATTACAATAATCAATACGGTTTTCAACCTCAACATTATGGCAACTTCCAGCCATCCTTAGGATACACACTTTATGGATATTCTCATACATATCAACAACCTTATGACGGGTATGTAAGTGAACAATCACTAGGAGGAGGATAGTTATGCTTCTAAACCTATGCGTGATCTCCTTGGTATAAGGCAACCTAGTTTGAGGGAACTTGAGAGAATTTTCTATCAATTGATCGATGAAGGCCTAGCATCGATGAAGAAATTCTTGATGTTAAAAGAGATTTAAGAATGGAGCGTGAAAAACGTTATTATATGGGTTACGATGATGATTTTCAACCTTTTGAAAATCCTTGTAACAAGGATAAAGTTATTCCAACTCCGGATCATAATAAGGATCCTTCACCTATTAAAAAGGAGGAGATTGGGTGTGACTTCCCTATTGTTATAAACGATGTAACACCCTTACAAGAAGATCCTACAATCTATACCGAGCGAAAATCATTTAGGTGAATGGCCCGATTCCGATGATGAGAATGTTAAAGAGATGATGCTAGAGGATGAAACCAAATTGATTGATTTTGTGGAAGACCCAATTGAACTCACCAATGATTTTAATGATGCCTAGACTTTGGTTAAGGTAGAAAATAACGACGAATGGTTGCAAGATTTGATAGAGGACCACGATATACAAAAAGGTAAGTAATTCATATGAATTCTCTAAGGATGAAGTAGATTCCTCAAAACAAGAAATCGTGCAAGGTTTGTCTAACCCTTTCCCTATTGATTCTTCTCCTTTGCCTCTTATTGGTTTGAATGTATGTGCTTTGAAAGTATTTTTGGATGATTTTGTTTCTAGATATCCACCATTGGAAACACTTGATACTAACACTATGCAGGTTTGCCAAGAGGAATACATGGAAGTTCCAAAATTCTATGTTCTTTATACACTCCGAGTGTGGACAAGAATAAGTGTGGGGGAAATTTTTATTTGGCGAGAATTTCACTATTGTTTTCTTGTGCTAATATTTGTATGAAGCTAGTGTTTGCAAAACAGTACTATGGGTGGATCCCCAAATTTTCCGATTGTTAGTATATGGGAGTGAACAATTGGTAAGTCGGCCGTCGACTTTAAAAAAAGCACTTCATTGGAGGCAACCCATAGGTTTCGTATTTATTATTTTTTTGTTTATTTATTTTTATTGTTACATACCATATTAGGATTTCCCACCTTGACTTTACTAGGATGATTAAATTACATTAAGGACAATGTAAGGTTTAAGTGAGGGGAGTGGTTAAGCGTATTTTAAAAAAACAAACAAAAAAAAAAATTGCATAAAACCTCCAACTTTAGGGATTTTAGAGTCACTAACATACTTCTAGGTATGTTTACATAGAGAATTCTGACCGACATAACTGAACTTGGAAGTGTTAGGGAACTACGTTCGAATTTCTTACTTGTTAGAGTGTTAAATAATGGATTTAATCATGCCGGTGGCAAATGAGGTGCAGAGGGAAATGCATTATTAGAGTTGCTGATCAATCATTAGTGGAGACTACCCGTATTTATATCATGTGAGGCACCGACCAAATTTTCTTTGTAGCGGACTAAAAAAGCTTTCTTTTGAGTGTGTGTCACCGTACATTAATTCCAGGTAGAATGGTGAGCTACCAAAACTCCCACCAATAGAAACACTACTTTTTGATCTCTTGAGTGCTAATTTTGTCAATCATGAGGGTGGCGTCTATGGATGAAAACCTCCTTCTTGTAGTTCGATTTGCAGTTAGCACCATTCTCTCTCTCTCACCAACAACGGGTCCATAGAAACACCATCATCATCAACAAGGAGCGACATCAAAATCTACAAGGAAAGTTGAAGACGTACAAGGTTTACAAGCAACGGAACGAGAAAAAGAGCAAATTTCAAATTCAAGTAAAGCAACATACAATGAGCATATTTTTACATACATGTTGAAGACTTACAATACAATGAGCATAATTTTATATCCAAGTATGAAGACTAAATTACAAGAGCAAAGAAAATCAAAAGGTGAGAATTATTGAAGTTTATGATTTCGAGACGATACAAGTTGTGAAGAATCAAGCGGTAAAGTACTTTACCCACGGGCACAGTTTGTTTTGTTTTCAATTTATTTTGTATTTTATTTCTCTTATCATCAAAGAAAAAAATGAATGAAAAAAAAAATGAAAAAAAAAGGAAGGAAAAAAAATGATGTTAAGAGAAATTTTTGGTTTTTATTTATTTAATAAGCCATAGGGAAGGAAAATCTATAAGGAAGTTTCAAGCGACAAGGATTTTAAGGAAAAAGGTTACAAATTGTCAAGGATCTACGAAGTTCGAGAGTTTATCATCAATAGTTGAAGCCGAAGACGAAGACCAAGAAGATGAAGACAATGAGCGGAATACGTTTCTATTGGATCTTTGAGAGTGGTGTTATCATTATTGCACTCGTATGTGAGGTAATTAAGTAATCTCATCCTCGATAATAGTGGTTGATTTCCTTTCTTAGAGATCGTCGAGAAAAATTGTTTTTCAAATGTTAAAAGATGTGGGTTTTTAAAATATTTCAGAAGTTGTCCTTCCCACCATTCAATGTGTTATAAAGTAATTCTCTTCATTCCTACCTTCACACATGTGAGAACCATATAAGTACGTCTTTCGAGTGCAATTTCATAAAACCCTTTTTGGTGAGGCAGAAGTCGAGGCGAAATGCTTATTGATCGCTCTCAAACACGCGTTCTCTCATTATGGTGTGGTTATTTCTCACTCAACATTTAAGAATGAGAATATGTTGTTTAGTATTTGTAACTTCTTATTACTAGAATGCGAGAAACTCTATGTCCTCATAACTCTTTGGATGCTTGCGAATATTTGGAACGCTTTGAAGTTGTAAGTTTTAGTTTGATTTGCTCGAGGACTAACAAAGTCTAAGTGTGGGGGAATTTGATAGGGTGTAGAATACACCTTGTATTTAATATCTATTGGTTATGCTTTCTTTGTTACTTTTGGTGTGAGTTATGTATTTAGAGTGTTTTTGAGTTATTAGGTACTTTGGAGTCGCACGGAGGAAAAGAATGAGAAATTACCTATTTGATTTTGAGCCAAAAGGACAAAATTTTAATCTCATGGGCGAACATTATATGGACCCAGTCAAGGTTAATGGGTAACTCTATTTGAAGGAGGACTAAATACAGTCAAGCTAAGGTTAAGGGGTTGCCAATTCGGGTATCCCTTATAGATGCGTGGGTTGTTAGTACCTACTATGCCCTAACCCTACATCTCGAAAGCCTCTCATTCATTTCAATCATTTTCACCTGAAAAAGAGAGAAGTAAAAGCGGTTGCTGCATTGCAATCAAGGGAGAAAGATTGAATCAAAATTGAGAGAGGACATCAAGAAATGAGAGATAGTTGAGAAATCATGATGTTGCTGATTAAGTAAGAAATTGAAGCTGAGATTGAGATGGGTTTTGTCTCGATATCACTTTGTGTTGATGGTGGTTTTTAAACAAGGGGTAAAATCGTAAAACCCATGACCTAGTGTTACCCGCAACACATTAACTAAGAGCATTTAACTCGTGTGTAAATAATTAATAGGGGGTATTTTTTCAAAATGCAGATTAGGTTTTCGACCACGTAACCCTAATTCCAAAACCAAGACGCACATCGCGCACCGTGGCAACGATGCCAAACTATGCCGCACACTCGCGCACCATGGCAACAATGCCAAACTAAGCCGCACTTTGCGCATCATGGCAACAATGCCAAACTAAGCCGCACACGCGCACCATGGCAACAATGCCAAACCAAGCCGCACTGCGCGCACCATGGCAACAATGCCAAACCAAGCCGCACTCCGCGCACCATGGCAACAATGCCAAACCAAGCCGCACATCGCGCACCATGGCAACAATGCCAAACCAAGCCGCACACCGCGCACCATGGCAACAATGCCAAACTAAGCCGCACACTGCGCACCATGGAAACAACGCCAAAACCAAGCCGCACACTTCGCACCATGACAGCCGACGCCAAAACCAAACTACATATCGCACTCATTGGCAACCATGCCAAACTAGGCCGCTATGCCATTGACACATGCCAAATATAGCGCCCTAGGCTTGCAAAACGTGCAACTAGGTCAACATGGCCGTACGTGCCACCGGCACATGCCAACACGTACCACAAGCCATACTTCCAAGCCGCTATGCCATTGGCACATGCCAAATATAGCGCCCTAGGCTTGCAAAACGTGCAACTAGGTCAACATGGTCGTCGTGCCATTGGCACATGCCAACACGTACCACAAGCCATATTTCCAAGCCGCTATGCCATTGGCGCATGCCAAATGTAGCGCCATAGGCTTACAAACCATGCAACCTAGGCCAAGTCCGCCACGCATGCCATTGGCACATGCCAACATGCTCGCTGGTAGCTTTTCCTACCATGGCCACGGGTCCTAACTGGCCACGCATGCCATTGGCACATGCCAACATGCTCGCCGGTAGCTTTTCCTACCAAGGTCACGGCCCTAACGGCCACGCATGCCATTGGCACATGCCAACATGCTCGCTGGTAGCTTTTCCTACCAAGGTCACGGCCCTAACGGCCACGCATGCCATTAGCACATGCCAAACACACACGCTGGTAGCCTAACTTGTAAACCATGCAACCTACCACTAAGGCATTCCGCACATGCCATTGGGGGATGCCAAACACACACGCTGGTAGCCTAACTTGCAAACCGTGCAACCTACCACCAAGGCATTCCGCACATGCCATTGGCACATGCCAAACACACACGCTAGTAGCCTAACTTGCAAACCGTGCAACCTACCACCAAGGTATTCCGCACATGCCATTGGCACATGCCAAACACACACGTTGGTAGCCTAACTTGCAAACCTTGCAACCTAACACCAAGGCATTCCGCACATGCCATTGGCACATGCCACACACGCCACTAGCAGCTCCGGCATTGCCACTTACACTCAACATACAACCTACCACCAAGGCATTCGCACATGCCATTGGCACATGCCACGCACGCCACTAGCAGCTCGGCATTGCCACTTGCGCTCAAGTACAACCCGCAACAAGGGCATTAGCACATGCCAATGGCACATGCCACACGCGCCACTAGCGGCGCCACTTGCACTCAAGGTGCAACCAACGAGATATCAATACAAAGCGGGGATGCTTTCCCGGGGTTTTGGTTTGGCGGTCATGGCTTGCAGCGTACACTACGCTCACATTAAGAAAGCGTGAAAAGGAATAAAGCGGTCAAATAAATGAGGAAATAATGGTGAAAACGTTTTCACCCATTAACACCATGCGGTTACCACCTCCTCCCATTATTTCACCCTTTACTCTCTTCCTTCATGAGGCCAGGGTACGTTTCAATCTCGACTTGTATAAATAGGTCTTACCTATTTCCACCAGACAACAAGTCTCGGTCAGGAGAAAAATACTACACTCTCAGAAAAGGAAACTTTGCAAGCTCTCCAAAAAGCTTTCATCTCTTGCAAGCTTCCGAAGCTTCCACTTTCTGATACAAGTCGAGACACTACTCTCCCAGAATTATTCTGGTCTCAACACCTTTCTTGGCTTCCCTCCCCAAATCAACCCTTCTCCTCCACTTTGTGACCGAAGCAAGTTTGGAACGGCCATTTCTTGGTTTAGGTGGGACTGCATGCAGATTGATCTCTCGAATCTATAAAGTGCTCATGTGTAGCACATTTGTTTAGGGTTTGAATCAGTTTCTCACTCACCTACCGAATTTACCGAAATCGGCGAAACGATTTTTACCCATAAACAATTGGCGACCACAACGGGAGGATTGATCTATCGGCTACAATCTTTTTGTCGATCTCGTTCTTCGACCCAGATATCAAGATGGTAGGGGAAGACGACTCAATTCGACTCAACTGCCAGACGCCCAACTTTTGGATCTCAGCAAGGCCCTCGACAAACCACGAAGTATTGAACTCCTTTTCTACGCACACGTCGCGATGGTGCTCCCGGTCAGCAATAACGTCTTCGAAACGGTGTGACCGGTCACCTCACGCATATCCTCGATGGAAGATAAAGCCTTTTCCACACGCTTAACCGGTGCAAATCGACTAGTGACTTTCTTGGTTATGGCCATATGTCCGTATTTCTCCCGGATTCCGTGTACAACACCTCGTGCTTAGCCGCACGCCGAAGCCGCCAACCAGCACATGACCTGGATAAGGAACCAAGTACGGAGGATCAAAATGGTGCTCGCACCTGGCCTCACGACTGCAGAGGGTCTTCCTCCATGTCTACGGCAACAATCAATGAGAGAATCATCCGCCGTTTGAGCCATATCTCGTGCTCGGCAATTGGCTAACTCCCATCTCCAAGTCACCACGGTGGTCACCAAAGGCAAGTTTTCGTGTGCCTCTACCCTTAATCATCCTCCGAATCGGATTTCTCCTGCGAACTCGAGTTAGACATTTTTCAAATGAAGAAAGCGAAGAAAGAGAGAAAAGAAGCGTGAAACTCACCGAACCACTTCCCGAAAAAGAACCCGGTCTTGCCAGAGGAATCACTCTCACTTGTCGAACTTTCTTATTTCTTTGACTCATCATCGCTATGAGAAGGCTCAGTCTTTCTTTGGAATTCTTTGAAGAAATTTGCCTCGGCAACGTGCAAGGGCAGCGAAAGCATTAACACTACCAAAGCCCTGGAGGAAACAAGACACATGTTTTCAGCGAGAAATTCACATGTTTTGAGACAAACCAAAGAAGAGGCGACACATACCGGTTATTGGAAGAACTGAAACACACGAGAGTTGTGGGAGGATCTTTTGAAACCGTTCGAAACCCGCCAAAGACGATTCTTCGTCCTCCGTTCCTTGGCCTGGGGACTTTCCGAGTTGCTAGGCAACTTTCGCTGAGATCCCTCAACATTGGATACATCTTCAAAACTGGCTGGGGAAGGTTTACAACGAACGTTCTCCACCACGTTATTCACAAAAGCTTGGATCATAATAAACTCGTCGCACTGAACTCATTATAGCCAAAGGTCGTCGAAGTTACTCTTCCCATTTGTAAGAAGAAGGAAGGCGGATACCCCGGATCGAGGGCACGGCATTGAGGGAGGCACGTAATGAATCCTTAGGAAGCACCGGGTGGTAAGCAAGAGGTACCCTTGATCGAAACCCATGTGACGAGCAAAGACGGTCAATATTGTAAGCGACTATCCCGGAAAGACCCCATGAAGAAAGATGGCATATAACCGGCAAGCAAACTTTGAATGAACAAGTTTTCACCAACGCTCAAATCGCCATCGGAAGACAAAGACATGAGCGGAGACGAAGCAAAGGTGTCAATTTGAGTCACCGACCTATGGACCAGGCTCCCATGGGCGAAAATTGATTTCATACGACTTATCAAGAAGACTAACCAAGCTCACGCCAACCTTTGGACGCTGTTCACCCATCGAAGAATTCGGAACCCCCAACTCGCGGAATCGAAGGCATCGGTTTGAGCATACTTCTCAAAGTGCTCCCATAGCCAGACTTGCAGAAAAGCAACGTGCACATATGAATTCACTTTCATGAAACCATTCAAAACTCGCGTGTTCGCAACTAGGTGATCCAGATGCACATACAGGGAACCGAGGAATAGCTTGCCAATGGGAAGAACTTCACCTTTTGCTAACTTCACAGCAACCGCTAGCAACTCTGGTCTTATTTCCTTCTTGCCAGAACCGTCATCAAAAATGTCTCTAGACAACCAGAGAGCCAAAATGCTGCAACATGAAGATCACTGCTTTTCTGTTCAGGTTCCAGCTCGTCCGGAAACCACTGAGACATCCACCACCTATAAAAGCACCTTTCATCCTCTTTAGGACAGAATCCTTCGACTTCGCAGGTGGAGTCTTTTCGAGCGTAATCTCCCAACTTAGCGGCAAGGTCATCCCGCATCTTCACCTCACTTTCGGATAATTGGATTTTAAGATTCCCGATTCTGGGAAGATTCAGCAAGAGAGCCACACTCTCCAAGGAGAAAGTTATCTCACCCCATCTCGCATATGATTGTATGGGTGTCCGAACACCATCTGGAGATGAAAGCAACCAAGCCGGGGATATCCTTCCTAATCTCGGAGGTTTCTTCAAGCTCCGACAAAGATCAATAATCTGCGCTCGAGTCGGGTTGGTGTTTATGTGCTCCTTACTCACCATGAACTCAACCCATCTACCAAAAGAACGCAATGGGCTTTGACACATCCCGAAATCAATGTTGGAAGAGGAGTATACCCCTTTTTGAAGACAGAACCGTATAGTATTCTCTGGGGGAATCGAACGTGTCTTCCTTTCATCTTCACCACCGGTTAACAAAATTGGCACGAAACCCGGGGTGATTTTTCCGAGCAGAGACGAGTTTTTTGGCAAAGAACTCATCATCCGTGTTTGGTTTGGAATTATGGACATCCTTTGAGGAAGCGAAATTTTGTCCAGGTAACATCTTGTCGGATCTTTTAATAACAACTTAGTAACAAGATACCTGCAAACAAAAAAAAAAAAAAAAAATTATCTCCCGACACATAACCGCGCCCAACAAAAGGAAAACCCGAAATAATAAAAAAAAAAGAGGAGGGCGTATATTCTTCGGGTTCAAGACTATATACGCAAGATATTTTCTTAAGGTTCAAGACTATATACGCGAATTTTCTTCGGGTTCAAGACTATATACGCGGTATTTTATATGGGTTCAAGTGTGCCTACGGTATCCTTCTTCGGGTTCAAAATTATATAGAGCATTTTTCTACGGGTTCAAAAACCGCACGATGTATTTCTTTCTGTAGAAAAATCATATATATAATATTTCAACGGGGTTCAAGTCGTATGGAGCATATATACGATTATTCTTCTTGGGATTCATGTACAATATTTTCTACGGGTTCAAGACGCACACGCAGTATTTTCTTCGTGGTTCAAAATTATATACGCGGTATTTTATACGGGCTCAAGTGCGTCGCAGTAACCTTCTTCGGGTTCAAAATAATATATGGAGCACTTTCCTACGGGTTCGAATAATATATGTATTTCCCTTTGTTGCATACATACAATATTTTCTACAAGAGACACGCCAGAAATTATATGCGCAAAGAAAACGCCTAGGGTTTACACCTACATAAAAAGGAAGTACTGGAAGACATACCTGGAAGCTGGTTCTTCTTTATGACTCTGTTCACAGTAGGAAAGGATGAAAAGATGAAAGTGCAAGATGGGAGAAAGGGACTTTATATACATAGGCGTGAGGATTCAAAAATAGGGAAGGATTTCCTTTTACCAAAATCGTGCGTGTAAGAAGCGGGCCCACAAGGGCGCCCAACAATGTCGCCCAAGTTGCACCGGCCCCACCAATCGCACCGGCTTCCCAATGACCGCCCAAGCCACGCCCGCAAGCACGCACACCTTGCGCCGGCCCCACCAGCCAAGACACGCTCAATTTCCCAAGTCACGCCGCAAGCACGCACACCTTGCGCCGCCCCACCACCAAGACGCCGGCTTCCCAAGTCACGCCGCAAGCACGCACACCTTGCGCCGCCCTACCAACCAAGACGCTCGGTTTCCCAAGTCACGCCCACAAGCACGCACAGCTTCCACACCTGCGCGGCCCCACCGGCTAGCACACTCGGTTCCTAACTCACGCCAACTTCCCAACGTCGCCCAAGTTACACCGGCCCCACCAATTGTGCCAGCCCTCCCGATTTGTGCAAAACTCCTGAGGCAAGGATTCCAAATCCTATTTATAAAGGTCGAGACAAGCCCCTCAATTCTCTTTACGGTTTGTTGTTGATAAATCTGTCACCATCTTATGCTTACCTCGCAACAAAGCCCCCTGCTCCGAGCCAAGCGGGGGACTTAATGTTGATGGTGGTTTTTAAACAAGGGGTAAAATCGTAAAACCCCATGACCTAGTGTTACCCGCAACACATTAACTAAGAGCATTTAACTCGTGTGTAAATAATTAATAAGGGGTATTTTTTCAAAATACCGCATTAGGGTTTTCAAACCACGTAACCCTAATTCCAAAACCAAGACGCACACCGCGCACCGTGGCAACGATGCCAAACTATGCCGCATCAACGCGCACCATGGCAACAATCCCAAACTAACCCGCACACGCGCACCATGGCAACAATGCCAAACTAAGCCGCACACGCGCACCATGGCAACAATGCCAAACTAAGCCGCACACGCGCACCATGGCAACAATGCCAAACCAAGCCGCACACCGCGCACCATGGCAACAATGCCAAACCAAGCCGCACACTGCGCACCATGGCAACAATGCCAAACCAAGCCGCACACGCGCGCACCATGGAAACAATGCCAAACTAAGCCGCACACCGCGCACCATGGCAACAATGCCAAACCAAGCCGCACACTTCGCACCATGGCAACAACGCCAAAACCAAGCCGCACACTTCGCACCATGACAGCGACGCCAAAACCAAACTACATATCGCACTCATTGGCAACCATGCCAAACTAGGCCGCTATGCCATTGGCACATGCCAAATATAGCGCCCTAAGGCTTGCAAAACGTGCAACTAGGTCAACATGGCCGTACGTGCCATTGGCACATGCCAACACGTACTCACAAGCCATACTTCCAAGCCGCTATGCCATTGGCACATGCCAAATATAACGCCTAGGCTTGCAAAACGTGCAACTAGGTCAACATGGCCGACGTGCAGTGGCACATGCCAACACGTACCACAAGCCATACTTCCAAGCCGCTATGCCATTGGCGCATGCCAAATATAGCGCCCTAGGCTTGCAAAACGCAACCAGGTCAACATGGTCGTACGTGCCATTGGCACATGCCAACACGTACCACAAGCCATATTTCCAAGCCATTATGCCATTGGCGCATGCCAAATATAGCGCCTAGACTTACAAACCATGCAACCTAGGCCAAGCCTGGCCACGCATGCCATTGGCACATGCCAACATGCTCGCCGGTAGCTTTTCCTACCAAGGCCACGGCCTTAACGGCCACGCATGCCATTGGCACATGCCAACATGTGCCGGTAGCTTTTTCCTACCAAGGTCACTTACCCTAACGGCCACGCATGCCATTGGCACATGCCAACATGCTCGCTGGTAGCTTTTCCTACCAAGGTCACGCCCTAACGGCCACGCATGCCATTAGCACATGCCAAACACACACGCCGGTAGCCTAACTTGCAAACCGTGCAACCTACCACCAAGGCATTCCGCACATGCCATTGGCGATGCCAAACACACACGCCGGTAGCCTAACTTGTAAACCGTGCAACCTACCACCAAGGCATTCCGCACATGCCATTGGCACATGCCAAACACACACGCCGGTAGCCTAACTGCAAACCGTGCAACCAAGGCATTCCGCATATGCCAGTGGCAATGCCAAACACACAAGCCGGTAGCCTAACTTGCAAACCTTGCAACCTACCACCAAGGCATTCCGCACATGCCATTGGCACATGCCACACACGCCACTAGCAGACCCTCGGCATTGCCACTTACACTCAACATACAACCTACCACCAAGGCATCCGCACATGCCATCGGCACATGTCACGCACGCCACTAGCAGCCTCTCGGCATTGCCACTTGCGCTCGAAGTACAACCCGCAACAAGGGCATTCCGCACATGCCAATGGCACATGCCACACGCGCCACTAGCAGCGCCACTTGCACTCAAGGTGCAACCAACGAGATATCAACACAAACTGGGATGCTTTCCGGGGTTTTGGTTTGGCGGTCCTGACTTGCAAGATACACTACGCTCACATTAAGAAAGCGTGAAAAGGAATAAAGCGGTCAAATAAATGAGGAAATAATGGTGAAAAACGTTTTCACCCATTAACACCATGCGGTTACCACCTCCTCCCATTATTTTACCCTTTACTCTCTTCCTTCATGAGGCCAGTGGTACGTTTCAATCTCGACTTGTATAAATAGGTCTTACCTATTTCCACCGAGAGACAAGTCTCGGTCAGAGAAAATACTACACTCTCGTAAAAGGCAACTTTGCAAGCTCTCCAAAAAGCTTTCATCTCTTGCAAGCTTCGAAGCTTCCACTTTCTGATACAAGTCGAGACACTACTCTCCCAGAACTATTCAGGTCTCAACACCTTTCTTGGCTTCCCTCCCCAAATCAACCCTTCTCCTCCACTTTGTGACCGAAGCAAGTCCGGGAACGGCCATTTCTTGGTTTAGGCCGGACTTGTACAGATTGATCTCGAATCTATAAAGTGCTCACGTAAAAGCACATTTGTTTAGGGTTTGAATCGGTTTCTCACTCACCTATCGAATTTACCGAAATCGGCAGAAATGATTTTTACCCATAAACACATTGTTGAAGAAATTGGGGGTTGTTCTCAGTTTGAAATTGGAGGAATTAGAAATGAGGATCTGGTAGATGAGTTAATGGGTTTCGGTGGCCGAGTTAGATGAAGGACAAAGATGGGTTGGTGACGAATGATGGATTGAAAACAATTTGCAAGAAATCGATGATGAATTCAAGCTAGGGTTTGCTATTGATGTTACCATCGATGTGCAAGAAAAAGTGATCTCTAAGTTTAAGAGTTTGTGTGGATGTAATCGAATCGTAGAATGGGTTTGATGGAACTGTTGATTTTCAAGGTGAAATTGAAGATGCAGATGTTGCTTCATTGGTGATTGTATAGAACGAGAATTGGATATGGATTGTTGTTGTGCAAGAAATGGATAAATGGGATTTTGACAATGAATAAACTGCAATAGAAGGGTTTAATGTGGAATTGATGATGCAGAGATGGTACTAATGTTGGTACTGAGAATATTGGGTTGATGGACTGAATGAGATGGCCTAAGTTGAAGTATAGTTGCAGAATTACAAGACTGGGAGGAATTGAAGTTGCAGTAATGAATGAAAATGGGTTGTGAACCTTAGATGTATGCAAGGTTTCTTAGCAGGATGGAGTTGAAAAGTGTGGCCCGAACTTGGCCTCGAGGAAGTCTTGTAAACGACGAACTAGGCCGGTTTCCCAATCGGATGAGTCGACTCAATGATTAGGATGACCGATCCATACATCCAACTCGGTAATTCGGCCAGACTAAGACCGGAGTCGAGGCAGTGACTATCTTTCCTTGACTAGGTTGACTAACGTAGACTGTTAGTTTGACGGTTGAATTTAATGAAACGATGAGAATATTCCTTCTGCGATGAAGAATCTCAGGTTGCCGGCGGTGACGTTTCAGGTAGGATTCCGGTGATCCTGAGAAATTTTCAGGCAACCAAAAGTACAGAAATTTGTAAAGAATTCTCTAGACTCATGGGTTTGAAGAATTGGACTTGAATTTGGAAAGTGAAGATGGAAGATTTGAGAAAGACAAAGACTTTGATAGAAGATTTACAAAGGAAAAGAGATTTTATTCCTAAGAGGATTACTAGGACAATTCAAGCCTATAAATAGAGAAGTTCTCTACTTTTCTCTACACACTTCTACACCTTTTACACACAAAACTTGTGTTTTTGCTTCCTTTTCAAAATTCTTCTTTTAATTATTTGTGTGAACTTTAAAAATTCTCCTTTTAATTATTTATGTGAATTTTCAAAAACATGAGTAGCTAATTTTCTTATTGATTGAGGATGAATTCCTAGTTCTTAACATGATTTGAGTTTTTGTTTTAAAATCTACCTTGAAGTTTTTCACATGATTATCGTTTGTTTTTACTAATAGGAATGTTTATACATTCATGGTTGATTGATAGATTCTTTAGGTGGCCATCTAAATTGTTTTGTTAATTGATCTAAAGCTAGTGAAAGTTACGGGATAAGTAATCGTTTGTTGACTCTTTACATAAGTAGAAAACACGAGACCTTGCGGAGGGATTCCGTGGAACAATTGTGTGTGAAAACAATGTTAGCAAGTAGACCTTGATCCAAGAGTCTAACTACTAATATCAACCTAACAAATTCATAAATCTTAACTGTTTAACTAAATTACATCTTGAGTGATATACTACTAGGTGGTCTCGGGTGAATAGAATCGGTAGTCGAGAACTTCATGAACTTAGGTGATATAAGGGATGTAGAGGTTAGCACCGATCTAGCTTCTATATATACGGTTGGTGATAATCTGTGACTAATAAAAAATGGAAAAGAACATAACTTGAATCATTGTTTTGCAACGAAGAACGATTCCTTGATCTAACTTCTCTCATTGATTTCAACTTAAACTTTTGAATACTTTGTTTACTTTCTTTTTGCTTTTCAAAACCAAACCCCTTTTGACAATTTTACAACTAAAAATCTCTTGCTCCTCGTGGGAACAGGCTTGACTACACTATATTACTTGTTAATTAGGTGGAAAAATATTGATTAATTTGTTGTGGTTACGACACGCGACATGTTGTCGTTTTTCGATGCAATAAAAACCTATTCAATATCTTTGCATCTTTGATGGATTCTCGTAAGGACCCTCAAGCTCGTCAACTATTTGACTGGCCTAGCGATGGTTAAGATACGATTTAGACGCTAGTGACTCGTTTAGTTTGACACGAACATTAATTAATATAAATTAATCTAACCACGACCTAGATATGAAACTAGTACCGCTGGATAGATCTCGAAAAGTTACGCGAGATGGACTACTCGAACGTGTCGATCGGATATCGATGAAGAAGATATCATCATTTTTGCGAGAAGGACAAAATAGTCTTTTTGCAGAGATGTTGTGGCTGCCCTTATCAAAGCAAGTGGTTTTCCTAGTATTTCTCGTTGGTCTTATCTTGGTAGATCGAGAAGATAAATCTTTTTTTCTTATTCTTCTTCTTCTTCTTTCTTCCATTTCTTTTCTTCTCCTCCGCTCGTGTTCTAGATGAAGGCGATGGATGATGTTGAGATGATCTTGTGTTGATAAAGAACAAATTAAGTATAAGGTGTTACTATTTTGGTTATGAAGTGGTGATTTACAAAGAGGATAGTTAGAGATTGAAGTAGTAAATCAATGAGAATTGAATTAGGAGTGATGAAGATGATTATGAGATTGAAATCGATCAAGAAGAGTATCAGTTTACTTGGTGGTGGTTTTAGTTCAAGCGGTACCGATTCAGATACTCGAGGAAGAAAAGGTAAATTAGGGTTACTTTAATTTAAAGATTGATTGATTTGTTTGACTTCGATTAGTTAAACGATTAATTAAAGATGGATTTTAATCAAGTATGAGGTTGAGATGTTCGTGAAGTTTAAATTTGATTTCGAGAGAAAATTAGGGTTCTTCATGTTCTTCCCTAAATTGGAATTGAGGTTCATGTATTTGAGATCTGCGTATTAAGAATCAAGGGTGTTGAATTGTTAGTGTTAAAGTTATTTTGGTGATGAATTAAAGAACAGGGGTTGGGTCGGTTTGAGGATTTGAAGTTGAGGTTTAGATGAATATTATTTGTATCGGGGACATGGGGTAGTTTCGGATAGTGATGATGCCGCTATGGTTGAAATGATGGAGATAATTTGAGGAAGGTGGTGTAAATGTTGTTAGTGGAAGTTGGTTAGTGAAGTTGGAATTGAAGTTATGAGTATTGCGAGGTGGTGGTGGAGTTATCTGTGTAGGTGGAGTTGGTAACAAGAGATTGGTGTTGGTGTTTTTGTTTGTGTGGCATTGGTAATGCTAAGCTAGAGATTGTGGTACCGTTGTGTTTGAGTCTTTGTGGAAATAAAATCGAGTATCTGCCGGTATAATTGCGGTTGAGTTAATGAATGTTATAAACATCTTGAATTTGGTAATGATGTTTTTGTTAAGGGTGAAATGAATATGTGGTGGAGGTTTTAGCTAGAGTCCGGTGGAAAGGAGTTGGTGTTGAATTGAGTATGGAGATGAGTTGTGGAATTGAAAATAATGTTGTTGAGTTTGGTAGAAGTGATTGTTGGGGTGAATGTATAGGGGGTGGTTCTTTGAATGGATGTAATTATTATTGCGCAAGGGTGTATTGGTGTTGAAGTTAATGGAACAAAGTGATTAGAGTTGATTCTTTGTCGTCGTATGCGTCAAAAATAATTTCGGCTTTCTAAAGTATATGATAAGAAAGAGTTCGTTTCCAGAGAGAGGCAATTGTAGTTATTATGTAATCAATTTCCTAAATTAACCACTTGGGGGATTTCGATTTTTGTAAGCAATAAAAGTAAATCAAAAACAAAGTAAATTATAGAAAGTAATCAATGAGAGAAAGATATTGGTCAAGGAATTCATCTTCAATCTTAGACATGTGCTTAAATATATGATTAGAATTACAATTTAATCTCTTTCATTATCAAAAGCCTAGAGAATCAAGAAAGCAAGATAATCTATTAATTTCCTAAGTTCATCAACACACACATTAGAATGCGTATGTGAATTCTACCTAAAGAATAACCTAACGCCTTGCGCTAATTAAGTTCAATTCCGAGGAGCATTAAGTTTCAGAAATAGGCTAATCAATGCAATTGTCATACATTGCGCATAACAATTCGGACAATGGTCAAACTCTACATATTATTACAAGAGTGTATCACTACAAACCGTAAACATATCATGCTACTTCTATTCGAGGTTATCGCTCGATGAAAAACCCTAAAATAGCTACGGAAAAGGATGTAAGTTGAATTGATTGGCCACTCAACTAAACAAACATCTAATCTATCACAATACATCAATCATGTGATATTAAAACAAGAGAGAAGTGAACGATAATCAAGAGAAAAAACTAATACATAAATCAAACACAAGTTTTAGAAATAGGACTACATCCTTAACCAATAATATAGAATTTAGCTACTCATAGCTATAGAGTTCATCACAAAAATATCAATTGAATAAAGATGAAGATGAACAAAAGCAAACCCTAGTAGCGTAAACAAAAGCGGCTCTCTCCCAAAAATCCAAGCAAAACGTCCCTCCAAAATTGTAGAAGTCTTTTTATAGCCTTGCTTTCCAAAATTAGGTCAAATCTCAAAGGTCCAATAGATAGAAGTCCACCAAGCCCATATGTGAGAAAAAACCCATGTAGAAAATATGCCCCAAAAATTGTCGCGGAAAACCGGTATTATGGTCGGAAATCGGAATCCAAGACGGAAAGTAGCTCGGTGTGACCGGCAAAGTCCACCCTGGTCAATGGTCCAACGATTCAAATCGGCCGGGTTAACTCTACCAAATCACCGAGTCAAACCGGGTCGATCATGAGTCGATTCGGTTATTCATACGAGTCGGGTCCGCTCGACTCGATTCACTTTGGCCTAGGCCATTTGCATGGCAGATTTTGTCTGGCGCACAATGCGGTGCGGCCCAGCCATGATGGCCCTTTCGTTGCACCATCTGTAGCTCAACTTCACAGCTGCAACTCCATTTCTGCAGCTCATCCTTTTACACTCTTTCCTGCCATTGTGTCTCTTAGCATTCTTGGCTTCAGTTTAGCAGTACTTCAATTCATCCACACCACTTAGTATAGCCTGCAACACACAGCTCCATCCAGTTACAACAATCCACAGTTGCAACACCCATTAGCTCAGTCCTTGTCATAAACAGCTGCAACCTGTATAGCTTCTCAAACCTCAGTTCTCTTAGCTTACAGCCACCACTGTCAACTCCACAGACCCATTTTTTAGCTTTCCTAGCTCCACAACCTCAGTCATTCCCCTTCAGATCAACACAATGTTATCACCAACAACTTTTCCTCTGAAATGGCACCAGAATCATCTTCTTCGTAACCACATCCACCAAGCAAATTCTCAACTCAATTCCAACCTTCCATCAACACCACTACAAGCCACAACAAGCACCAGCCATTACAAATTGCTTCACCTGAACTCCCATGCATGCAATCACCCATTTCTTTGGTCATAAGCCCTAACCATATAACACACACACCTTGTTTGCACCAGCCTATATCAACATTTCGGTTCCAACTCCAGCCATCGCCTAAACCCCTTTTACAGTGCACTCATCACAGCTCCATATACAACCACCCCGAACCAATAAAAAAGACGGCACGACCTGGCACATTCGGCTCTCAACAGAGCCAAACCACCGCCATGTATTATCGCCTAGAACCTAAGCAAAACCCATCTTAACTCGGACCAACCAACATCACAACTTGATTTGTATCTTCAATAGCTTCCATGTCAAGAGAAGCACAACTCTATTGCTACCTCACCATCACCTCCGGACAACCCATGGAATTAATAGCTCCACCGCAACACACACATTACCATAGCCATGAAGCACGCACAGCAGCTCCATCTCCCGAAACCATCCTCACTACCTTCTTCAAACTACTACAAAGTACCACCCGCAACTCCTCAAACCAACATCACCAAAGTGGTATCTCCTACCCATTGCTTCTCCACCACCGAGCAAGTCCATCTGGCAGATTCTAACAGACCACTTTAGCACCACCATATCTAAATCCCGCAATATTTCCCCGTGATTCAATTCCATCTTCCATTTTGCTTTGATTCCATCTCGGGCCTTAGCCAAGTCAAAGACCAAAGCCATCCCACTATAACTCCACCTACAACCGCTTCCTTCTTGCAGGTTTCATACAAAACTCCGAACTTCATAAACCACCAAAGCCATTGAACCACTAGATTCATCTTCATACCCTTTACATCACAATATCCACATCCAAAACCCTTCTTTCGTTAGGTAAACTCGAACTCATTCTCGATTGAAATCACAAATCCGATCTCCTTTATGGCCTCGGATCCTAGCAGCAAAGATCTTCTTGATTAACAACAACTCCACCACTAATTTATATACCGTAAGCCCTAATTCCTTCTCAATTTAAAAACTCCTTCATTCCTAACTTCAATCACCTCAAATCTTCAAATCGAGCTTCAAATTCAAACATCACAAACCCTAGTTCCTGTTTCTTATCAATCAACAACAAGCAACTAATTCAACCTCGACCCAAGCTTAATCACTTGTCAAATCGGTCATTATGATAATAAGCTTCTTCATTCTCTCATCTTCACAAATTCCTCCATTGAACCCTAATCGATCCATTTTCTTTCTTGTCCGAAACTTGTTCTTTGTCTCGATTCGATCCATTTTTATATCTCTCGGTTTAGGTAGCAGAGAGTCACTTGTTATTTCTCAACTTCCTCGTTTGGGTGAATGAAATGAGTGAGAGAAAGAGACTCTCGATCTAGGGTTGTAATAATTGGATTCAACCCAACCCCTAGTCAGGATAAGGGTCATCCTTGTTGGCATCCCCTTAACCTTTGGTCGGCTCTAGATAGTATTCGCCCTTTTTGCTAAGTGATTTCTTCTTCTTTTCCTCCATGCGACTCCAGAGTACCTAATAACTTGAAAACACTCATAAAATACATAATTTACAAGAAAACTCGCAAAGAAAGTATAAACAATAGATAAATATCACGGTGTTTACAACACCTATCAACGGTGTAGGGTTGTAATGTGTTATAAGTTGAATTGGTGGTTTTGGTGTTGCATTGTGGTGTTGAATTAGTTATAATTAATGGTGGAGATGTTAAAGTTTCAAAGGATATGAGTGCTTGTTAGAGGTTTAGAAACTACAGATGTTGGTGTTGTTGAGTGAAGGAGATATAATTGTGGTTGTAATGGAGAGTTCTATAGTTGCAGTGCTAGTCTAGTTGTGTTGGTCTTAGTTGGAGTTGAAACTCTGAATCAAGGGAGAGTTGTGATGGTTATGTGTATGTCCTGGTTTGAAAAAATGCGATTGTGAGAAAGGACTGTTAATGGGAGTTCTAGGAATGTAGTTATCATATGAAGTGTAGATAAGAAGATGAATCGAAACGTATTGTGTTGAGTTGAACCTCTAGGGGAAAGCATGCAACTGCAATTGCAAGTAAACTTAGTTTGTAATTTTAAATGAAGTTTGAAGTTGTTTTATGTATGACTGAATGAATTGTACTTTGGCCTCTGAAGTTCAATTAGAAGGGGTAATAATGTTAGTCCGGTAATGAAGAAGGGATATGTGAATGTATCTAGTTGATGCATTAGTTTGTGATTTTGAGCGTGCTCCAGTCTACACCCTTTAATTGAGTCATGTTACGTATGACTAACTTTGTCCGATAGAGTCGACCTTCCTCGACTCACCCGAATCAGTCTAATCGGTGAGTTGAACCATTTGACCCGATTCATGTTTGACTACGTTTGATCGTTGACCCGACCTTGGACGTTGACTGTTAGTGACCGTTAGTTGACCCGGTGGTTGGGCCTTATGTTAATGGGCTGGTTTGATGGACTAGGGCTTAGAACTATTAGCTAAACTTGTATGATTCTTGTATGAGCCGTTTGGCTAGATTCTTAGAGTGTTTGTGTGATTAACAGTTAGTTATTAACAACGATCGATTCAAAGGATGAACCAACGGATCGTGGATCTCGAGGTAGGCGTGGCTTGTCATCAAAAGAGGTGGGAATTTATTGTTGCTTTATTTTACAAAAGTTTATGTTTATCAAAGTCATGCATTATCCGGTTGTGCTTTGAGGTGCATTGTTTAGTTTTAAATTAGAAAGTTCCGTTATTTATTTTAATATTTCCACGATGCGGAAAGGAACTGTAATGCTTGTTTGTCTCTATGAATTGTTTTGGAAATAAGAATTTCCATTTGGATACTTGGAAAATAAGATTTTCCATCCGTGGTACATAGGATACTTCTCCTTCATTTATACCTACTTTCTTTCGAGCCTTTATGCACATGGCTAGGGCGCTACACCACAATAGTATTATTAGGTACTGGAATTTGGCATTGAATATTATACATTGTTTGACGAAGGAGTTAGTTCCATATACATGATTGTTTATCTATGTGAATTGGTGTCTTTTAGTGTTTTGAGAAAACATGTATTGTTTTCCAAGTCATTTCAGAGTGATTACTTGAAAGTTAAATGTTATTTCCACTAAGGACCCTTTTATGGATGATGTGCTCACCCATTCCCACTTTCAATTTCATAGATAGATCGAGTTGTGCAAAATGAAGCTTCGAGGAGTTGAGTCCGATAGTTGGTTAACCGATATGTTGGTTACGTTGTATATTATTTTGTTCACTAAATGACTATTGTATATTTTTCATTTGAGAGGAGTTTTTGTTTATATATATATATATATATATATTTGAGTGGGGCTAGTTTTTGGGTTAAGTTTTGTAGCAGATTTCTTAATTGAATGCTTAAGTATATGATTTAGATTTTTAGTGCCTTTGTGTTAGTTAAATCTCTTGGATTAGTCAGCTGCTAGCTTATGGGGTGCTATAGCTTCTTTACGAGGAGGTGGATCTGTAATTAACCACACTTTCATCTTCGACTTCCACATCATCACTTTCGTCTTTTCCCATGACACTTTTAATTATTTCTTCGTCAAGTAAACAAATATGAAATAATATCCTTTTGAGGAAGGTATAAATCCATTACATTGTGATAATTCAATCCATTGATTAAATTTTGTAATTCTCTAGTTCCTTTATTATCTAACGCTTCACTTGGATTCTTTGATATGGTGTTATCCATCGAATGAATCTTACAAAGAAGATTTTTTCCAATGGAATAAGGTGTGTTTGGTTCATTTTGTTGATTATTTTTCTTTTTAGATTTAAACAATATTTTGATAAACTAAATAATATATAATTTAATAATTATTAATTTATACAATTATTTAATATCACGATAAATTAATAAATTTTTCAGGTCCTGATGCTATTATTTTATATGGGTTATATTGTACCATAAATTTAAACCCCATTTCTATCGTCGGGATTGAGATTGGAGATAGATCCACCATCATCCCTCTCACACGATGATATTCACGGATAAAGTCCCGGTACACTAATCATTTTCGCATCGTTGTAGGCCTAAAACCCATATTTCCATCCTCGGATTCAATCAATTGAGATCTTGTCGATTCGGTTAATTTCTCGCTACCACGAGAAATATGTTGTTTACTAATTTACGCTTACGCTAGTTTTCTACAGCACTTTTCAAGTTCGCCATCCCGGTCTAATATCACTACACCGTTTTTGGTCATTAAATTATTTCCACAAAGAGTTCATCAATTCCAAGTGTCTCGAAATTTTTGGTTAGTAGGAATCGATCTTCTAAAACACATTTTTTGGATCCTCGAATTATTTCCCACCAATAAGATATTAATATGTGGGAAATTCAATACCATTGTCTGTTTTTTTGGGGTTTTGAAAAGAAAACGAATTTCTAATTAAATTGGTTTTATTATAAAGGGAGAGAAATCAAATTATGAGATAGAGATTAGAACTCACGGACCGGCCCTAGCCGCCAAGAGGTGTAACAAATAGGGGTATACATGGATTGGTTCGAGTCAGATTTTTCTCAAACCAGAATCAGAATCATTACTCTTGGTTTTTAATTTTCCAAACCAAGACCATGACGTTAATTAATGGTTTCGGTTTTTAAGTTTGTAATTGAGATCCAGTTTTACCATTGGGTTTCATTATTAGTCATATGGTATTAGAATTGTTTTGTCAGTTTCATGTAACTCACAGTTGGAAATAAAAAATATACAATAAAAATTTAAAGACTAAAATATAGTTACACATAAAATTACACATTAAAATTAAACAAAATTAAATATAGGATTTTATAGTTTAAATATACTTACGGATAAGAATAACCGTAGTTAATATAAGTTAGATCTTATTGTTGATATTAATTACATCAAAACTAAGGTTTTAATATTATTGGTTTGGTTCTCTATCAAATCAAAACCAGAATCATTACTCTCGGTTTTTATCTTTTTAAACCAACCATTATATATTAAATGGCTTGGTTCGGATTTTCCTAATCGATTTGGTTCGGTTTTAGCGGATAACCATTACCACGTACAACCTTAGTAACGAGTGTTTTGATTACATGTGAAAGAGTTATTAGGTCTTGTTACAATTGAGGTTGTTTCTATAATATGCTAATTGAAATTGTGGGAATATATTATTTGGTTGGGCCATATAAACTTATGGCCCATTTAGAGTATATGTAATCTAAAGGCCATAAGAACAATTTTCTTAAGGTAAAGATTACTCTAGAATAAGGTTGACTAAAAGGTAACACTCTCTTAGTACCACGAAAAGTGCTATTTCACTTTAGGAAAAAATAGAAGTAAATCTATCACTTTTCACAAAAGCATCTTCAATAGCGAGTGTAAAAAATCATCCGTGGAAGTCGATCAAGAGCTTTATTTAGGATAGTTTATGCATATAGTAAACATAGGAACCCATAGCTAATCAACTATCAATATAAAATTATTAATAAAGAGAATTAATATAAAATATGACATGGAGGTGAATGTGAAGGTTTCGTTAAGACTTTCTTTAACACCTAGGATTATCATCGAAAAAATGAAGCTGTTAGAATGAACTACCGTACATACAAAGTCATTGTACGAAATGAATTGTAGAGAAAACTCGTTTTGATTGATAATAATGTAAATTATATGATATATATAGGAATTGTCTCGTATTTAAATAACTCTAAGACTCAAACTTGGAAAATAAGAAATCCTTAAAATAAATAATGTTACGGAATTAAATAACTTCTAAAAATAAAAATAATTAATAATAAAATACTTTCAAAAATAATAAACTCTAAATAATGAATGTCTACATCAGTGCATAACATGCATAAGAGTACATTCCTAAAATACCTTGATATATTATTTCCTCATCCGAGGTATTAACCACATAAGTTAGGATATAAATTGAAATATAATACTATAGAGATTTACGCGCTAAATAGCTATATTACATTTCACGTGCTATATAATATTACACTTCCCGTTCTAATTGACTTAGCAAGGAGGCGTGGGGAAACCACGGTTACTCCTCATGGAAAATCACACAAACACGCATCAAATTATTCACTCAAAATCAGCAAACATCGAAACATGACATTTATGAAAGAAAGGTCATTCTAATTCCACTTCCTCGAGATATTGTGCACCATAATAACAATATCCGTAAAAGACCACCATCGGATGATCTACCAAAGTAATGCTAGAACAAACCAAAAATATGTCACTACCGTTGTGCCCTTTTAATGAGAGAAGACGACAGTATAATAACTCCATACTCGAATGATAACGGCATCCACACGAGTGCCCATATAAACCATGATTTAGGAAGATACCATCGTAAGTCTCAAGGTTTTACAATCAAGCATAATATGCAAACGAATAGATTCTCACAAGAAAATGTAAAAGATAACATTTGGCGAATCCGGATAATGCATATTACACAACATACCCACTCAATTGCACACAAATATGCTCATCGAATTAAATACACATCATGCTCGCATTTGAACGACACTTATTGATTACTAGAAGGTTACGAGTTCCCACGATATGATGACAAGTCATGCCTACCTCGATATCCACAATCTACTAGTTCGTGTTGAATCGATCATTGTTAACATAGACTAATCGTTAATCATAGAAGTACTCTAATATTTATTCAATAGACTCACACAAAATCTATAGCACAATATTATGCAAGTTTCTAGCTATGGGCTAAGTCAAATAACTAAATGTTCTAGTTTTATCAATGGTTCTATAACTTCGATATTTAGTTTTATCTAACTATTTAAATGAGGTCAACTTGGGTGTCATTGGAAAAATCTCAAAAATCTCTACAACTTTGCAAAAGGGCGAGAGCTAATTCGGACCATAAGGGACCAAAATTTCAAAATAATGAATCTGCCCTAACCCCTAACCGCATGGGCCAATCCTACCGGCCATGAACCATCCCGCTAACATATCCAGACCTAACCCTAACGACTCGGTCCTGGGCCTGATTCAATGAGTTGGTCTTACTCGATTGGGTGACTGAGTTGACTCGATCATATTCATAAACAGGTTAACAAACATTTCAAGTATTTCCATATTCCATTAATTCTACTCACTACACAAGGGCCCTATTTTGAGGCTTCAAGTCTCTAGAACGCTCGATTTTGAATCGATCATTAGATGGCTCACTCCGAAGATGACGATCTCCTCTAAACACACAATGTTTAGAAAACCGGCCCGGAGCGGCCGGTCAGCCCAGTAAACCGGTGACCCAGTCAATTTTTTGAGCTGGTCCACTACTGACCCAGCAAAATTATAAAAAACCGTTCTCTTTTGTGTGAACCAGGTGACCCGACCGGGTTGACTCGTGAACCAGCGAATTTAACACGGTTTCAAAGGGTCGAATCAGAAAAGAAGAAAAGTGAAAAAACAAGGATTTGTTTGTTGGAAAATTAACTGAATGCTTCTCCCTTTCTTTGATGCGTAACAATAATATTATCGAGATGAACTTCATAAGAAAACAACTACAAAATCGATCAAAAAATAATGAATAAGAACAAATCTATATCACTAGCACGTTGATGATGTCGTTTCAACCCAAAAAAAAGTATTGGTTAGCTTTTATGATGATGTGTCAGTTGTGGTTATTAGTGGAGATAAAGCAAACAAGATCATCATAAAATCCATCGTATTTTGTTATGTAATAGAGGAGGAAGAGAAAATAACGGGAAGGAGGAAGAGAGAAAAGCAAATGGGCGGTTGAAATGAACATGGGTTAGTTAGGGTAGTATTCTACTTTAGGTCATTTACATTACTTATGACCCAATTAACCATGGTTGACCCACTGGTTGGACCATACGACTAGAGCTGGAAAACGGGCGGGCCGAGGCTGGCTTATGACCAACCCGCGGGTTATAGGTTAATACACGCCTAAGCTTGCGGGTTGAAATTCTTCACGGGTGGTCATTTCTCCAACCCGCGCCCGTCCGGGTAAAGCTTGCGGGTTCATGGGGGATCACGGGTTAGCTGGTTTCAGTTGAGTCAACTCTCCAGAAATCGATTTATGGGCTATTTCCGGCCACATTCATGCCATCTAAAGCTCCTTCCCTACAACCTAAGTACCTAACCTAACATTCATCTAATTCATTTGATATTTCTATTCAAAAACTCAAAATTGCAAAACTAAACTAATTTTGCATTTAAAGGAACACATATACTAGTCATTACTAGTTTAGTTACAAACTTATAGTACTTAATCAGTTCATGATGATATTTTCAAAAAAAAAAAAACCTCCGAGACTGTAGTAATACCATTGCCATTGTTTGTAATTTGTATCACCGAGTGCGACAATAAAGATATTAATAACCACTTCCTTCACAAAATATATATTGTGTGGTTAATCAAAAAAGTGAAAAATGTCCAAAAAAATATCTCCAATCTCTTTTCTATGCAAAATTTGGAGACACTGATAAGTGATAAATAACTGTCTGTCCAAAAAACATTCTCATATTCCATGTGTATCTTTGAGTTGCTCCGACTATTCAATATGAATCAGAATTTCAAGAAAAATAAACCAAACAAAAGAAAAGATTCAAGTCAAAAACATGGAATTTGCATAATTACCCCGCTTGATATTGAAGAGGTACGCATACTAATTAGACGCATAAGAACTTACTTCCTCCACATCCTCCACTGCCCCATCCTACACTGCCTCAAGTTCAAATCCTAATACATCTTCTTCAATAATACCATTGTCCTCATCCATATCTTCTTTTCCTACATGAATAAAAACAACCAATGTTATATATAAGATTTAGACATTCAACTAAAACAAATATTCTTTTGATTTACTTACCAATTCCATATTCCCAATCACGAGTTGTTATCAACTCCTTAGCATGTTTAGGTAATAAGGAACTGCGAAATCGATCAATTACCCTTCATCCAATGTTAAATGCAGATTCCGGCTTGACAGTTGAAATAGGAATTGACAAAATATCCCCTGTCATTCTTGAAAGTACTGAAATCGTTTTTCATGGTTCTTCTAATAATTTAGGATGTCGAGTGGTAAATTTACACAACCTCTATACGAATCGCTAAGATATTCATCTAACTCTTACAAATCAGATAGTACATCACCACCACGTTCCTGTGTTGCAACATATTCCTTCATGAAACAAACAAGCTAGAAGTGAGTGAACTATGAATATATGAGTCTTAAAAGTCTTAGAAACAAGCTAACACCACCACATACTACATCCACAGTTGACAAAGTACCTTTAAAAGACAAACAAGTATTCTACTACAAGGATTTTCGAGATGAAAAGCAATAATTCAAAAGACTAAACTCTTCGCAATATAACCGGGCATCACTAACATGAATTAGAGTTAAGTAATCTTTAAAATTGAAAAAAAACTCACTTCCTTCTTGGGCAGAAATTCCCACCATTTTGAATACCCAAATTTTGAGTTGTTAATTGTTGGAAGCTCGTGAACTTGACAAGGTGTAATATTCATTAAAAGTATTGTTATATTACTACGCACTTTATTAACTTCACGTTCTAAGTCTCTCACCTCAGGATACAACTTGGAGTAAGTAAATTTCACAAAATTCATTTTCAATCTAGGATCTAACACAACTGCCATAGCCAATATAGGACTCAAATCCTTCCAATAACTATCATATTTTGCTTGCATCTCTTTTACCATGTTCCTAATGAATTCAATATCATTTCGCTTTGTTTCTTTAGTAACACCCGAACTTGACAAATTCTTTCAAAATACAGATTGTAAGTAAGATACTTACTACCTTAAAAATAACTTTGTGAGTTCATAAAACACCTTGAGAAACTTTGTGACTACTTCAATTTCTTCCCATTCTTCATGGCTTGACAAATCTTCATAGTCCGAATCCACCAACTTCAAATGAGAGAAAACGGCTTATACATGATACAACTATCTAACATAAGATAAGTTAAATTCCACCGTATAAACAAACATTCAAAGTGAGTATATAATAAACATTAATACAATTCTCTAACTTTATATAAGTTATAACATAATAGAAGTGGAATCCCACCTTGTCTTTACGTCCCGATTGAATACCCCTTTTATTCCGGACATTCCTAAAGTATCAACAATGTCCAATAACTTTTGTTTTCTTACTTGAGACTTTTAAGGGACTTCACCGACGCTCTTATCTTAAGCAATTTGGATCAATCTTCTTAAGTCCTTCTTTTACAATAAGAGCTAAGATATGAGCACAACAACGCACATGAAAGAATTTTCCATCGTTCAACAAGATCTTCTTTGTAACAAGTATACTCTTCATAATTCCAAAGACAAGCTCCGTTATTTGCGGAATTATCCAAGGTGATGTTGGATACCTTGTCTTCAATTCCCCAATCTTCTATCATTGCAAATAACTTAGCGAAAGGTGTTCACTTGTTTGAGGTAGTAGAAAGGAGAAAAGTTAACATGAATTTATATTAAAGATAAAGAAATAAAAGTAAGTTCTTTACCCGTATGAGGTGGTGGAAGGGGACATAAATTCGGAAGATTCTTTTGCAACACCCAATCTTAATCAAGATAGTGCGCAGTTAAGCTTATATATCCAGTAGTTGTTACAGAAGTCCACATGTCTGATGTTAGACATATCCTACTGTTTATGGGTAAAAATCGTTTACGCCGATTTCGGTAAATTTGGTAGGTAAGTGAGAAACCGGTTCAAACCCTAAACAAATGTGCTGCACGTGAGCACTTTATAGATTCGAGAGATCAATTCAGACAAGTCCGGCCTAAACCAAGAAATGGACGTTCCCGGACTTGCTTCGGTCACAAAGTGGAGGAGAAGGGTTGATTTGGGGAGGGAAGCAAAGAAAGGTGTTGAGGCCAGAATAATTCTGGGAGAGTAGTATCTCGACTTGTATCAGAAAGTGAAATCTTGGGAGCTTGCAAGAGGTAGAAGCTTTTGGGAGAGCTTGCAAAGTTGCCTTTCTGAGAGTGTAGTATTTTCCTCCTGACCGAGACTTGTTGTCTGGTGGAAATAGGTAAGACCTATTTATACAAGTCGAGATTTGAAACGCACCACGACCTCATGAAGGAAGAGAGTAAAGGGTGAAATAATGGGAGGAGGTGGTAACCGCATGGTGTTAATGGGTGAAAACGTTTTCACCATTATTTCCTCTTTTATTTGACCGCTTTATTCCTTTTCACGCTTTCTTAATGTGAGCGTAGTGTACGCCGCATCTTTGTGACCGCCAAACCAAAACCCCGTAAAGCATCCCCGGTTTGTGTTGATGTCTCGAGTGTTGGTTGCATCTTGCGTGCAAGTGGTGCTGCTAGGGACGCATGTGGCATGTGCCAATGGCATGTGCGGAATGCCTTCGTTGCGAGTTGCACCTCGAGCGTAAGTGGTAATGCCCGAGCTGCTAGTAGCGTGTGTGGCATGTGCCAACGGCATGTGCGGAATGCCTTGGTGGTAGGTTGCACGGTTTGCAAGTTAGGCTACCAGCGTGTGTGTTTGGCATGTGCCAATGGCATGTACGGCCATGTTTACCTAGTTGCAAGTCTTGCAAGCCTAGGCGCTTATATTTGGCATGGGCCAAAGGCATAGCGGCTTGGAAATATGGCCTGCGATACGTGTTGGCATGTGCCAATGGCACGTACGGCCATGTTGACCTGGTTGCAATTCTTGCAAGCCTATGGCGCTATATTTGGCGTGGGCCAAAGGCATAGGGGCTTGGAAATATGGCTGCGATACGTGTTGGCATGTGCCAATGGCACGTACGGCCATGTTGACCTAGTTGCAAGTCTTGCAAGCCTAGGGCGCTATATTTGCGTGGGCCAAAGGCATAGCGGCTTGGAAATATGGCTGCGATACGTGTTGGCAGGTGCCAATGGCACATACGGCCATGTTGACCTAGTAAGTCTTGCAAGCCTAGGGCGCTATATTTGCGTGGGCCAAAGGCATAGCGGCTTGGAAATATGGCTGCGATACGTGTTGGCGGGTGCCAATGGCACGTACGGCCATGTTGACCTAGTTGCAAGTCTTGCAAACCTAGGGCGCTATATTTGCGTGGGCCAAAGGCATAGCGGCTTGGAAATATGGCTGCGATACGTGTTGGCATGTGCCAATGGCACGACGGCCATGTTGACCTAGTTGCAAGTCTTGCAAGCCTAGGGCGCTATATTTGGCGTGGGACAAAGGCATAGCGGCTTGGAAATATGGCTGCGATACGTGTTGGCATGTGCCAATGGCACGTACGGCCATGTTGACCTAGTTGCAAGTCTTGCAAGCCTAGGGCGCTATATTTGGCGCGGGCCAAAGGCATAGCGGCTTGGAAATATGTCCTGCGCGATACGTGTTGGCATGTGCCAATGGCACGTACGGCCATGTTGACCTAGTTGCAAGTCTTGCAAGCCTAGGGCGCTATATTTGGCGCGGGCCAAAGGCATAGCGGCTTGAAATATGGCTGCGATACGTGTTGGCATGTGCCAATGGCACGTACGGCCATGTTGACCTAGTTGCAAGTCTTGCAAGCCTAGGGCGCTATATTTGGCGTGGGCCAAAGGCATAGCGGCTTGGAAATATGGCTTGCGATACGTGTTGGCATGTGCCAATGGCACGTACGGCCATGTTGACCTAGTTGCAAGTCTTGCAAAGCCTAGGGCGCTATATTTGGCGTGGGCCAAAGGCATAGCGGCTTGGAAATATGGCCTGCGATACGTGTTGGCATGTGCCAATGGCACGTACGGCCATGTTGACCTAGTTGCAAGTCTTGCAAGCCTAGGGCGCTATATTTGGCGTGGGCCAAAGGCATAGCGGCTTGGAAATATGGCTCGCGATACGTGTTGGCATGTGCCAATGGCACGTACGTCCATGTTGACCTAGTTGCAAGTCTTGCAAGCCTAGGGCGCTATATTTGGCGTGGGCCAAAGGCATAACGGCTTGGAAATATGGCCTGCGACACATTTTGGCATGTGCCAATGGCACGTGCGGCCATGTTGACCTAGTTGCAAGTCTTGTAAGCCAAGGCGCTATATTTGGCGTGGGCCAAAGGCATAGCGGCTTGGAAATATGGCACTGCGATACGTGTTGGCATGTGCCAATGGCACGTACGGCCATGTTGACCTAGGCTTGCAAATCTTGCAAGCCTAGGGCGCTATATTTGGCATGGGCCAAAGGCATAGCGGCTTGGAAATATGGCTGCGTTACGTGTTGGCATGTGCCAATGGCGCGTACGGCCATGTTGACCTAGTTGCAAGTCTTGCAAGCCTAGGGCGCTATATTTGGCGCGGGCCAAAGGCATAGCGGCTTGGAAATATGGCTGCGATACGTGTTGGCATGTGCCAATGGCACGTACGGCCATGTTGACCTAGTTTCACGTCTTGCAAGCCTAGGGCGCTATATTTGGCGCGGGCCAAAGGCATAGCGGCTTGGAAATATGGCTGCGATACGTGTTGGCATGTGCCAATGACACGTACGGCCATGTTGACCTAGTTGCAAGTCTTGCAAGCCTAGGGCGCTATATTTGGCGTGGGCCAAAGGCATAGCGGCTTGGAAATATGGCTGCGATACGTGTTGGCATGTGCCAATGGCACGTACGGCCATGTTGACCTAGTTGCAACTCTTGCAAGCCTAGGGCGCTATATTTGGCGTGGGCCAAAGCATATCGGCTTAGAAATATGGCCTGCGATACGTGTTGGCATGTGCCAATGGCACGTACGGCCATGTTGACCTAGTTGCAAGTCTTGCAAGCCTAGGGCGCTATATTTGGCGTGGGCCAAAGGCATAGCGGCTTGGAAATATGGCCTTGTTGCCATGGTGCGCAGGTGCGGCTTGGTTTGGCATTGTTGCCATGGTGCAAGTGTGCGGCTTGGTTTGGCATTGTTGCCATGGTGCGCAGTGTGCGGCTTGGTTTGGCATTGTTGCCATGGTGCGCATGGTGCGGCTTGGTTTGGCATTGTTGCCATGGTGCGCAGGGTGCGGCTTGGTTTGGCATTGTTGCCATGGTGCGCGGGTGCGGCTTGGTTTGGCATTGTTGCCATGGTGCGCATATGCGGCTTGGTTTGACATTGTTGCCATGGTGCACAGTATGCGGCTTGGTTTGGCATTGTTGCCATGGTGCGAGTGTTGGCTTGGTTTGGCATTGTTGCCATGGTGTGCTTGAGTATGCGGCTTGGTTTGGCATTGTTGCCATGGTGCGCAGTGTGCGGCTTGGTTTGGCATTGTTGCCATGGTGCGCGGTGGTGCGGCTTGGTTTGGCATTGTTGCCATGGTGCGCAGTGTGCGGCTTGGTTTGGCATTGTTGCCATGGTGCGCAGGTGCGGCTTGGTCCGGCATTGTTTCCATGGTGCGCGATTATGCGGCTTGGTTTGGCATTGTTGCCATGGTGCAGAGTGCGGCTTGGTTAGGCATTGTTGCCATGGTGCGCAAATATGCGGCTTGGTTTGGCATTGTTACCATGGTGCGAGGTGCGGCTTGGTTTTGGAATTAGGGTTCGTAGGTTGAAAACCCTAATCCTGGGTATTTTGAAAAAATATCCCCATTAATTGTTTACACCGAGTTAAATGCTCTTAGTTAATGTGTTCGGGTAACACTAGGTCATGGGTTTTTACGATTTTACCCCTTGTATAAAAACCACCATCAACATTAAGTCCCCTGCTTAGCTCGGAACAGGGGCTTTGTTGCGAGGTAAGCATAAGATGGTGACAAACTATTAACATCAAAACGTAAGGAAAATTGAAGGAGGCTTGTCTGACCTTTTATAAATAGGGTTTGGAATCCTTGCCTCGGTAGTTTTGCACAAATCGGGAGAGGTCGGGCACAATTGGTGGGGTAGGTGCGGCTTGGGCGACATTGGGAAGTTGGCATAAGTTGGGAAGCTGAGTGTGCTAGCTGGTGGGACCGGCGCAAAGTGCAGAAGCCGTGCGTGCTTGCAGGTCGGCGCCATTGGCGGGGCCGGTGGAACTTGGAAACCGTGCTTGCAGGCGTGACTTGGGCGGCATTGGGAAGTCGCACCCTTTGTGGGCCCGTTTCTTACACGCGTGATTTTGGTGAAAGGGAAATCCTTCCCTATTTCAAAGTCTTTCACGCCTATATATGTATATATATATAAAGCCCCTTTCTCCCATCCCGCGCTTTATTCTTTCCTCTTTTCATACTAGCGGCAAAGAGAAACCAAACTTCGGGTATGTCTTCGAGTACTTTTCTCTCTCTCTTTTTTTTTCTTTTCACGTAGGTGTAAACCTTAAGAGTAGGCGCTTCCACAATCCTTGCATATGATTCCTTGGCGTGCCTCTTGTAGAAAATATTGTATGTATGCAACCAAGGGAATACTGCATATATTGTTTGAACCCGTAGGAAATATTACATATATGAATTTTCGGTCTGAAAGAAATATTTGAACCTCAAGAAAATACTTGCGTGTGTATTTTGAACCGTAGAGGACGCTCCGTATATAATTCCGAACCGAAGAACGATACTTTAGGCGTATTTGAACCCGTACGAAACACCGCATGTGTATTTCGAACCCGTAGAGAACTCGTATGGATCTCAAGAAGAATACTTTGTGTATATGCTTCATATGACTTCGAACCCGTAGGAAAATATTGTATATATGATTTTTTGCTTTTTGAAAGAAGTACCACGCGCGCAGTTTTTTGAACTAATAGAAAAAATGCTCCATATATATTTTTGAACCCGAAGAAGGATATTGTAGACACACTTGTACCCGTATAGAATGCCGCGTATATAGTCTCGAACCTGAATAAAATACGTCCTCCTTACTCTCTTTTTTTTTTTTGTTGTTGTTGGGTACGATTATGTGTCGGGAGATAACGTCTTTCTCCGTTTGTTTTGTGCGAGATATCTTATTACCAAATTGTTATGAAGGAATTCGATAAGATGTTACACGAACCACATTTCACTTCGTCGAGGATGCTCATAATTCCAAATCGAACACAGATGATGAATTCTTCACTAGAGCCCTCGCCCCGCTCGGAAGAATCACCCGGGTTTCGTGCCAATTTTGCTAACCGGTGGTGAGGATGAAAGGAAGACACGTTCGGTTCGCGAGAGAGCACCATTCGGTTTGTCTTCATAAAGGGGTATATTCTTTTCTAATATTGACTTCGGGGATGTGTCAAAGCCCATTGCGTTCTTTTGATAGATGGGTTGAGTTCATGGTGAGCAAGGAGCATATAAATACCAACTTGACTCGAGCGCAGTCATTGATGCTGTCAAGACTTGGAAATCTCTAGATTAGGAAGGATATCCCGAGGGCTTGGTTGCTTTCATCTCAGATGGTGTTCGGACACCCATACAATCATATGTAGATGGGGCGAGATAACTTTCTCCTTGGAGAGTGTGGCTCTCTTGCTGAATCTTCCGGTAACTGGGAATCTTAAAATCCAATTATCTGAAAGTGAGGTGAAGATGCGGGATGACCTTGCCGCTAAGTTGGGGGATTTCGCTCGGAAAGACTCCATTGCGAAGTCGAAGGACTCTGCCCGGAAAGAGGATGAAAGGTGCCCTTACGGTTGGTGGATATCTCAATGGTTTCCGGACGAGTTGGAGCTGAGCAGGTGCGGTGATCTTCATGTCGCAGCATTTTTGGCTCTGGTTGTCTAGAGACATTTTTGATGACGATTCGGCAAGAAGGAATAAGACCAGAGTTGTTAGCGATTCTTTGTGAAGTTGGCAAAGGGTGAAGTTCTTCCCATTGGCAAGTTGTTCCTTGGTTCCCCTGTATGTGCATCCGGATCACCTAGTTGCGAACATGCGAGTTTCGAATGGTTTCATGAAAGTGGATTCATATGTGCACGTTGCTTTTCTGCAAGTCCGGCTATGGGAGCACTTTGAGAAGTATGCTCGAAACCGTTGCCTTCGCTTTCCGTGAGTTGGGGTGGCTCCCGAATTCTTCGATGGGTGAACAAGCGTCCAAGAGTTGGCGTGAGCTTGGTTAGTTTTCTTGATAAGTTGCACGAAATCAATTTTCGTCCATGGGGGCCGGTCCATAAGTCGGTGACTCAAATTGACACTTTTGCTTCGCTCCGCTCATGTCTTTGTCTTCGATGACGATTTGAGCGTTGGTGAAAACTGTTCATTCAAAGCTGCTTGCCGGTTATATGCCGTCTTTCTTCGTGGGGTCTTTCCGGATAGTGCACAATATTGACCGTGTTGCTCGTCACATGGGTTTCGATCAAGGGGTACCTCTTGTTTACCGGCCGGTGATCCCTAAGGATTTATTGCGTGTCGCCCTTGACGCCACTGCCCTTAAGCCGGGTATCCGTCTTTCCTTCTTTCAAATGGGAAGAGTAACTTCGACGACCTTCGGCTATATTGAGTTTTGGTGCGACGAGTTTATTATGATCCGAGATTTTGTGAATAACGTGGTGGAAAACGTTCGTTGCAAACCTCCCCCAGCAGATTCGAAGGAGTATCCAATGTTGAGAGATCCCAAGCGAAAGTTGCCTAGCAATTCGGAAAGCCCCGAGCCAAGGAACGGAGAACGAAGAATCGTCTTTGGCGGGTTCGGATGGTTTCACAAGATCCTCCCACGGCTCTTGTGTCTTTCAGTTCTTCCAATAACCGGGTATGTGTCGCCTCTTCATTGGTTTGTCTCGAAAACACGTGAATTTGGTGAGAGTATGTGTCTTGTTTCCTTCGTGGCTTCGGTAGTGTTAATGCTTTCGCATTTGCTCTTGCACGTTGCCGGAGAGCGGCAATTTCTTCAAAGAATTCCAGCTGAGCATTGAGCCTTCTCATAGCGATGATGAGTCCGAGAGAGAAGAGGGTTCAACAAGTGAGAGTGATTCCTCCCAGAAGAGTGCGGTTGTTTCGGGAAGTGGTTCGGTGAGTTTCGCACTTCTTTTCTTTCTTCTTTTGTTTCCTCTTTTGGGAAATATCGACTCAAGTTCGCAGGAGGAATCCGGTTCGGAGGATGATTCCGGGGTAGAGCCGCACGAAAACTTTGCCTTTGGTGACCGTGGTGACTTGGAGATGGGCGTTAGCCAATTGCCGGCACGGATGTGGTTCAAACGGTGGATGATTCTCTGATGGTTGTTGTCGTAGACATGGAAGAAGACCCTCTGCGAGTAGTGAGGCCGGGTGCGGCGCCATTTTTGATCCCCATACTTGGTTCCTTATCCGTGTCATGTGTCTTTGGTTGGCGGCTTCAGCGTGTGCCGACTAAGCATGAGGCGTTGTACACCGTAATCTGGGAGAAGCACGGACATATGGCTACAACCAAGAAAGTCACTAGTCGATTTGTGCTGGTTAAGCGTGTGGAAGAGGCTTTATCTTCCATTGAGGACATGCGTGAGGTAACCGGGTCACACCGTTTCGAAGACGTTATTGCCGACCGGGAGCACCATCGCGACGTGTGCGTAGAAAAGGAGTTCAACACTTCGTGGTTTGTCGAAGGCCTTGCCGAGATCCAAAAGTTGAAAGATGCGGCAATCGAAAGCCTTTCCACCGAGGAGATTGCACGACATGAGATGGAACTCGAAAAGCTTTCCAAGATGTTGACTATGAAGAGAGCGGCTCTTGAAGATGCGAAGTTGACTTTCTCCAAAAAGAGCAGACTTACGTTGGATGATTTTCCTTGAACGTTTCTCCGTTAAACTTTCATTTAGGTTTTTTTTTTTTGAAAGACATATTAGATGTCCGGTTCAAAACTTGACCTTTGATAGACAAATTTGGTAGCTTTTTAGGGTATTGGATTATTTCTGGGATGAATGGTTTTGATAATATGACTCTGATTATGTTTTGGGAAAGGAATATTGCTTTTATGAAAGTATGTGCTAGCAATAGGCACAAGATTCAGTAATATGACGGTTTTACTAAGGACCTAAAAATAGATCGTATATCTTGTGCAGTCTAGATTTACTCACTTCATAGGTTTTGTGAACACGCCCCTCTCCGTGTAAAGGCGGCCTTCTTTGGTAGCATCGCCAGTTAGTCCCCAATTGCCGGTAGTGTATTGTGAGTCTCCATCTTTCTCAGGTGTAGTTTTAAACAACCGATAACCGGGTTGTCCTGCAAGTTGAGTCGACCGAGTCACAAGTCCCCAATTCTTTGGTAGCATCTTTAACGAGTCCCCAGTTTTCAAGTGTAGTTTTTCAACCGGTATTGGGTTGCAGTAGTTGCGTCGGATTGAGTCGCCTTCCCTACCATCTTGATATCCGGGTCGAAGAACGAGATCGACGATCGACATTGTAGCCGATAGATCAATCCTCCCGTTGTGGTCGCCAATTGTTTATGGGTAAAAATCGTTTCGCCGATTTCGGTAAATTCGGTAGGTAAGTGAGAAACTGGTTCAAACCCTAAACAAATGTGCTTCACGTGAGCACTTTATAGATTCGAGAGATCAATCTGTACAAGTCCGGCCTAAACCAAGAAATGGCCGTTCCAGACTTGCTTCGGTCACAAAGTGGAAGAGAAGGGTTGATTTGGGGAGGGAAGCAAAGAAAGGTGTTGAGGCGAGAATAGTGCAGGAGAGTAGTATCTCGACTTGTATCGAGAAAGTGAAAGCTTGGGAGCTTGCAAGAGGTAGAAGCTTTTGGGAGAGCTTGCAAAGTTGCCTTTACGAGAGTGTAGTATTTTCCTCTGACCGAGACTTGTTGTGCGGTGGAAATAGGTAAGACCTATTTATACAAGTCGAGATTTGAAACGTACCTGACCTCATGAAGGAAGAGAGTAAAGGGTGAAATAATGGGAGGAGGTGGTAACCGCATGGTGTTAATGGGTGAAAACGTTTTCACCATTATTTCCTCTTTTATTTGACCGCTTTATTCCTTTTCACGCTTTCTTAATGTGAGCGTAGTGTACGTACATCTTTGTGACCGCCAAACCAAAACCCTAGAAAGCATCCACCAGTTTGTGTTGATGTCTCGAGTGTTGGTTCCATCTTGCGTGCAAGTGGTGCTTCTAGGGACGCATGTGGCATGTGCCAATGGCATGTGCGGAATGCCTTCGTTGCGAGTTGCACCTCGATCGTAAGTGGTAATGCCAGAGCTGCTAGTGGCGTGTGTGGCATGTTCCAATGGCATGTGCGAAATGCCTTGGTGGTAGGTTGCACGGTTTGCAAGTTAGGCTACCAGCGTGTGTGTTTGGCATGTGCCAATGGCATGTGCGGAATGCCTTGGTGGTAGGTTGCACGGTTTGCAAGTTAGGCTACCGAGCGTGTGTGTTTGGCATGTGCCAATGGCATGTACGGCCATGTTGACCTAGTTGCAAGTCTTGCAAGCCTAGGGCGCTATATTTGGCATGGGCCAAAGGCATAGCGGCTTGGAAATATGGCTGCGATACGTGTTGGCATGTGCCGATGGCACGTACGGCCATGTTGACCTAGTTTCAAGTCTTGCAAGCCTAGGGCGCTATATTTGGCGTGGGCCAAAGGCATAGCGGCTTGGAAATATGGCTGCGATACGTGTTGGCATGTGCCAATGGCACGTACGGCCATGTTGACCTAGTTGCAAGTCTTGCAAGCCTAGGGCGCTATATTTGGCGTGGGCCAAAGGCATAGCGGCTTGGAAATATGGCCTGCGATACGTGTTGGCAGGTGCCAATGGCACGTACGGCCATGTTGACCTAGTTGAAAGTCTTGCAAGCCTAGGGCGCTATATTTGGCGTGGGCCAAAGGCATAGCGGCTTGGAAATATGTCTGCGATACGTGTTGGCATGTGCCAATGGCACGTGCGGCCATGTTGACCTAGTTGCAAGTCTTGCAAGCCAATGGCAGGGCGCTATATTTGGCGTGGGCCAAAGGCATAGCGGCTTGGAAATATGGCTGCGATACGTGTTGGCATGCGCCAATGGCACGTATGGCCATGTTGACCTAGTTGCAAGTCTTGCAAGCCTAGGGCGCTATATTTGGCGTGGGCCAAAGGCATAGCGGCTTGGAAATATGGCTGCGATACGTGTTGGCATGTGCCAATGGCACGTATGGCCATGTTGACCTAGTTGCAAGTCTTGCAAGCCTAGGGCGCTATATTTGGCGTGGGCCAAAGGCATAGCGGCTTGGAAATATGGCATGCGATACGTGTTGGCATGTGCCAATGGAACGTACGGCCACGTTGACCTAGTTGCAAGTCTTGCAAGCCTAGGGCGCTATATTTGGCGTGGGCCAAAGGCATAGCGGCTTGGAAATATGGCCTGCGATACGTGTTGGCATGTGCCAATGGCACGTACGGCCATGTTGACCTAGTTGCAAGTCTTGCAAGCCTAGGGCGCTATATTTGGCGTGGGCCAAAGGCATAGCGGCTTGGAAATATGGCCTGCGATACATGTTGGCATGTGCCAATGGCACGTACGGCCATGTTGACCTAGTTGCAAGTCTTGCAAGCCTAGGGCGCTATATTTGGCGTGGGCCAAAGGCATAGCGGCTTGGAAATATGGCCTGCGATACGTGTTGGCATGTGCCAATGGCACGTACGGCCATGTTGACCTAGTTGCAAGTCTTGCAAGCCTAGGGCGCTATATTTGGCGTGGGCCAATGGCATAGCGGCTTGGAAATATGGCTGCGATACGTGTTGGCATGTGCCAATGGCACGTCCGGCCATGTTGACCTAGTTGCAAGTCTTGCAAGCCTAGGGCGCTATATTTGGCGTGGGCCAAAGGCATAGTGGCTTGGAAATATGGCCTTGTTGCCATGGTGCGCAGGGTGCGGCTTGGTTTGGCATTGTTGCCATGGTGCGCAGTGTGCGTCTTGGTTTGGCATTGTTGCCATGGTGCGCAGTGTGCGGCTTGGTTTGGCATTGTTGCCATGGTGCGCAGGGTGCGGCTTGGTTTGGCATTGTTGCCATGGTGCGCAGTGTGCGGCTTGGTTTGGCATTGTTGCCATGGTGCGGCTTGGTTTGGCATTGTTGCCATGGTGCGCAGTATGCGGCTTGGTTTGGCATTGTTGCCATGGTGCGGCTTGGTTTGGCATTGTTGCCATGCTGCATGTGATGTGCGGCTTGGTTTGGCATTGTTGCCATGGTGCGCGATATGCGGCTTGGTTTGGCATTGTTGCCATGGTGAGCGGTGTGCGGCTTGGTTTGGCATTGTTGTCATGGTGCGCGAGTGGCGGCTTGGTTTGGCATTGTTGCCATGGTGCGCTGATGTGCGGCTTGGTTTGGCATTGTTGCCATGGTGCGCAGGTTGCGGCTTGGTTTGGCATTGTTGCCATGGTGCAAGATATGCGGCTTGGTTTGGCATTGTTGCCATGGTGCGCAGGTGCGGCTTGGTTTTGGCATTGTTGCCATGGTGCGCTGTATGCGTCTTGGTTTGGCATTGTTTCCATGGTACGCGGGGGTGCGGCTTGGTTTTGGAATTAGGGTTACGTGTTGAAAACCCTAATCTGGTATTTTGAAAAAATACCCCCATTAATTTTACACCCGAGTTAAATGCTCTTAGTTAATGTGTTGCGGGTAACACTAGGTCATGGGGTTTTACGATTTTACCCCTTGTCTAAAAACCACCATCAACACCTACATGTAAGGGTAAGTCATACACATTAGCACATCATATTAATCAATTACTCATACATAAAAGTATAAACAAAAGATATGGGTCATTAGGATTTGAAATTTTGAATCATACACGGAGCAAGTTTCAACTTGTTGAGAATAACTTCTTTTTGTGCTTTATGTTTCTTTACTACATCGGATTTCCCAAAGTATTCCTTGATATTGGTTTAGCATCCTCATTTAAATAAGCACATGTATCCCTAAATTCTTTCCACTCAACCAAAGAAAATGGAATATTTCTTGCAATGAGTAATCTTTGAAAGCAGATCCCGTAATTTCATCGATCAACTTTGCGTACGCGGGTAGACATACGGCCATTCTTTGAGATAATATCATCTTCCCTACGTCCATAGACTAACGGTTAGGGCACTTATGCCTTTTCATGGATGAGGTTCTACCTTTTGGCTTTCATATTTATATCCTACATTACAAGCCTTGCACACTCCCTTCTTTGTTCCATCTTTGTATTTAACGAGTTAAAAAAATTCCCAAACTTCGGATCTAAGTTTATTTTTCTTTCCACGTGACAACTGGCGCAGTGCACAACCAATAGTTGGATCCTCATTCTGAGACTCTAGCATCTCAAAGCATCATCATCCTCACCATCACTACTCATAACATCGTTATAATGGTCTTGTAACTCTTGTTCTTGTACACTTGACATCCTGGAATGGATGAAGCACATGTCAAAGAGTCATCCAAAAACGTGAAAAATACATAAACAAAAAGTATAAGCAAAACATCTCATATTCAAATTACAAGTAACAAGGTACATCATACATGTAAAGAAATTCCAACAAAACTATTACAGTACATGTATTTGCAAGTAACCCAAAACAATAGCACAAAATTAGAGCTAAACACGTCAGAGAGAGTGACTAATTAGAGCTAATTGAAAATCACCAAATACCAATGCTTCTGCACCCCTAATTAGCTAGTATCCAGTTCAATTTAAGTGTCGATTCAAAATTCAACAAGTTTAACATTTATTACAAACCTAAACAAGTATCATTCTTGCAAGTTGCATCTAACAAACAAATCCCCTAAATCTCTGTAAAGCATACTAATGAGTAATGATACAAATATGAAACAAACAACATAAAAAATCCAAGCAAAAAAACCCCCTTTTTTTGTGGAAAGAACACAAACATCATGAAATTAAGAACACATGTACTCAAGAAGTGTTTGGCAATCCTCACAACAGTCCTAAGAACATTAAAGATTTCTTAGGATTTCTATGTAAAACCCTAGAAAAAGAAAATAAAGAGGAGAATCTGATTACCTGCCAACCTTTAATCTTTAGATCAAAGTACTTGCCTTTGATATTTAGATCTAACACTTTTTCAATATGTTGTTTTGTCCGTCGGGACTCGGGAATTGAAGAAGAAGAAAAAAGAGGAAGAAGAAAAAAGAGGAAGAAGAAAGAAAATGAAGGCTTTCTGCTGCGCTAGTGTTTTTCGCTTTTATATGAGGGAACTAGGGAAGACACGTAACACGTTATAGTGTGCGACACGCGGCCTAAATAATATACGTGGATGTGGGTGGGGAATGAAATTACGGGTTTACGGGTACAACTGCGGGTTTCACAGTACGGGCCGGGTTAACCCGTTTCTTCACAAGCCACTAATTCTCCAACCCATGCCCGTCTTGTTTAGGAACCATCCGAACGGGTGCGGGTTTTCACGGGACGGACCGGTCCAACCCGCGGATTTTTGGCTGGTCTGCCAGCTCTACATACGACCCTTGACCCGGTAATTTTCTTGGTTCGTCATCTGGGCAGTTTTGAACATTGCTAAAACATTGATCTTTTGAGCCGGATAAGTTCCAAAAAGAAACATATTTGTTTCACGTAACACAATTTTTAGCTAATTAGGTATTATCTTAACCTAATCATGATTAAGTATTAATTGGTTAACCTAAAATAGGTTAGACTAGATTTACTATTACCATACACAAGAATTACTTAGGGAAGAATTTTGCTAAAGAGAAGTCGCCAAAGTCCAGGTCCAGTGGACTTAGGGTCAAAGGCCAAAGGTCAACGTCATGTCAAGACCGTTTACCGGTGGTCAAAAATGTTGCAATAATTTTTCGGGTTATTGAGTTTTTCTCATTCGGTATCCGATTTACGTGTAGTCTAATTCGCATAAATTTTCGAGATATATCTTTTGGTAATATTGGTTCGTCCAAATTATTATTTTATTAATTTCCATACTTAATAAATTATTATTTTATTAATTTCCATACTTAAAATTCGATTAATTTGTTTAGTACGTGGCAGAATCATCATTTGATCAGTCAAATGACATTGACATGCTCGAGAGCCTTTATATAGATGCGCAATATTTTTTCAACGAAATTAAGATGCCTAATATATGCATTTTTTTTGAATGATTAATTGGGGATATGAAAACTAATTGGGGGATATAGCTACAAGACAAAATAGGAGTCCCAATAGCAATTACGGGTCACCCCTTATGTAATTATTTTTTAATTCCTAATTTACCCCTCACTAATTAGGTTTAGTGGTTAATAATAATTAGTAAAAATCTTAAGTATTTGTGGGATAGATTAGTGTGTATTTTTATTTGTGTTTGGGTGAGAGTAGAAGGAGGGAAAAAAATATTTGAGAGGAATTTCTATTTTTGAATATGGAAGATGATTGTGATGAGAGAATTACCGCTAATAAGAGGTTGAAAAATTGATTTTTTTTCTTTGAATCCACCATTGTTGCAGCTGAAAAAGCTTGGTGTCGGCATGGTATTCAACCAAAAACCCATGCGGGCAATTGTTGGAAATGTTCATAAACTGTTTGCCATTGTCCACGATTTTTTTCCGGTTTTGATCTTCAAAATGTTGATTTTTTTCGGTTTTCAGGCATGGTCTTCATATCAACTGACCATGCCGGCAAATGGGAACGATTAATACGAGAAAAAAAATTCAAAAGCAGTGATGAAGACCATGCGGAATTGATGAAGACCATATCTTGGGAACATGGTACCGGCATGGTCTTCATCAATTCCGGCATGGTCATCATCACTTTCGAAGATGATCTTCATCACTTCCGAATAAAAAAAAAATTGGTTTCCAAAGTGAAGAGAAGAGAATTTGATATAGAGTGGGGAGAGTTTAGAATTTGAAAGGGAATGGGAAATATTTGGGTTTCAAAGCTCCACCCCTAAATAAGATTAATAAGAAGTGGAGATGGAAATGGGGGATATGATTTTGTTTTTTGATTTTAAGTTTTTGATGTTTATTTTGTGGGAAGGATATTTTAGTATTTTCATAACCAATGGTCACCCCTTAGCGAAATCATGAGTTGGGGGAAGTAATTCATATCCTAATTAATTCCCATATACCCCAATTACGCGTTCTTTTTTTTCTTTTCTAACTCAACTTACTCTTCTGAATCTGACTCGCACGAATCTCACTTATTAAGTTTGTACCCGAATCATTATATTTGACTAAAAAATTATAAAACAGTAGAGTTACAAAAAAAAACAATCCAAATATGTGCACAAATAAATGCGAGCTAGATGTATTAACCGAATCAGACATCAAAAAATGAAAACACAAGCAATCTAACATCTATCTCAGTCCAAGTCAAATTTAGATCCAAATCTGATCCAAACAAACTTGGTGTAAGTTTAGCGTCCAATTAGTGGGCTTTTACATGTCAGGCATCCATTAGTCGTACACTTGTACGGTTTGTACATGGTTTAGGAGTTGGATGTATCGGTCCACTAGTTGGAACGGTTGCTCCCCCTTTTCGCCTTTCATAAAGTGACGAGAATGGTTGATCCAAAGTTTTTCTACATAATCTTAATCTGTTAGGGTTTATGTTGGATTCCTTTTGTTTTTTTGCCGTGATTGCCAGAATTGTGACAATGGATGCCAAGTAATTTTAAACCTTTTACCTATTCTTTCATTCTTAATCTGTTAGGGTTTTTGGCACTATCTTTATCTATGTAAATTTTGATAGGGGATTTTGCACTATCTTCAGAATGCACTCCCAGATATTATTGGAGCCATTGCAGCGTCTCCCAGAAGATATCATTCTCGAAATCCTTTCGAAGTTACCATTGACATCCCTCTTTATGTTCAGGTGTGTATCCAAACCTTGGAGCATCCAATTCAACGAGAACCCCAAATATATTGACATGATCAAAAATTGCTATAGTATCATGCTTATAGATGACAAAAGTGTATGTTCTTTGGATAATAATGTATTATCGTCATCGCTATTTGATGGTATCCAAGGACATGTTAAGAAGATTCACTGCCCACTTGTTCCTTTGGGATGGTCTCTTGGGAAGACAAATTTTGTGGGTTCTTGTAATGGATTATTTTGCATGCATCGTAGTAAGGATTTGTTTTGTTTATGGAATCCATGTACTAATGAGCTCAAATTTGTATCAAAACTTGGATTTGAACGGATTAGCAAGTGGTGCGAATTAGATAAAGGACATGGGTTTGGTTACGACTCAAAGAATGATGATTACAAATATGTGCGTTTTTTTGCTATAATATGCGCAACAGATCTGAATTGCACATTTATTCATTTAAAACGAATATGTGGAAACGAATATATGTTTCATATGCACTGGTTAATGTGGTGCAAGACAGGTGGGCACCAAATGGGGTATTTTGTAATGGAGCTCTTCATTGGTTTGCAATGGAGATATCGCCCTATTACCCTAAAGTCTTATTAGCATTTGATATGACTGAGGAGGTCATAAGAGAAGTTCCACAGCCAGAGAATTTGGATACCAAGAAATTTGGTTCCATTAAATATGTGGATGTTCTGGACGAGTGTCTTTGCGTTCTTTATAGTAATTCTGCTGGTTTTGAAGTATGGGTAATGAAGGATTATGGAAAGAGGGAATCATGGACAAAAATGTACAACATTTCTGAATTGACATTACTCGAGGCTAAATCATTTGTGTACTTGAGGAAGATAGTGTGTTTAAAAACTGGTGAGATTCTACTTGAGGTTCAATATGACTCTTTCAGTACAGCGTCAGTGGTGTACGATCCAAAGAATGAAACGGCTACGGTTCTGAATCTCCATAAGGACTTTGATCGTACGAAACTTCGATCACCATTCTATAGGTATGTGAAGAGCTTAGTTAAACTTCACCCGGATTCTTATGTCAGGGATAATGACCAACAGAAAGCATTATCCATAAGGGATTGAAGAAACATTACAAAAGGAAAGAGGGCAGATAGGGAAGCAAATAGTCAGTATTTCTTGTAGAGAGCAATCGAATCCACGAACTCAGGCTTAATTTTTACTCTTTAGTATTGTTGATTAGGGTTTTGATTATGCTAAGTATTTTATCTTTTAATATTATCTGTAATCAAAATAACTTAAAGGATGAACTTAACCATACGATTTGCAGATTGTTATTGTCAGTTGAGTGTGCAGAAAAATTCGTCTTTTATGTTTACTGACCTGCAGTATATTTACTCATAAGCATCATCTAGAAGCCCATTGGAGGCACATGCCATCATCATACATGAAGCGGTATTTCCCCGCTTTGTCTTGTTCTTTGGTCGATCTTTTTGTAATCTTTTTACTCTTCAGCGCCATAGCCTTTTCTTTGTTTGAACTTTTAATCTGGTATGGTTGACTGGCCTATGCTCTCTAGGGATGTTGGCAAATGTCTTTGGTAATTCATAAGCAATGGAGTGTCATAATGTGCCTTGGTCATGATAAGGAGTTTATCGACGCCATTGTTTGTCCATACAATGTATACCGAGTCATAAGCTTGTGCTTGCTCCTTTGTCCATATTTGTAAGTCAGAGGTATCAACAATGTATACCGAGTCATAGGAGTTTATCACGCTCCCTGGATGTTAATTCAAGTAATCTTTATTTGTTAGGGAAATCGGGGCCACCCTTAAGACTTTGCTTACAAGGTCTAAACTCGATGGAGTCCTGCTATTTCTGTTCTAACCTAGGTCTTGTATACCATAAAGAAATATGGATTTAGAGTTTCTCACACAACTGTGTTGAGATGCTTTTCATTGGGATATATATATACAGATTACAAAGGTGTAGTATTCTAAACGGATCGGAATGGTTAACGGAAAAAGCAAAAGAATAGGTAGTGCGAAAGAATAGAAAGACTAAACCTAATAAGCTAAAGAATAGGAAGACTAGTAGTTGTTACAACATGAGAATAGGAGAACTAATCTGTATTACAACATCCTGTACGTGTGTGTAAGTTATCGAGCAAGCTTAGGCGCGAGTATAACCAAAGACCAAAGAGGAAAAAAAAGACCAAAATTTGGGTTTAGTCTGGTGTGTGACGCTACGGGTGGAAGACTAAATTTGGTGGAGCGTAGAGTATACGTTCTCCTGGTGTGGGGCGTGAAGTATACGTTCGTCTGGTGGTGGGGCGTGGATTATACGTTCGCATGGTGTGGGGGAGATTTCGAAAAAAAAAATTAATAATAATAATAATGGGGCGGAGGTATAAACCACGCCCCATTCAAAAGTTTTTAAAAAGATTCATGGGGAGGAGGTATAAACCACGCCCCATTCAAAAAAAAAAGAAAAAAAAGGGCGGAGGTATAAACCACGCTTTGGTGTGGGGCATTGAGTATACGTTACTTCGGTGTGGGCGTACATTATATACCCGCTTGGTGGTGGGGCGTGGATTATATCAACGCCCGACTATATTTGGGTTTAGTCTTTGGTCCCCGGACAAATATAGTCTCGAATTTGGGTTTAGTCCGGGAGTTGGTTGATGGTCCGTCCCGCTACGTCTCGGGGTTCTTTTTACCAAATAAATGGGTTTAGTCGCCCTCGCGATTGCTCTCAGGGACTGATAAACTTAATACACTCTACTTAATTTTCAGTCAGGCTGTTAGAAAGTAATAATTTGTATGAACAATCATTCAGATAAACTTAATACACTCTCTTTTACTGATCAGAATTCGAAACTACGTCTCTCAAAAAGAAAGTATTTTTCTCTCGGTAGTTATAAAAAAGAGATGCCACAAGGGACTATTAATCATGAACCCTTCCTGAAATGGCCGAGGCAAGTGATGCTTTGAAGATAGGATCTTGTGCTAAAGAAGATGCCATTTGCTCGATCAGAAGCCGCTGCATTCCATACTGATCAGTCTTCAAGTTGCATTGCTTCTCATCGTCACAAAGTCCAGTTTGGGTCAGATCTAGTAGTGTAACATTTGGATGTAATGAGTGATTATGCTCGCCCTCATATGTAGCTACTAGGATTGATTTATCTTCGATACTCCTTTGTACCTGGTTTGAAGTTAAAGTTGATGTAAATATTTATCCATACATGATTAATTATGCTTGCTCTAGTATACGTAGCTACCTAAGCATAGTTTTCTTAGATCAGCATGAATCAAGATTTGCAACATACATATATAATATACCTTCTTTTTTACAGGACAAGACGGAGCCAAGGAGCACCTGAAGTAAGCTCTTGGAGATGGGTTATCTTTAGTAACCTTTTGACCGTATTTCCTCCATTGATATCCGTCTTTCACTTGCTGTCATATGTATAACAAATTAATTGGGTTAATATATGTTTGGCAGAATTCCTGGACAGGCTTAATAATGATTATTACAGTACTTATATTTATAAACGAAATATCAACCATTCTATTAAAACCACCTTTAGTCCGAACTCCAAATCTTATAGATGGTTCGGTTCGAATTACTAGACTTAGTGATACGAGTTAAATCACATGGGTATACTAAAATTCAAAACTATATATACTCAACTTTTGAACACTGTATATAAATGGTCTAACAACACTAATTAAACTAGTGAAACTCTAATTCATGAGCTGCATTTATTAATTAAGGAACCATATATAAATGGATGTATATAATAGCAAATCCTTGTAAGTTTATGTATTGAGTTTGTACTGACCAGACTTGTATCTGATGGATCGAGTCGTGAGTATGTTCTTAAAATCTTTGTACTCTTGAGATATTCTCCTGGTTTTTTCCAGGAAATTTCTTGGTCACTTATCGAGCTGCTTTCCATGGAATTACTAATAATTACACTGTTACTTATATTACTTGGTAAACAACCAGTGTTGTCTTTAACTTCTTGACCATTAGCCTTCCTCTTTTTTGATGTTGTAGTAGTGGGACTCAAGTTTACTTGGTTTTCGCTTATGAATTCTGATAGATGATTCTGCATTGTGTTGAGTTTGTTTGCTATTTCTATCAGCATTTCTCTTAGCTTCTGGTTATCTGTACTCATCCGATTCAGCTCATGTACCAAACTGCCGCGTCCTCCCTAATCAATTTACCCAACAACACCAACGAATTTAAATGAGACCAAGCTTTAAAAATAAAAATAAAAAATAAATCAAGTAATCATGCGTTTTAAAGAATATGTAATCAAGAAAACAAAAAAATACTTGATAGCCAAAATTGATCCCCTCAAGCTTCCTCAAAATTTCAATCTCGAACTTGGGGAACTCAAAAGGATAGTTAGCTTAGCTAGACTCACCGACGATTCTTTGTAATGCACTAGCGGATTGATGTTGAGTTCCAAACTAAGTGAACTATCATTCTGCACCAAATTATCCATGAAATCCGTAAGAAAAGGTGATATGCCGGAGAAACAGTGTGCGGAATCTATAATATCCGGTAATAAAATTTTGGAAAAAATAAGGTTCCCTGTACTAGTTAGGGAACATATACTGGGCAAGGGATGAATAATCTGATCAAATGAAATGAAGATGGTGGTTGAGCATGATTACATTCTATATATATATATTTCATCATCAAAGCTATGATGATGAAATTAATTAAGTTCGTTTACTTAGTGAAGCGAAGTCAAGGTCAAGTGAAGTCTACGAATAAAACATAAAAATAGATAACAAGATAGGAAAAGGAAAAAAACAATTTTCATGACAAGTGATAACACGAGATGTTGACAATTGACATAAACAAAACGATACCAAATAGTGACGACCAATTAATAATGTTGGCGAAAAAATGTGACGTCATTTCCTTGACATCACCTTATTCTTGTTGGGATTACCGAAAATGATAGCGACTCCCAAAGTTTGTATGGGAGCATGTGAAACGCATGACTGTAACTGTTGGGACACAACTGGTATATCAGAATTCTCATATTCCTCTCTGTCCTATGTAACACGTGTGGAGCGTGTATTGAATCCTTTATCAAACTTTTCAATACAAAAACTTTTTTTGAAAAGTCCATTGATATTTTTGAATACAAACATATGTAAAACGACTGTTGATATAAACTTTTTTCTCTTTGCAAACTTTTCCTCTCAACGACTCTTTTAACTGCTCGATTCCTCCTTGCTTAGCCGATCTGTGCAGATCAATTATCACCAATCCCTCTATTTTCTCTTGATCTCATTATTGTGATTTGATAATTATGTTTTAGTTATCTTTTCGGTTTTACTTTTGGACTTGGTTTTATTAATTGTTTTTCACTTTTTTCTGCTTGGATTTTTATCTGCTGGAGCAACTATGGGTTGTGATCATTGGCAACAAGGAACTCGGAACATTTTATCTTCTCTTTGAGAGCAAATCGGCGAACAAATGGAAGCATATTATATTTTGTTAGAATACATGCATCTCAAAACCAATTGGCAATGAGTGGAGTGGCCCTTCCATATTATAGTTTAAGTTTATTAAGGGACGTTAACGATGTGGGACTATTATCCTTCACACGCCCTCTCACGTGTAGCCTAGTTGGGTCTAACACGTGAACCTACGTTGTGTGGTGACCGTTGGGCCTACTCACACACGGGACTAGCTACGATACCAAATTAAAGTCTACGGGCATCCAACTCAAAACCAATTGGCAATGAGTGGAGAGGCCCTAAAGGATTATAAACCGCATGATCTTAGATTGCCCAAACAATGTGGGACTAATAATCTCAACACGCCCCCTCACGTGTAGCCTCGTTGGGTCTAACACGTGGACAATTAAATCGGGTGACGCGGAGTAAAGGCGCGGTCAAATGACTCGTCGAAAATAGCCTGCTCTGATACCATGTTAGAATACGGGCATCCAACTCAAAACCAATTGGCAATAAGTGGAGTGGCCCTTCCATATTATATTTTAAGTTTTTTAAGGGACATTTACAGTGTGGGACTATTATCCTTCACAGAAGCACCAGCATCAGTGCTTCCTTCGGCATCTCCTGCAACTAAGGTTTGCAACTTGGGGGTTTTTCTTCTTTGGGTTGTTAATCATATTGTAGATTGTAATATCGTTTTAAGGTTAAATGATTTTGAGTTTCTAGTTTGTTTAACTAAACTCGTACATTTTAGATCCAATCTGTTTTCGGATGTTAGATTTAGGTTTATACTAATTTTTGAATTTCCTATTTTAGTCCCTGTAAGTTGTGAGCTTGGGATCCTTTTGGATGCTAATGTTCACACTTTAGGTTTACCTGTTTTAGGAATAGCAATACAAACAAAGACAATATCTATTCATTCAAGATCAGCATCAAGTTCATTGATTACTTCAAATGTTACTGCATCTCAAAAAGTCGAGTCAACCCGATTTTTCTCATACTGAGACACTTAAAGACCGATTCGGATACCATAGTTACTTGAGACACTTTGGTTACTATTTAATACACTTTTGGTTACTATTTGGTCATTGCACGCTAGTTGGGTCATTGTTACCTTGATTGCTAGGCAATCTAAACTTAAAAAACTCTCCAATTCATGTTATTTGCATGCTCTAATGAACATTGGGTGGGATTTGATCCAGTCATTTCCTTGTGCTTTGACATATATTGGTTTTGTTTTCAAAATCGGTTTGGCCCCTAGATGTTTGGTCCTCTCCATTGCGAGAGAGAGAAGGTCCTACGAAACTTTCCTAGGTCCGAAGGGATTTTGATGGGCAAGAATTGGTGGAGACACTACAAATTGAATGACTTTTGTATGATCTTAAAAAATTTATGTAAGGTTTTCCATTTCCTAAATCGATGTTATCAATATATATTACGAGGATTGCCTCTTTTTCGAAAAAAGAAAAAGAAAGAATCCTTTATCAAAAGTGATAATAAAAATTGTAGAAACTACCATATAGTCCTAAGAATAATATATTAGAGTTAGTTTGGTCTAGTTGACTAAGTCAAGTGTCTGTTTGGTCCTTTTTCAAAAAATATTTTTATGTTTTGTCCTACAAATTATCGATTGGTCTTAGGATTTTGTCCATCCACACGGAATATACTTTTTCGATTACTAAAATATCCTTTTATTATTGTATATTTCGAAAGAATAAGATCGGTTTCAGATTTTATTTTCTCTCTCCTCAGAGTTGTTGTCGATATTTTTCTGCTGCAAATCAATTCTTTTCTAGGATTACGAAGATTGATTAGTTTTACATCATTTTAATTTGATTTTTTTTTATTACGAAGACTAATTTGATTTCTGAATTTGGTTTTTCATTTTACGAAGGTTTGATTTGGCCTTCAAGACCGATTTTAAACTACAAAGCTGATTTGGTTTACGAAGATTTAATATTTGAAGTGATTGAGACCATATGAAGACCTGATCTTGATTAGGTAGATGATTGATTTTCAGAGACGAATTGATTTTTGTTATGAAGATTTGATTTGATTCGATCCGAAGTGTTTATTTGAAGTAACTTTGGAATCCTTCTTTTATTTTTGGTGAGTTTTCATACTAATTCTTTTCTCTAATTGTTTTTGCATTTGAAGTAATTTGTTGATCGGGTAAATAATCGTTTCATTTTAGTTCAATTTTAGTGAGCTAAAGAAACCTAATGTGTTTACGAATGTTTCGGTTTATCGTTGTAGATAATTTTTTGTTGCATCTATGTTTTTTTGATTAGATTTTCAAGAACAATGCGAATGAATGAAGACTTTTTTGTTAAGGCTTCCTTTGTTAAAATGAACTTTTTCTTTGTTAAGAAGAAGTATTGCTGCTGCTTGTTCATCTGTTAGAATGAAGTTATTTTGTAAAGAAGAAGGTCTTCATCTTAAGAATGAACGTTTTTTTGTTAAGATTTTAGGTGGTCATCTGTTGGAATGAACTCCTTTTTTTGTTAAGAATTTAGGTGTTTATTTATTATAATGAAGTTATTTTGTTAATAATAAGGTATTCATCTTTAAGAATGAACTCTTTTTGATGTTAGAATGAAACTATTTTTGTGTGTGTTCATTTTGAATATGTGAACCTTCATTTTTTTTTGTTTTCAGGGTCAGTATGTCTCTCTCAAGTTGTTACGCAGTTATGAACTACAAAGGACATGACCAGGCTGTGTTTTTGGAGGCCTAAAGCCCAAATTTTTTTGGTGGCCCCTTGTTAAGCAGAAAGTTTATAAATAACAAAATATCAAATTTATTTTGGTCCCTTACAAATATATTCTTTTATTAGTAGCCCTTTGTATGTCTGTTTCTTTTCATTTTTCCCCATGTGTACCAAAAGTTTTACAAAATGTCCCTTTCTATCATTTGAATTTTTTTAGTTTGTGGCCTCCTTGTTTGTGTGGCCTCAAGCTCGGCTTTCACGACTTATATGGCAGGGCCGACTCTGGACATGGCATTCCACTAAAAGTTTCTTTACAATCGTTGCTTCGTGACTTGAAAATATATATTTGTGATTATTGGAGATCCTTGACTCAGGAGGCATAAGATTTAGTCATGGAGAAGGTTGTAATAAAGTGTTCATCAATTGTGATTTTTCTCATCAAGGTCTAATTGTTGTTTCTTGTTCAAAGCATTTGTCACATTTTGATTTGTTAGTTGAGGAGGCTTCTAATGCTGCTGCTTCTAGCTCTTCATATGGTATTTCCATGTAGTCGCTCAGCGACGATGAATCATCAAGCGAGTTTACTGAAACTTCAAAGATTAAATACCTGAAGGAAGGTCATGAGGCATTATAACCTCTTTTATCTGAAGGTTGGGAAGATATTTTTAAAGGTGTTAGGTCAAGTTTTTCATAGTGGTGTTGAAGATGTACGCTTAGGTGTCAACAAATATTGCATGGAGTATGGTTATAAAGTTGAGAAGCTTAAGAATGAATGAGACTTAGGTATACTTAGTGTGATAGGAATGCGGAATGTCCTTGGTATGTCCATAATATTCCAATTAATACTGTTAAAAGTGTCTTTGCTATTAAGGAATTCAATTGGAATCATACATGTGGTGGTGGTTTTAAGATGAAAAATCCCCATGTGACGAAGAAATTGATGAAACATCTAATGAAGATCAAACACAATCAAATCCGTCGACAAAGTCTTTGGATATTGTTGCTTAGGTGAAAAGTTGTCATGGTATTAACGTAAAATACCATCCTACTTATAAAGGGAAGGAAACATGTTAGGTAGAGAAATTTGTAAATAGAATTATTTTTTTCATCTTTGTTGGGTGGACAAAATGTGATTTTTTTTCTTGTTAAACGTCAGAAGTCTAGAGCTACATGGAAGCCAACACTAGTGGAAAATGGATTTTTTTAAGTCTGTTTAGGTTTTATAAGTAAGACTACCGTAGGCTTTCTTTATATACATGGCTTCCAAAGATAGTCCTTTTTGTAACAAAAGTAAATCAATTTGCCATAGCAGTCTCAATATTAGGGGACAATTTTGGAAATATAGAAAGCTTCCACGTGGATTTCTATTAAAACTGCCTAAGAACACGTGGATTTCTATTAAAACTGCCTGAGGAACTTGTTTGTGTGGTCCCACTTGAATTTAGTCTGCGATGGAAACTAGGTTCCATAATACCTTCTAGAAACAAACGTGCCTCTCCCATCACTTCTCTCTCACTTATCCTAAACTCATCTCATTTTCTCTATCCTTTTCTTACCTGCAACTCTTTCTCCATCTTGATCTCCTCCGTTAAGATAGAAACTGAACCCCTTTTCGATAATAATGGCGAAATAGAAAAATCAACCAGGGAATATCTCGATCCAAAACCCTTTTCTTCATCTTGATATATTCAAAGTTGATTAGTAACTGGTGTTATTTGTGAACCATTTAAAAAAGTTACAAAAGAACACAAATTGAAAACCTTAATCTTGGTGTTGGATTTCCTTATGTGATGGGTAATTCTCAGTATTACATCTACAAACAGCTAATTGCAGGGTAATATTCATAAGAAACACAAAATGAAATCCCTAATTTTTTTATTCTCAGTTTTCTTGTAATTTTGCTTTATACTTCATTGATTTGTTAATTTTTTGCATGCGAAGCATATCGGTATGAACATGTGGGATGTATCTAGGTAGAGAAAGGGACAAGAAGCTGCTCGAGAAATTGTATCTTTGAGCGTAACCGGGTCGAGATCTGTTTTTTCCCGATTCAATGATAGTGTTTGTCAAATTTAATTTTGTTTTGATGGATTGGTTGTTTCAATTTTGTGAGCATCAACAAGTAAACTTAGGGTTTCAGATTCCTACTTTTTTGTTCATTTGAATTGAATAATCTTGGTTTGATATTCGGGGGGTTTGGAATGGGGTGCTGGTTACTATAATTGATATATTAACAAGGGATGAAACCGCGACTTCATTGTCTGAGGAAGATCTATTGGGGATGAGTGGTATTACTTAGTTTATATGTCCTTCACTCTTAGTTTTGGTAAAGGTTATGTTCTATTCTGATTGAATATAATGTTTTCATTGATCTCAAATGTATTGATCTCTTTGGTATTATATTAGGACATTGTGGAGAATTTGGTGTTGGTGGGTAGGTTTTGAAGGAGGAGGATCATGTTATAAGAGAGTATTTTTGGTGTGTGGAGGATTAGGAGGTTGTGGTGTTGGTCTGTAGACGGTGGTAGACTAGGAGAGGTTGATGGTTGAGGTAGAGGTGGTGGTCATCGGCATGAATAGACATTGTAGACTCTTGTACATCAAAGCTTTGTTTTAACATAGGATAATCGAAGGTATCTTATTTTGACTCGCGAAGTGCTCGATAGAATATCCTGAAAAAAGAGAAAAGGGGTAAAAATGCATATTTGACTCTTGTCTTAGCAAACTAGTTGTTTCTATCATGTTGTTTAAGTGTAGTTTCCTCTTGAATAGTTTGATATACATTTTGTGGTCCAAGTAAAAACCATGTTCACATGTGATTATGCAGTTCAATTCTTAGCATTTGCTAGCAATTTAGATTGTTTCCTTTGACCAGAAAAATAGCATAATGTGCGCGGAATAGTTAATACACGTAGCTAAAAGATATTTTGTGTAAAATAACGTTGGTCACATGTTTTTTAGGAGTGTCTTTAGATTACATCAGTTCATGATTTGGATATCACATTGTGTGTAAGGCTTTATTCTCATACATTTTCCAAGCATACTGTTTTCCTTTCCGTCCACAATATGTTAATGAAAATCCTTTGCCGAATTGAATTCCAGTAGCCATATTTGTTTTTTTGCTTAAAAGGGAAGTTATCTGCCAATTTTCCTTACAAAAAATAGAAATGCATTAGTGCATACAACCTTGGTGGTGTGATATCCATAGTGGGGTTGATTATTACTACTTCTGATTTTCTCCAACTGGTTATATTAATTTGAAATCCTTAAAAATAATTATTAAGTCCTGCTTATTAAATCAAAGAAGTAGAATGTAAGTGGAATGAATATGGATTAACGTTACGAGACCCGTAGTTAGCGTACTTGGTAATGAGTCTTCAATGGGTTTTAAGAAATGGATTATGTGGGAGTTTATATGTTGAATGATCTTGAAATTTCAAAGAATGATTCAAGAATTGGTTCTCCTAAGATTATAATCATTTATATAAGATCTCCTATCTTTGCTTACCCAAATACGCTTTTGATTCTGTCCTTCCCATATAAAATATGTAAGTAACTCGCATAAATGCCAGGATACTTGTAAGATTTTTTGTTATGGAATTAAAATAGGTATATTCGATTCTTCTTTTTTTGTAATGTGTTTGGTAGAAGTGTCCTTATAGGCTTGAGATAATATACGATGCCGTATTTTTGGTTTTTTAAGGTCCAAGCAATTGTCCAGAAACGATGAATAAACACGAGACACCTAAATAACTTGTAGCAAAAGAGATGGTGTGGTTCGTGGTAGAATGGTAGGTTTATTGTATGCTTTATCTTTTGTATTATTTGGTTTCCTCTAGAAATTCAATTTACTACCCAAGGTAATTTTTTTTATATGTAGTCTTGTTTTGCTTTGATTTGGTTCGAGCCGAAGAAAAAACAAATAGATCATATATGGATGCAGAGATAGGTTCTTCAACTTCGGAAGGTTTATGAGAAGCTAGCCAAATTGTTTATTGCGCTTATGAGACTAGGAAGCATTGGCATCTTGTGAATGCTTATGAAGCTCCCAAACGATCAGGCCTAAATGTGAATGCTTATGAAGCTCCATATGTGTTTACCGCATCTGTGAATCAAGCTCCACTAATTTTCAACAACTGTAGCTGACAACGAGTATTGGGACATGGATCAGGTAATAATGCTTGTCTGAATACCTGAATTTTGCTTCTTTTTATTTTCTTTATGTACATGGTGATCTAGCTGAACACATGGTCACCTCTTCATGTATCAGAAACAAGCTTAAACCAAGTATCCCAGACTGTCGTTCAGGTATATATCTTCTTTACAAGTTAACAAGCACCATCATTAGCTGATTAAAACTGCATTATTCTCTGATTGTTACTTGCAGCATCTACTTGAATTTTTTATTGCACTAACATTGTTGTACTATTATCACCAGCTTCTCCCTCGCCAATTAATCTTTTCACACTAATAAAAATTTCTTCTATTTTTGCCTATTTAACTATTCTGAATCAAACTTATGTGTCTAATTTTATGGTTTTCGCCTTTCTCTTCTTAAAGTTTTTTGTGCGAGCAAGTTGTTTGGTGTACGAATGCGTATTTCCAGTAACCTTTTTGTCGTCAGGCGTATACATACCCATATGAAGGCTGAATCACTTGAAATTTTTTGCTCTCTTTTCAATTCTCGTTTTTATTACTTATGTCCTTGCTCTGATTTTTTTTTTTTTTTGTCTTTTGGAGTTGTTGCATATTCAGCACCCCATAAAACAACATGTCCAAAAAACAGTTAAGGTGTTCAAGAAAAGAGAAAGTTACAGCCCAAGGCAAAGGCGCAAAATAGTGACGCAGCATGATAAGCACGTAAGTGCTACATTTTATACCCATATTTATACTAGCTAGGACTCGATATTTTGGCTAATGACACTATTTTAGTGCTTTTGTAGAAAGTACAAGGAAATCTATTCACCGGAAAGAAAACGGCTAAATTGGAGCTAAAATGATGTTTGCGACAAAATGGCAACATTGCTGCTCACTGCACAAAAAGAGACAGGGCCTAAACAATAGTGGTCTGCCCAACGATTTGGTCAATATAAAATACCAAGGAATGGCCCACCACTACCACCTCCGACTACCACCACCACCAACCACCAACCACCACCACCTATATATATATATATAACTTAATTTAAATTATTAACATATTTACCCTTTTACCTAATTAAAATTATAACTAATCTACAACTTCTTCCTCTATTCTACAATTTTTCTTCTTCTCTTCTTCATCAATTTATGATCATCTAACCCCGATCATATACAAATCTAATCAAAATTATCAAATTTTTAGCCTGGTCGATTCATTGAATTTTCATCGTCGATTAATCAATATTTTATAAACAAACCTATCCATAAGTATTTTCCCACAAACCCATTACTTCTAATTCGTTTTTGATTGAAATTTTGAGCAGTAGTCATCAAAATAGGGTTTAAATGGAAGTTACAGTGGCATGTTCGATTAGGAATAGTTAAAAAAAACTAGTTTGCTAACTGAACATTCTGAAACAAAGAACACGAAGAACAGTTCGGTTATCACGAATTAATTTTTTCTTAACCGAACTCTGAGTTCGGTTGGTTCGCAAAGAAGGCTAAAACTATTTTCTAACCAAACTTTACTAATATTACAAAAAAAAGAAAAAAAATCAAATGTAACCGAACAGTGCTATTTTTCCCACTATGTTGATTTTTGATTTAACCGAACTTTGCCCACTATGTTCGGTTGGTTCGCAAAGAAGGCTAAAACTATTTTCTAACCGAACTTTACCAGTATTACAAAAAAAAAAAAAAAAAAAAAAAAAAAAAATCCAATGTAACCGAACTGTGCTATTTTGCCCACTATGTTGAGTTTCAATTTAACCGAACTTGTCCCACTTCGGTTTGTTCGCAAAAAACCTTGGCAAACCGAACTCTTAACTAATTGTGTGTAGTTCGGTTAGATATTGGTTGGTATGAAGTTTGCGAAACAACTGAACTTTGTACACTTGGTAAAATCGTAATCAACGCAAGTTCTTTACATATAGGTTGCGAACCAACCGAACTTCTAGACCCTAAAGTTCGGCAACATTGAGGGAAAACCGAACATTACTCTGTAAATCCTATAAACAAAGTTCGGTAACCTGCTGTTTATGGGTGAAAATCGTTTCTGCCGATTTCAGTAAATTCGGTGGGTGAGTGAGAAACTGGTTTAAACCCTAAACAAATGTCTGCAGTGAGCACTTTATAGATTCGAGAGATCAATCTCTGTACAAGTCCGGCCTAAACCAAAAATGGCCGTTCCGGACTTGCTTCGGTCACAAAGTGAAGGAGAAGGGTTGATTTGGGGAGGAAGCAAAGAAAGGTGTTGAAACCGAGAATAGTTCTGGGAGAGTAGTGTCTCGACTTGTATCGAAGTGAAAGCTTAGGAAGCTTGCAAGAGATGAAATCTTTTTGGAGAGCTTGCAAAGTTGCCTTTTATGAGAGTGTAGTATTTTTCTCCTGACCGAGACTTGTTGTACGGGTGGAAATAGGAAAGACATATTTATACAAGTCGAGATTGAAACGTACCCTGGTCTCATGAAGGAAGAGAGTAAAGGGTGAAATAATGGGAGGAGGTGGTAACCGCATGGTGTTAATGGGTGAAAACGTTTTTACCATTATTTCCTCATTTATTTGACCACTTTATTCCTTTTCACGCTTTCTTAATGTGAGCGTAGTGTACGCCGTAATTTGTGACCGCCAAACCAAAACCCGGGAAAGCATCCCCCGGTTTGTGTTGATATCTCGTTGGTTGCACCTTAAGTGCAAGTGGGCTGCTAGCGGCGCGTGTGGCATGTGCCATTGGCATGTGCGGAATGCCCTTGTTGCGGGTTGTACTTGAGCGCAAGTGGCAATGCAGAGCTGCTAGTGGCGTGCGTGGCATGTGCCAATGGCATGTGTGGAATGCCTTGGTGGTAGGTTGTATGTTGAGTGTAAGTGGCAATGCCAGAGCTGCTAGTGGCGTGTGTGGCATGTGCCAATGGCATGTGAATGCCTTGGTGGTAGGTTGCACGGTTTGCAAGTTAGGCTACCATGCGTGTGTGTTTGGCATGTGCCAATGGCATGTGCGGAATGCCTTGGTGGTAGGTTGCACGGTTTGCAAGTTAGGCTACCAGCGTGTGTGTTTGGCATGTGCCAATGGCATGCGTGGCCATTAGGGCCGTGGCCTTGGTAGGAAAAGCTACCAGCGAGCATGTTGGCATGTGCCAATGGCATGCGTGGCCGACTCGGCCTAGGTTGCATGGTTTGCAAGCCTAGGGCGCTATATTTGGCATGTGCCAATGGCATAGCGGCTTGGAAATATGGCTTGTGGTGCGTGTTGGCATGTGCCAATGGCACGTACGGCCATGTTGACCTAGTTGCACGTTTTGCAAGCCTAGGGCGCTATATTTGGCATGTGCCAATGGCATAGCGGCTTGGAAATATGGCTTGTGGTACGTGTTGGCATGTGCCAATGGCACGTACGGCCATGTTGACCTAGTTGCACGTTTTGCAAGCCTAGGGCGCTATATTTGGCATGTGCCAATGGCATAGCGTCTTGGAAATATGGCTTGTGGTACGCGTTGGCATGTGCCAATGGCACGTACGGCCATGTTGACCTAGTTGCACGTTTTGCAAGCCTAGGGCGCTATATTTGGCATGTGCCAATGGCAGGCCATGTTGACCTAGTTGCACGTTTTGCAAGCCTAGGGCGCTATATTTGGCATGAGCCAATGGCATAGCGGCTTGGAAATATGGCTTGTGGTACGAGTTGGCATGTGCCAATGGCACGTACGGCCATGTTGACCTAGTTGCACGTTTTGCAAGCCTAGGGCGCTATATTTGGCATGCGCCAATGGCATAGCGGCTTGGAAATATGGCTTGTTGCAGTGGCGCGCAGGGTGCGGCTTGGTTTGGCATTGTTGCCATGGCGCGCAGTGTGCGGCTTGGTTTGGCATGGTTGTCGTGTTGCTTGTGATCTGCGCGGCTTGGTTTGGCATTGTTGCCATGGTGCGCGGTGTGCGGCTTGGTTTGGCATTGTTTCCATGGTGCGCAGATGTGCGCCTTGGTTTGGCATTGTTGCCATGGTGCGCGGTGTGCGGCTTGGTTTGGCATTGTTGCCATGGTGCGTGTGTGCGGCTTGGTTTGGCATTGTTGCCATGGTGCGCAGTGTGCGGCTTGGTTTGGCATTGTTGCCGTGGTGCGCAGTGTGCGGCTTGGTTTGGCATGGTTGCCGTGGTGCGCAGTGTGCGGCTTGGTTTGGCATTGTTGCCATGGTGCCAGTGTGCGGATTGGTTTGGCATTGTTGCCATGGTGCGCAGTGTGCGCTTGGTTTGGCATTGTTGCCATGGTGCGCGGTGTGCGACTTGGTTTTGGAATTAGGGTTACGTGTCGAAAACCCTAACTGGTATTTTTGAAAAAATACCCCCTATTAATTATTTACACTGAGTTAAATGCTCTTAGTTAATGTGTTGCGGGTAACACTAGGTCATGGGGTTTTACGATTTTACCCCTTGTTTAAAAACCACCATCAACACCTGCGTGTTAACCGAACGACTAAAAACCTCCATTAAGAGCGAGTTCGGTAACCTGCGTGTTTGGAAAAAGTAACCGAACTACACTTTCAGATGTGTTTGGTTACATGTTCTTCAAATAAGGTAAGAACAAGCCCAAATCTACTTAAAAATTTACATTTTTTTGAAAATTTGGATCAATTCAACCAACATTATCTAAGTTTCAAGCACACCGGGTACCCAAATACTCTTCCTCCGGTTGTGGTTGGTAAAATCCATGTTTTACTTCTTCATCTTCTCTAACTTTACTCTCTCAATAATTCTACTTCTTTTAAAAAAACCCATCTGATTTTTTAATCTCACTAATTATCTTTAATTTAATCATTTCACTAATCACTACACTAACTATTATTAACATTAACTAATCATTACCCAAAATTAATCTGGAGGGTAATTTAGGTATTAATAGAAATATCTAGATAGGTGACCTAGATTTACTTCTAAATGTATTACTACAAATAGAACCTAGGTCCCCCCCCCCCCAAAAAATGGTTCGAAAAAAAAGGTTTATAGGGCTTTTAGGGGTGGCTTAAGCCAGCGGGAAAATTAGGTGCAGGCCCAAAAAAAATAATTGGGCCGACCGAGCGAAGCGAGGGAGGACCTTTATATGGCCACTTTTTTGTAAATTGTAAGTCATCAATTGACACAAAAAGATTGGATTTTGGTGTCCCAAACCATTTTCAATCAACAATGAAAGGACTAAAGAGCCCTATATGCTTCTATTTCTCACTAAAATTGACGTAAATATAACAAAACACGATGGGTAATCACGTACATTTCGTGTGCAGAAAAAAGGACACGGAGGTTGGTAATGTAGTAATTGTGGAGGGGCAGTTTAGTAAACTCCAGGGTAAAGTCACCTCATGGTTGGGGGTTCGAATCTCGGCAAGCTCTTCTTCTTTTTTTCTTCCCTTCTTTTCTTTTTCCCTTATTTTTTCTTCTTCAAACCGATAGAAAAAAAATTGAGCAGAGAAGTTAGGGTTTGTGTCGAAATTGAAGAATCAGAGTGGTTTCAAATCCTAATCTAAATTTCCGAATCCTAATCTAAATTTTCGAATCCTAATCTAGCTCATAGAAAGAAAGGTGTTGGTCAATTTCAGCTGGGATTTGAGAATAATCGAAAAGGGGATTCTGGGTGTTCTTGTTTTGAGATTGAAGGTACGATTTCAATCTTATTTCTTCCCCGCTCCGATCTATTGAACGTTCATCATATGTTCTTAAATGATTTAATCACTCAACCGCTATCAATTTTATTGTCGAATTAAGTATAAAGAACTAGGGTTTCCTTAGGATTTGATTTCAACATTGCTCAGGCCGAAACATGATAGGGAAAGAATTTTTAGGATTTGATTTCAACACTGCTTCATGGATTTGATGTTTAGTATCTGGTCTTGGATTTGACTGTTCATGGTTGAAATGTTTATCATATTTGTCTGTGTAAACATTACAAAACTTGTCAAGAATGGAAACATTTTAAGGGTTTATTGAAATCATAAACATAAGCCCCCCACCCACATACCCTAACTGGAAATTTCTCACTTTGAGAATGTACGAAGTTTTTGTTAGGGAGGGATCATAATGTGTCACAGGAATGGATGTGAAATTAGTGATTATTCAGCAGAATAAATCTTCGGGGTTTTCGGACGTGATAACTACGTATACTATAGGAGAATTAGATATAATATGGTGTAGTCTTTTGAATTTATAATATATATCTAATTCCTGCAACACAATGATCCTTGTTTGACTTGTGTCTGTATGTATAAAACAAATTAGCTCTCAAAGCATACTAGAGAAGAATTATTAGTAGCGAAAAGGAGGGAAAAATAATGACATGACAGCAATAGTGAGAGTATAAGAATGTAGGCTTTTTCAGTTTGATACTAATTTTTTTTGTTCAATAGTCTGGATTTATTGAATACGCTATACTTGTAGATTCGACCAGTCTAGAGGCATTTTAAGGGTTCATAAACATAATCCCCCCACCCACATACCCTAACTGGAAATTTATTGAGAATGTAAAAATGAAGTTTTTGTTAGGGAGGGATCATAATGTGTGTCACAGGGATGATAACTATTGATAAGACCCACTCGTGTTGTCGACGGTGTCCGATTCTGGCATTGAATTGTTGAATTAGTGTGCATTTATTCGGAGGAAAAGTCTGATTTTTTATTGAGTGTGCTGAATTGATTTACTCAGAAGCCCGATGAGATCAATGCGGAAAAGGAGAAAATTAAGATTAAAGATGGAGCCGAAGGATCGAGAAGTCATGCGGAACATACGCATATTGAGATAGATGAGGAAAAGGAGAAGAGTGAGGTTGAAGTTAGAGCACTTAAAAGAAAATGAGTCTTTACACTCCTTGATTCTGTTTCAAATTTTTGTCCATCGCATTACTGTGTTGCCCGAAAATGTACTCCACTCAAGTCTCGATCCGCTCCTTTGTCCCAACTTTTTGGTTTTGGATTTGTGGGTCTTAGCAGGCTGCATATCTAATTCGTTATATTGTCACTTGGATTTGGATGTTTGAATTGAACCGATAATGAATCGTATTTAATCTTGCCTAGACAAACTTGGGTGAAACTATTCTGAACTTTCTTATCAAGATACTGTGTATGTTGTGCAGAGTTAACGAGGCCACAAAAATGTCTTGATCCAAAACAGTTCCTAATCCAAATTATACCCTGTGTTGCTAACAATTTGTTAATAAAATGTCTAATCACTTTTCTGGTTGTACATTTAGTGTTTGATATCTTTTTGATACTAACATCATTATTGTTTTCATGTTTTTTAGGATATATGGCAGGTGACCAAGAGAAGCCAAGTAGGAAGAAGCGCACAGGTGAAAGTCGGATCAAAATTAATTTGTACTGGACATCCACAAAGTTGGGAAGCTTCAAGCTAATAACCAAAGGGAGATAGCACAACTGGTCCGAGTCAAGTATATTTGCTAACTAGCTACCGTTTTAATCCTCAAGTCTGAATAATCTTTCACGAGCCGCTCTCGGTTCCGGCACTTAAACACATTAAGGTAACAATATTAAACTTTTAATTCCATGCATGTCAATAATGATAATGTAGAAGGATCCGGAGAAAATTGCGGAACATAAGCATATTGAGATAGATGAGGAAAAAGAGAAGAGTGAGGTTGAAGTTAGAGTCAAGAATCTGAAGAAGCTTGGCATCGAGATCTTTGGAGTTGTTTAAAGTGCAGGCATTGAAAATGCAGGACATATCACAAGAAGCTTATGAGTTGTATTCTAAAAGGGTTGCGGTTATCTTGAAGGAGACTTCGGAGAAATTGAAAATTCAGGCAGAAAAATCAAGCCATGATTTGAGTAAATTAGTTAAAGATATTAGTGTAGAAGGTAAGGAGTATCTCTTGATGGTTGCAGAGAAATCTCCCGAGCAGGTGAAGGATATTGTGGAAATTTTTGCACCCTCATCAGCGGATGATTAGAAAAATGTTAACAAAGTTCCTCATTTTTTCCTTGGCATTCTATATGGTACTACATACCTGTGTATCTTAGTCGAGTGCGCCATTTTACAGCGTTTTTTAGTACTTGAGGGATGGAATTTACAAATTTAAAGTTTCTTTGTGGGTTATTGTATGTTGTGCATGTGCATTTCTTTGTTTCGGAGGATTTCTTTCCTTCATGCTAACTTAGGAAGAATTTCGTGTATTAGGTTTGGTACAATTCTGGGTGGTACTCTATTGGCTTTAAGTATATTGAGCATGAGATCATTCAAAAGAGGGCAGTCATCCGCTTTGGCTTTGAAAGGGGAAGCAGGTAAAATTAAGCGGTAATTTTGGATTGATATTTATTGTTGAAAACATATGCTAACCACAATAGAACTTATGAAAAAACAATTTTCTTACCGATAAGCTAAAGACAGTTTGTTTAGCTAAACAAAGTGTCTTTGTTGCTGTTTATAGAGATGAAAGTTCTTGTGCAATTTCGCTGCCCCTGTCATATTAGTTATCCTTATTTGTAATTTCGGTGTATTTGGGGGCATAAGTAGGTGGTCCAAAGTCTAGCTCTCGATTTCGAGGGAGAACACCCTACTTTAATAGTGCTTTTCTTTGTATATGGTTGTTCCTCTGTAAAATCTATAAATGGTCTCACTTGTAGGCTTAGGTTCTAACCATGCTCGACCACTAGCATCATACTCATGTCTTGATTATTTACACTGTCAGTAGATAATTTGTTTTGTGGTGTATGTGATTAGGAGACCAGTAGAAGTTTGAGCCCCACTAGTACAAAAATCAAAATTGGTGACATTTCAGAACTGTCATGGTATCCGTATGATGACGGTTTTGGTGAAATCTGGAAGCGTCACCAAAGCCAGTGTTACCGTAGGGGGTCATTTTATGATGACAGTTCTGAACTGTCATGCAGCCGTCACAATTAACCCACTAAAACTGTCATCTTACATCTAAAACTGTCATTGTAAGGTACATCTGCAACAGTTTCTCATTGAAAACGCCACCTTAACAGCGCTACGGTGGCACTTTACCCAAATAAACGTCAGTATTAGAAAGATTTGGGACAGTTCATTATAGAAACCGTCAAGTTAGTATATCGTTATGTAATGCTTCTCTTGACAAACCGCCACCTTAAAGATGATCAAATAATTACAATTTCCCGATTTTTATCATACGTACTGTACTGATAAACTGGAACAAAATATGAAACCAAATTAACATCATAAGACTTTGTATATATTATATTAATGACTTAATTTACAATCTCATATTATCCAAAAAAAAATAAATAATAATAATTAAACATTAGCATAGTTCACATTTAATTATGTACATAAAACTCAGTATACAAATTTATTGTGCATCCGACCAACGCGATCAGTAATGCAAATTTCACAGCTCTGATACTTCATATATATGCAAACTTGGGTTTGGTGGAGGAGCTTTAAGCTGATTCAATAAAGCTGGAAATAAGTTAAAATCTTCCTTGAAATACACCATTACTGCGAAAATGAATTAGAAAACCATCAATCCACTCAAGAAGATCAATAACCATTAATTTTACTCATGGCAAGATTACGCTTTATTCTTTTCCTTTATAATAGAAACAACCACAACGAACAGAAAGAAACAATTCATAGGAGAAACCTTACTTTTTATCCTCTTCTCACCTGGAGTAAATACGATCTGCAAAATACACTTAAGACATTATATAACTATACAAATTAAGCGACAAATTGAAAGAAAGATCTATAGATGAATCAGATGCTGGTATAATTGATAAGGTCCTTTAATTAAATAAGACACATTTCGTCTATTGGGTTATTTAGGAAAATCAATCACTTCATCTGAATTGAGATGGGCAGGGACTCAGGGGATTGAAAAAGATGATGTCCACACACAAGGATTGAGGAACAGAATAAAGAAATGCAATTTTCATTTACCTCTCAAGTCTCAAGGATTTGTGAGCATGACCATTGCTGCAGCATCCGCTCGGTATCCTCTTTTCGACCCTTGGTTTCAGATTTTCCTGAATTGAGGTCCAATTCCGAGATGTGAATAGAAGTTATCAGGTCCATATCTTAAAGTAGGAGATTTATGATAATTTTAGAGGGAATGAGGGAAGAAAGAACAAGAAGTGTTTGCGCAGCTGTGCTCTTTCGGTGTAAAATTGGGGAAGAAAACGAAGGAGAAAGACATAAGTAGAGGAGAAAGCGGCGGAGAATGAGAAATTAGAGTTTAGGGTTTTTAACTTTTTTTTATAGGCAGTGCGTTGAAGAATAGAAGATCCTACGGTCTAGGTTGCAGATTCCCGATCGTGCTCCTTTTTTCTTTATCTTTTTTATCATGTGTAGTAGTGTAGGGGTCGGCCGGTCTTACAACTTTTCTACGAGAGAAGAATACTTCATTAAAGTGTTGTGTCAGTTGTTTACTCATCGGACTTGAAACGTTCTCCGAAAAACAGACTTAAAAGTTAAATGCCTATTATACACATGCACTGGTGCAATGGATCCATTATCAAACAAAGTAAGTTTAAAATTTATGCATTTTGGAATTCATGGGGTTTATTATTTATGAGTTGTCGTGATGGTTGGTCACATAAACGTCATTAACTACTGTAATGGTTGATAACCTTCCCGTGGTATTATTTATCAAGTATGATGACGGTTGTCTATCTTTACTGCCATCTAAGTTAACGCCTGAGCTAACTTAACAGTTCACTGGAAAACCGTCACAGTACATCAGAAATATGTAACAGTTCATAAATGTCACCGTATGATAAGCCTATCCTAACAGTTTAACATTTAACCGTCACTGTAATCTGTTTCAGTGACAGTTTATCCAACCGTCACCGTCTGGAACAACAAGTAATGACGGTTGTCCACGTTAACCGTCACCTATACTTGACCAGCAATCTATTGTGACGCTTTTGGTTAAAACCGTCATGGTATTAAACTTCAAACCGTCACCAAATCCCACATTTGGCCTAGTGCCCAAGTACATTAATATTTTATATGTAAATCTCAGGGATGTCACAATGGATAATATGGAGCTAGGGATGTGATCTGCACCCTAAAGTCCCTGGAGGAGTAGATTGGGTACTAATGAAGTTGTTGAGATATTTGATTATCTATTTGTAGATTTTGGTCTCGCTAAGCTATTAAATGACATCACCACCCATGTTTCAACTCGTGTAATGGGAACAGTTGGGTAGGTTATAGTCATATCTATTAATGATTCTGTAAGGTCTTTATATAAAACGATGCTAATATAACAGTGATAGATGATAATGTGGTATCACTTGTAAATTATTAATGAATTTGGAGTTTTACATTTTCAGGTACATGGCACATGAGTATGCTTCAAGTGGAATATTGACTGATAGATCCGATGTGTTCTGGTTCGGAGTGGTGCTTATAGAGCTTGTGGCGGACGTGGACTGTCGAGGCAAGCCGGGATGAGAGTTTAGTTGAATGGGTAAGCACATGTATATTATTTCGGGAACCTTTGACCTGCTTGTTATTTTTGTCCTAGAAATACTTACATGCGCCTTGAATAAGATGATTTTTGTCTTGGCGGATGTTTTCTGCGAGTCGGACCATTGATAGCCGAGTGTAATTGAAACTGGAGATTTTTAGAGTTGGAAGATCCAAGGCTTGAAAAGAGATACGTTGAGAGAGCGATGTTTAGGATGGTGAGACAGATGTGCTTGTGTTCGTCACTCTACTAACAAAAGACCCGACATGGTGCAGGTAGAAAACAACTCTTTTTTTTCGTGTATTAAAAATACTTCACGATTTAGTTACACATTTCTTGCTCTTTTTTGTTAGGTATTAAGGGCGTTGGACACTGACGGTAACATGCCGGATATCAACAATGGTGTGAAAGTTGGTCGAGCACTATTTTTGAAGCAAATTCAGATCTTCAAAAAATTTAAATGTTGGCGCTAGGTGGCGATGTTACTACAGAGTATAGCATGTATAGTGGATGTATGAACTCCAGAAACCTCCACCAGGTTAGAGTGTCGAATCAGAAACTCGTGCCATTAACCCACGCAAATGGCGAACAGTGACATTCAAATACACTTTAATGTTTTTGCAATAACTTTAACTTGGTGTCATTTCACGGAGTGGTATCGTTTAGTCAAGTTCTTCGGTCGGCCCTCCCACCGTGTCAACGGTTGTACTAGTATTCTCATTGTCAGGCCCACAATTAATTTTACGTACCGTGACACCCATAATTATTTCCGTGACTCCCATAATTATATGAAATTATTAAAAATGTTTCCATGACGGATTATGCATCCGCATGACGGGTTATGCATCAGGGGTATAATTAGCAACGCAACTTGGATATAAAATATTTAAAAATCCGGCGCCTTGGAATTTTACAAATTTTATATCGTTGTAAATCTTTTTAAGAGAGCTACGCAACGATTACAAACAACAATATCAAATTTTTGTTTTTTCACGAAAAAAAATCGGAGGTGATCATCATTTTAGGAAAAATTTTCGAAAACTTGATACATAACCATTATGCAGCCACCAAAAAGATGCATAAAACGTTATGCAACCATATTTTGGTTCATGCATACTAAAACGATATATATGCCTTAAAAAAGACGCATAACGAATTATGCAATCATTTTCTCGACTGCATGACAAGTTATATGCAACCACTAAAACGATATATATGCCTTAAAAAAGACGCATAACGAATTATGCAATCATTTTCTCAACTACATGACAAGTTATGCATCAAATTTTTATTTCAATGCTTACGAAAAAAGTTGATACATAATGCGTTATGCATCCGTTTTCTCGACATGTTATGCAGATATTATTGTAGGTGCATGACAAGTTATGCAGTCTTTTTTTTTTTTTGGTTTCGATACTAACAAAAAAGTTGTTGCATAACGTGTTATGTAACCATTTTCCTGACTGCATAACAAATTATGCAACAACTTTTGTAGATGCATAACAAGTTATGCAACCATTTTCTTAGTTTGCATAACAAATTATTCAACGATACCGAGAATGGTAAAGGGCAGCATCAAGTTACATATGAAAAATATGGGAAGAAGGTATCTATTTTTCCTCAATCAAAACATATTATTAACTCAAAATCAAGGTCTACATTATAGATGAAGATCCCATCAAACATATTAATCGTAAAATGATGAAACTTAGGTAATCAAATTACACACGATAATCCATGGCAACTTAGGTAATCAAAATACACACCATAATCCATAGCAACAACAGCTCAATCCTATCGCATCATCACCGCTGCATTACCATCCATCAACCACTGTCAACAACAACTCCATTAACAGCATTATAGCAAGTACTCAATGATGTCAGCTCCATTTACTGTAGTAACACAACTCAAAAAAAAAAAAATCTCCCCAACAGTAAGAAGTTCGATCCATATTTCGGCAACTACTTAATTCTTTGTTAATTAGATCTTTGTTTTCTCCTAGTTAGAGTAATCTCCATGACTCTCCACTGCTACTGTTGTGAATGAGTTGTATGGCAAGATATGGCATCAGTTGGATGCATTGTAGATGGAGATGGGAAACGGATTTGCAGCCAATTAATACAATCACGTCACTTATACCTCTTTGATGTGTGGAATGTCAAATCATCTTAAATTAAATAAATTAACCTGCAGTTCTTTATTGCTTTCATATCCTTTGTTTATAAACTTATTTTGTTCTCTGATTTGCAATTTTATATCACATTAGTACCTATCCCTGTTGATTTGCAATTTTATGGTTAATTAGATCTTTGTTTGTTAGTTTTTGATTTGTGTTTCAGATGACTTCGATGATGCTCAATCTCGGAGCAAATCCTATTTCTGCAACTTCACTACCAAAAAAATTCAGATGGCTTCCAACTCAAAACCAATTGGCAATGAGTAGAGTGGCTCCACACCTTATATGTTAAGATCTAGGCTAAGGAGTTAGCTATGTGGAACTATTTTATAGTTTCTCCAACACACTACCAAAATTTTTTATCTCATTCTCAATCTCCCCTCTCTCGCTCAAGAATTCCCAAATCTCTTTCACAATTCTCATAAATCAGGGTTAGGGTTTCAGTCTAATTTTCAAAGAAGAAGATATCAAGATGAGTTCGCCAGCAGCAAAATAAACCAAAGGAGGAGCAAGAAAGCCAAAGCAACAAATCAGTTACAAGATCTTCAAAAGCTGGTCTACAATTCCCTGTTGGTAGAATCGCTAGGTTTCTAAAAGCTGGAAAATATGTTGAACATGTTGGTGGTGGTGCTCATGTTTACCTCGCCGCCATGCTTGAATACCTCACTGCTGATGTAGCAATTCTACTCTCTTTAACTTCTATTTTTGTTGTTTTTCTTTTCGCTTTTGGATCGAACATTCGATTTTGAAATGATTTCTGAAATGGGTGAATCGATTTTCTTTTCTTTCTCTCTTTTAGCTGCTCTGAAGCTGGAAAAAAACGCAGTTGAAAGGAAAACACAATTTCTGAAATTATGGGTGTCTGAGGAATTTTTAACGAGATTATGGGTGCGAGCGTGAAATTTTTGGGCGGTGGCCGGTGAAATCTTAAAAATGGGTGTGGTAGTAGTTTTCACTAAGCTAGCCCTAGTCTGGGTGTAGTTCCGCCCTACTAAGCAGTAAGCCCGCTTGAGGCGCCTCCCATCGGATAAGAAGTTATCTTGTTCTCAAGCTGATCTAGTGGCTCCCGCTCGTCTATTCCGAAAAACTCATGTTCCTCTATTCCATCCAATTCCCATTCGACAAGTGTTCATGTTTTTAACATAATAATGGTGAATATTGAGTGTCGTATCTTATTAGTAATGGTGAATATTGAAGATTGGATGGACATGCAATTGAGTTATTGATCGTTCAGTAAATAGGCTGGTGGTGGCGCGGCAGAGAAGACGATTTGTGCAGGAGGAGGAAGAAGATTGCGGGTATAAAGATACTCTAGGCAAAGATACTCTCAAACCATTTCTCGTGAAGTAACAACTATATTAAATCTTCTTTCTTCAATCTCTATTCAAGAAGGTGTTTTGGATAGCCGAGTTTGGGTCGGAAATAATCATGGTCAATATACGGTTAAGGATGGTTTTAGGAGCGATGAAGATCAAGGTGAGCCAAATTTTCCAATCGATGTTGTTTGGAGCCGGGAGTATCCGTGCAAAATCAACTTTTTTCTTTGGCTTCTTTCTCATGATAGGATAATGACGGCGGATAAGCTATTAAGAAGAGGTATGGATGTTTCTAGTTTATGTTGTTTTTGTGATGAAGATGATGAAACTAGCTCGCATTTATTCTATGATTGTTGGAGAATCTGGGACTACTTTGTTGAAGGATGTCGCTTTGATTGGACTTACAATTCAAATGTGACTACAAATGTGAAGTCTTGGAAGTTTAATTGGGGTGACGAAAGACTTAGTCAAATTTGGAATAACATTCCGGTTGCAATATGGTGGTGTATATGGAGAGAACGAAATGCAAGAGTCTTTGAAAACAAAAAGAAAAATTTGATAAGCCTCCTTAGAAATGTTAAACTACAAGCATTCTTTTGGGCCGAGTCGAACACAAAGATGATGGGTTTAACGGCGAATATGGTGATTGCATTATGGGACTCTTTATTCCGGCGTTTGTAAGCTTGTTTTTTTGTTTTTTTGGGTTTGCCGGGATGTTTTTCGCTATTTTGTTCTTGCTTGTATTCATTGGGTTGAGGTACCCCTCTTAAGTACCTCTTCTTCTATTGAATTTTCACTTTGACCGATCAAAAAAAAAAAAAAAGATTGCGGGTATAAAGAAGTACTAACATCGTATACTAAACAGGGGTGGTCTGGTCTGAGTTGGAGTAATATATTGACTAGGTCCTATTTAGAGAGTCGATTCCGATTATCGCACTCCTTTTCTGAAGGAAAAAAAAAAGGAAACTAATTAGATTTCCCTTATATCTTTTTTCTACCATTTGATACTCCCCGAATACCATCGTCTTCTTCGCAGCCCCTTGATTAGTTGCTTTTCGTTTCTGTTCATAAAGCACCAGCAGGTAACATTTATTACCTACGATTTTCTTCTTTTAATGTTTTGCTTGTACAGAATTATATTTATTTTTCGTAAATAAAAAGTCCAGTTAATTTTTGGAATCCAGTTTGTGCTTTTGCTTTTCTTTTTCATGTATGTCAAAGAGTAATTAATTCCTGATTGACCGTTCCCAGCTTATCGTGTCAAAACCAAAAATAAATAAATCATCCCACATTTCGTATACTCATATGCGATATTTCCTAAAGTGTAGGAAACAAACAACTCAAACAAGCAAGCCAGCAGTAAAATAGGGTTTTATCAACTACTAGTTTGTTTTTAAAGATAAGATTTTAGTTTTTTTTTTTTTTTTTAAATTATTTTGAAAAATTCAACCCCTTAACAAATGCTGCTGAACAGTTCCACCTTCCCTTTTAACTCATTCAACCCTATATATGCTCAAACAGTTCAACATTCATCTCCACAGTCAGACACTAAAAGTACTTAGTTCTTAGAGTACCTTTCACTGATCATTGTGTTCTTTTTTCTTCTGTTGTTGGTGTAAAGATCTAAGTTCACCTCTGTGTCAATGCGATCAAGAGATTACATCAAAAGATCAAATGACGATAGCAGCAACAAATGGTAATGATGTGGTTGCTTTAAGAGTACAGCAAGAAAATCTTGAACCAAAAAGATCTATTGGGAATGGTACTGGAATTGAAGACTTAGATGACGATGGGAAACCAAGAAGAACTGGTACATACTTATCACAACCCCATTTATAATTTTATTTTGCTTTCATTTTCTATTTGTTATCTATAGTTTCATCCAAAAATGAATAAGTAGAACAACCCCATTTTAGAATCTTGCACATTTTAAAAGAATACAATACAGCTCATGTAGCAAAGACCAGAAACTGTAATCAAGCACACACTGTAAGATCTATTGGGCAGTTCTGTATACCCTTATAACAAATTTCTGTTTTGAATGATACATCTCTATATAAATTTTTTACTTGTCTTATTGATACTAGTTATATGCAGCTACTATAATCAAGTACATTTGTAGTGCAGTTCTGTACCCTTTTAACCAATTTCTGTTTTGCATGAATAGAGACAAAAGATTCAAAACTAAAACATTTAATGATACCAGGGATTATATTATACAACAAGTGTTGGATAATATGTTTTCTCCAAGGTTGTCATTGACAGTTCAATTCAACCAACTTTACCCACCACTTCAAGGACCAAAATAAACCCACGACCATAAATAAACTTATAATACTCCCTCCGTTCCATTTTAGATGATGTTTTAGGGTTATTTTCTTGTTCCACAATACTTGAATGTTTTCATATTTTTCCAAAAAACTACCAATAATACCCTAACATTTTGTCTTGGAACTATAAGTTTATTTTTAAAAGCACTAATGGCAATTAATGTTTGAAGACTTTTTATAAGGGTATAGATGGAAAATCTTGACATCTCTCACCATTTTCTTAATCTGCGTGAAAACTCCAAGAACATCATCTAAAATGGAACGGAGGGAGTAGCTCACTTATAAAGTCAAAAATAATAGCTCACTTATGTTAATGCGCTAGATGGCCAGAACTAGAAGAAACACGGCCCTGAAGTTGAAACTTGTTTACAAAATAGAAGAAGTGCTTAGGACCATAAATAAACTTATAATAGCTCACTTATGTTAATGCGCTAGATGGCCAGAACTAGAAGCAACACGGCCCTGAAGTTGAAACTTGTTTACAAAACAGAAGAAGTGCTTAGGAGCATACCCAGAGGAGTGTAGATTTGTCAATAAAACATTATTTTATGCATATATTAAAAAATTTAATTATTAACTCGTAAGTAATAAGTTCATTGTGTTTATATGTATACAGGATCTACAATATCGGCCAGTGCACATATTATCACCGCGGTTATTGGTGCAGGTGTTCTATCACTTCCATGGTGTATTGCACAACTAGGATGGGTTGCTGGACCTATAGCGCTTGCCATTTTCGCCTACATAACGTTCTACACGGCCAGTCTCCTAGCTGATTGTTACAGATATCCCGATCCTAGATCCGGAAAGAGAAATTATAATTACTCTGAAGCCGTAGGAACTTTCTTAGGTATATATGCATGATTGTCGTCATTTCTCATTTCTTGCATCGGACCTTATCTCTTTCATGATTTAACCATAGATTTTGTAACTGATAGGTCCAAGAATGCAAATGGCCTGTGGGATTATCCAGTATGTGAACCTTTTCGGTTATTCAGTTGGCTACACAGTTACAGCAGTTGTTAGCATGGTGTAAGCACATGACTATAAGTTCACCAACATAACAATTTTTGAATTACACGAGAAAGCTTAACAATTTGCTGAATTCTTGCTCATAAGGAACCCATATATTCTGACTCTTGGGTGGCCCCGAATCCCTGGTCGTTTAGGATTTGGTCGAAAACTGTTGTCCTGAAATTTCCTTGTGAGCAAGGTTATTTTGCAGGCAGGCTAGCCAATATCACAAATAATTCTGTGCTTGTTTCTGACATGTATTTTCCTCTGAAAACAGGGCAGTATTCAAAGCTTCTTGTTTCCATAAAAGAGGTTTGGGAAATACTTCATGCAGGATTTCTAATTTCCCATTCATGGTTGGATTTGGAATTTGTGAAGTTATTCTCTCTCAGATACCAAACATAAGTGAGCTTACAGTACTCTCAACCATTGCTACCTTGATGTCTTTCACATATTCCAGCATTGGAGTGTTGCTCTCGGTGAATAAAATCGCTAAGGGTAGGGCCATCTATAGCTTGTGACATGTATCCTCCTTCACACTGTTATTTTGCTCATAAATTTCTTCAGATTTTTACTTGACTGAGTACAAAGTGGAATGTAGGAAATACGGGGAAGACAAGTTTGACTGGAGTTGAAATTGGGCCAGGATTTTCAGTAGCAGATAAAGTGTGGAGTACCTTCAGTGCAATTGGTGATGTTCAAGTTGCATTCTCATTTTCACTCATCTTGATTGAAATTCAAGTATGAACTAAATCTCACATTATCAGGATTCTTAATGTAAGAAAATAAAATGGGCCGCTAGATCGATACATATTAGTTGCTACTGAGTGTTTTGTGTTGTGTAATTGATTAGGATACTATGAAGGGTCCAGGGGAGAACAAAAAGATGAAGATGGCAAATTTGATAAGTATAATGACAACAACTGTGTTCTATGCCTTGTGTGGGTGCCTTGGATATGCTGCATATGGAAATGATGCTCCCGGGAACATGCTCTCTGGGATTTATGACCCTATGTGGTTAGTTATCCTTGCTAACGTCTGCATTGTGGTTCACCTCGTTGGGGCGTATCAGGTACCACTACAAACAGTACTGCTTTGCCATTTATTACAGAATTTTAGTGCAACTGTAAAATTTGAACACCGGGATAGGTATACTGAATGCATCCTCAAATCAGCTTAGTTGACAATTATGCTGTTTTCAGATCTACTAATTTTCATTTATCTACACTTGTCTTAGGTATATAACCAGCCCTTGTACGCAGCAGTCGAGTCGTGGAGTTCAAAGAAATGGGAAAATTCAAAGTTCGTAAATCACAAGTACTCAGTAAGCATACCAGGGTTCAGGAACAAGAAGTGTCATATCAACATGTTTAGGATAGTCTGGAGAAGCTGTTATGTAATAGTGGCTACACTATTAGCCATGGCATTACCTTTCTTTAACGACATACTTTCCTTCCTCGGAGCAACTGGTTATTGGCCTTTGACTATTTATTTCCCGATAGCCATGTACATTTCCAGAAAGGAGATTAAGAAATACAGTTCCAAATGGATTGCACTTCAATCTCTTAATGCATTTTGCTTGATCTGCTCCATTGTTGCTGCTTGTGGTGCTGTTCGTGGGATTGCCAAATCTCTTGCCAATAATCCTTTCAAGGCCAAAAATTGATCTTAAAGGGATGAAGATAATCAATTGACAAAGTCTTTTGAAGCGAAACCTGAAAGTAAAGCCAGTGTACGGGAATCGCATAGCTTAATGATCTTATGGCAAGTGATACCGGTAGAATTGTGTTTAGTTTGTACTTAATCAGTCTTTGTAGTTTTGATGTAAGACAGTTAAGTGATAGTCTAGATTTTAAAATCTTAGCTTGCTTGTAACTCATAATAAGAAATTCTACACAGCTTTTTTCTTCTTTTGGACATTTTCGGTTCGTATTGAGGAATCTGAACTTATACCAAAGAAAAGTACTATCAACTATATACTACGTAGTTCACGTGGAGTGGCCTTGAGGGGATTTCTTCTCGACGTAGCTAGGAGCTCTTTCTATAGTCAGGTGTTTTGGGAGGCCTCGATCCGCTGGCCCGTAAAAACAAAACACGAAAAAACACACTTAACCATGGTTAAGCCAACCAATTGGCGTGATCTCCAAGTCAATTTGACGGGCACTATCTATATTAAGGCTTAACCTGACCGAGGCCTATATCATTGTTTTTCCCCTCTTTATAACAGTGACGAGAGTAGAGTAATTCATGCAGGGTTGCTCTACATAAATCGTCGAGTTCCTTCAATAAATATATTCAAATTCTTCGTATTTGATTCCTCTTTTGTTGCTGGGATTGACAGAGTTGTGAACAATGAATGCAACTGAGTAAGTAATTTTATACTATTACCTATTCTTTGAGTCTTATCCTGTTAGGGTTTTTCATTATATCTCTATCTATGTGAATTTTATTGGCAGATTTTGCTTTTATCTCATGAAACTTTAATTAAAAAAAGAAATTAATTAGGCTTCTCTTTTTTGTTTCAATTTCAGAGTGTTGTCACAGCAATTACTTGAACCATTTCAGAGACTCCCAGAAGATATCATTCTCGAAATCTTTTTGAAGTTACCATTGACATCTCTCTTGACACTCAGGTGTGTATCCAAATCTTGGAGCATCCAATTCAATGAAAACCCCAAATTTATTGACATGATTAAAAATAGCTTTAGTCTCATGCTTATAGATGACAAAACTGTATGTTCTTTGGATAACAATTCATTGTCATCATCGTTATTCGATGGTATTGAAGGACATTTTGAGAAGATTCATTGCCCACTTATTCCATTGGGATGGAATATAGAGAATACAAATTTTGTGGGTTCTTGTAATGGGTTGTTTTGCATGTATCGTAGCAAGGATTGTTTTTGTTTATGGAATCCATGCACTAATGAGATCAAATTTGTATCAAAACTTGGATTTCAATGGGCTAAGGCGTTCGGCATTGCAGATAAAGGACATGGGTTTGGCTATGACTCAAAGAATGATGATTACAAGTATGTGTGTATTTTAGGCTTGACAAGATCTGAGGTGCACATTTATTCATTTAGAACGAATACGTGGAAACAAATTTGTATCCCTTATAAACCCGTTAATGTGGAAAACAGGAGGTGGGCACCAGCTGGGGTATTTTGTGATGGAGCTCTTCATTGGTTTGCAAGAGGTTTCTCCTATTACCCCAAGGTCTTATTAGCTTTTGATATGACAGAGGAGTGCGTAAGAGAAGTTCCACAACCAGAGAATCTGGATACCAAGAAGTTTGGTACCATCAAATATGTTGATGTGCTGGACGAGTGCCTTTGCATTTTATATAGTAATTCTGCTGGTTTTGAAATATGGGTAATGAAGGATTATGGGAAGAAGGAATCGTGGACGAAATTGTATAGCATTATTGAGCTGACATTACTGGAGACCAAATCCTTTGTGTACTTGACTAGGATCTTGTGTTTAAGAACTGGCGAGATTCTACTCGAGGTTCAATACGACTTTTTCCAAACAACAGCCTTGGTGTTATATGATCCAAAGAATGAAAAACATGCGGTTTTGAAGATCCATAAGAATTTGCAAGATTCAAGATTACAGTCATTATTCTGTAGGTATGTGAAGAGCTCCGTCAAGCTAAATTTGGTGTCATATGATCCAAATAATTTCACTCTCATGCTTATAAGTGACAACGATATATACTCTTTAGATAATGAATGTTATCATCATCATCCTCATTACTTGATGGTGTTGACAGCCATATTAAGAAGGTTCATTGCTTCGTCGCTCCCCAACTAATTAATTTTTGGGTTGTTCCAATGGCTGGTTTTGCATAAGCACTAATAATATTTGGAGTGATTTGAGTTTATGGAACCCATGTACAGGGGATTACAAAAAGATAAGTCCACCTCAATTCGAAGTTCATGATTCTTTTCATTGCCGGTTAGAAGTGTTAGGATATGGCTTTGGTTATGACTCGAAAAGTGATGATTACAAGGTTGTGTGTATTGCTAGCGATTCAATGTTCAACCAAGATGTAACTCAGATTTATTCACTTAGATCGAAATCATGGAGAAAAATCCAACATATCCATTCTCTACAACCTTACGGATCATATGGGGTGTTCTGTAATGGAGCTCTTCATTGGCAGTCATCCTCCTCTTCCAAAGCTTTAATTGCCTTATGTATGACAGATGAGCATATCAGAGAAATCTCACAACCAGATAATTTGGATTTCAAGAAGCTCGGTGTCTCCACATATATCGATGCATTGGATGGGTGTCTATGCATGCTTTATTGTAGTATAAACCTTGGTTTTCAAGTATGGTTGATGAAGGATTATGGAAACAAAGAGTCATGGACTAAAATGTACAACATTTCTAAATTTGTATTACTTAATGCGAGGAATAATTTAGGGTTGAGAAGGATCAAGTGTTTAAAAACCGGAGAGATTCTATTAGAAGTTCATTACCACAGCATGAGTGGGGCTAACAAAGAGGGCTTGGTTTTATATGATCCAAAGACTGAAATATCCAAAGAGGTGAAGCTTAATAGGTATGCATGGCGTTCAAGCTCACCATCATGGTTTCATACATATGTGAAGAGCTCAATTTCACTTTCATCAAACTAATGTCACTAATTATGGCGGGACTTAGTTTTTCCGAAACAGACCAGCTTAACATTTGCATCTATCTTATTCAGTAATTTCGTTATTTTGAAGAATAAATATCTGAGCTTCTCTTTGTTTGTTTGTTTGTTTTTTTTTTTTTTTTTTTTTGTTCTTTTTGTTTTTAAAAATTACTAAGTTGAAACCGTTCAATTCTCGAGATAACAAAATGTTGGGCAATTCTACTCATTTGTTACAGAATTTTAGTGGAACTGTGAAATTTGAATTCCCTACCATATAATTTTAACACCCGCACATAGGTATACTGAATGCATCCTCAAAACCGCTACAATTATGCTGTTTTGAGATCTACTAATTTTCATCTATCTACACTTGTTAGGTATACAACCAACCCTTATACGCAGCAGTCGAGTCGTGGAGTTCAAAGAAATGGGAAAATTCGAAGTTTGTAAATCACGAGTACTCAGTAAGCATATTAGGGTTCAAGAACAAGAAGTGCCATAAACATGTTAGGATAGTCTGGAGAAGTTGTTATGTGATAGTGGCTAACACTATTAGCCTTGGTATTACCTTTCTTCAACGACATACTTTCCTTCCTCGGAGCAACTGGTTATTGGCCTTTGACTATTTATTTCCCAATAGCCATGTACATTTCCGGAAAAGAGATTAAGATATACAGTTCCAAATCGATTGCACTTCAGTCTCTTAATGCATTTTGCTTGATTCTGCTCAATTGTTGCTGCTTGCGGTGCCCTTCGTGGGATTTCCAAATATCTTGCCAATAATCCTTTCAAGGCCAAAAATTGATCTTAATTATCAATTGACAAGGTCTTTTGAAGCGATACCCTGAAAGGAGAGCCAGTGTACGAAAATCGCGTAGCTTAATGATCTGATGGCAGGTGATGCTGGTAGAATTTTGTTTAGTTTGTACTTAATCAAGCTTAGTAGTTTTTGTTGTAAGACAATCAAGTGATAGTCTAGATTTTACTATCTAGCTAGCTTGTAACTTATAATAAGAAACTTGGCAGTCTAGAAACAACTTTTTTCTTAAACTGGTCATTTTCTTTAGGGATCAATTTAACTTATTATAAACGAATCTGAACTTAGATGTTGATTATGCCAGAGAAAAGTATTGCATAGTTACCTGGAATGGCCTTGAAGGGATTCGACGCTGGGACTCTTTCAGGGACGTGTCTAGGAGCAGCTTATTCTAGTTGGAACAAATACCAGAAAAATTCGTGTGCAATGCTAGTTAGAGACACGAGGATACAGAGAGTTTAAGCGACTAACAAGGAAGAAAAATTTAAACAAGTGAAGTGACTAACAAGGGAACAAAAAAACTAAGAAATCAAAGGTGAGCAACACAAGAGCTCTTGCAAGATGAATTTCAGTCCTTGCGAAGGCCTACTAAGATCAGGGGGTATGGTCAGCCTAATTGCAGGAATCTTCATAGAAGTAATCTGTAGTGGTCAGTTACTTAAAAAATCATAAGTTACTAGTCCTCTACCGGGATATATATTCCCATTTGATAAATATATATCCACATTTTGAGATAGCAAAGAAAAAGAAACCATTAACAATCTTTTAAGTAGCTTCGGCTAATAGAAATACAGATAAAAGGAGCTTTGGTTACTCAGGAATAGAAATCTGTTTGGTGATGATATATATGTTGAATTTAGAAGGGATATAATGAAGAAAAACTTACAATGTGAAGCAAGGATAAAAGGACTAATGTGGAACACTCCTTATTCTGAAGACGTTATGCGTTTCAGACCAGGGAGAGGGATTAATTTGGTTATGTTATGACTCAAGTAATGATATACTAATGAACTCCAAAACGGAATGTCATGTCGTGCCTTGGATTTTATCGATGCCACAGTTTCTTGGTCTTGGTTCAAAACTCAAGTCCGAACTTGCAGTAGAACTACCATATATATAAATTTCTACTATATATATATATATATATATATATATACATACTACCTTCTCAATATTTACTCCCTCCGTGTATGGTCAGTATGAAAGTACATTCTCAGTCTTCCGTACCTTCACGCTAACTGCAGCCTGACAGCAATACTCGTGCAATTCCACATAGAACAAACTAGCCACCACATAGAAACTCGCACAGCACTACCATAATTCGACTCCACCTCCATTCACGACTGTCACTTCCATCATCTTCGCTGCTTACCGCTTGCCGGTTACGACACTGCAAAAGCTCAACCATCTCCTTCCGAAATCCCATCAGCACCAGTCTCTGCCTCTGCCAAACTGAATCTCGTCACCAAATCCGGCCACAAACAATGAGCTCCAGCAAACCGAATATCTCCACATACAAGGAATATACACGGCCATCACTAACACCAACAGTTTCTCTTCATCTCAGCCACACGATGCCGCCATTCCTCGCCAGTACACATCTCCAATTCAGTGAGTGTCGATGCCTCACTTCTGCTGCCTGTAACGGACCAGTTCAAAATCATTTAACAAGAACAATCGATACCTTGAACTGTACCCTCCATGAAATCTTCATCTCCTCAGCTGAATCTGCACAGCACCTTCTATACCCTGGACTTCTCATCATTGCAGTCACCATCAATTTAGATAGAACCTTTTTTTTTTTAAGGTTATTATTGGGGCGTCACATTCCATTAGAGGGGCGTCACCTAATAGGACAAAAACGGGTTACCCGTAAGTAATTTCAAAAATCCCTTATCTCAATTAATTGTATAATGACTAAACAACCCTTGTTTGGCTTTAGTTTAGTTAATTAAACCTAGCTACGTCCTAAATTACGCCCGGAAAATCAACTAAACCTAGGCGTAAAATTGGAATTACGCCTGGAAATCAACTGAACCTAGGCGTAAAATTGGAATTACACGGAAAACAACTAACTAAACCTAGGCGTAAAATTGGAATTACGCTGGATAACAACTAACTAAACCTAGGAGTAAAATTGGAATTACGCCCGGAAAACAACTAACTAAACCTAGGCGTAAAATTGGAATTACGCACGGAAATCAACTAAACCTAGGCGTAAAATTGGAATTACGCACTGAAATCAACTAAACCTAGGCGTAAAATTGGAATTACTACTGAAATCAACTAAACCTAGGCGTAAATTGGAATTACACCGGAAATCAACTAAACATAGACGTAAACGACATGCAAATCAAAGTTTACGCTTGAATTGAACAAAACCTAGGCGTAAGTTCTTCAAAAAAACTAAATTACGATTGAAAAATCTAGTACCGTACCCAGGCGTAACACTAGCGGATCGTAAATAAAATCCTAATTTTACTTCGATTTCATTCGATTAAAGCACAAAAACGGTACAAAATATGGGTTTGTTTGATTATTACCTTACATATACCATGGGTTGTTGTTGAGGAGTTTGAAAACATGATTCTTCAATTGATTGAATCGGTGGAATGGGTTGAGGATGAAGTTGAGGTTGATTGAGTTGTTGATTACCATCACTAGGATCGTTTGCTTCTTCCTCATCTATTTTTAATAGTTTTAATTGAAGGGTAATTTTGATAAATTGCTATGGAATCAAAATATCCCTTAACCAGATTTTTGGTCACCAAATATCCAAGTGAAGCCCCTCTAATAGAGTGTGACGCCCCAATAATAGACTTCTTTTTTTTTTTTTTTTTTTTTTTTTGCTAAATCACAAATTTTTATTAAAGAGAATAACTAAAAAGTATTACAATGGTTTAAAAGGAACAAGGAAGGAGAAACCAAAAATCGACAAGCAAGAAAACAAAACCAAAGGCTAAACTAGCAAAACCTATAATACTTTCTTCCTGGCATTTCATTGGATTAAGAAAGATGGCTTTCCTTCATGAATCACCACTTCTCCCAGATTGAGTCTTGCACCTTTTTTAGCCAAATCATCTCGCAGAGAAATTGACTTCTCCGTAGCAATGAATGTATAATATTTCATTTATAGACCTGCAAGCTTTTTCCCATCTAGTTTGAACAAACCAGGGGATATTTACTTTCTTGAAATCTTCCATTGCCGCTTTGGAATCGGGGATAATGATAATTTTATTACAAAGTGTAGTCTCACCGCCCATTCAATTGCCCACACTACAGACCATGACCTCTGCAATGTAATTGGTAGCAATGCCTATACCACCCAAAATAGTCCCCAACACCCGACAATTATGATTCCTAGCAATGATGACAAAACCCGCATCCCCTGGATTGCCAAATGCTTCTCCATCACAACAAAACATTACATACCCTTCGCTGTGTGCATTCCATTGACATTCCACAATTGATGTGAATTTAGAGAAGATGTTTCTAATGTTGAAGAAGTTCGTTAACATCCGTATCATAATTTTGGTTCCATTTGGTTCCTTTCATTCTATAACTACCTTCATAAACCAGAGTCATAATTCTACATTTGAATCAAGTTCATTAGGCTGAGAGTTTTCAAACATTACCTTGTTCTTCTGGAACCAAAGTTCTCTAATTGTAGCATAAGAAGCAGTTGCCCAGACTTCTTGTATTATAGTACTTTTGTGCCTTGCAATTGTAAGAATATCATCAAAAGAAGTTGGACTTTTAAAGTGGAATGTAATACAGAGCCATATCCAGATTCTTGTGCTGAAGTTACAAGACCACAAAAGATGATCCATGGAATCTTGATGAGCTTTACATATCAAGACATCTTGAGGCTATGGAAACACCTTGACTCACCTTCTTGATATCATCCACATAAACACCTTGTCCGATTTTCCATACATTACTTGCAATAGTAGGATGTAAAAAGATTTCCCAAAGTTGTGATGGCCATTGTAAAGAAGGTTCTTTATGCCTTATAATGTTAACAGCAGAGGATGTTGAAAATTTACCTTTAAGATCACCACTCCACACAATAATATCATTTCCACCACTCACTGCAGGAAGCATGGCAGGTAGATTATCTTGAATTTCTTGTGGGATCATCCGGGTATTCTCAAGTAATAAATCTGTAACTTTCATACTCAAGTTAGCCTTGACATAATCTGTATAGCCCACAATTTCAATTAAAGGTTTATCTCCAATCCACACATCAAACCATACAGATATTTTCTCCTATTCCCTATATTCCATCGAATGTCATCTTTCAATTGCTGCCATGCCCACTTAGGTCAGACCATACCGAAGAATACTTCCATTTAGTGCACCATTGACCATTCTTTTCCTTGTATTTGACAGCAAAAAACCTTGACCATTCATCCTCCGAGGTATGCATTTTCCACATTATCTTCATTAATAAGGCCTTATTAACTACTTCAAGTATTCTAATTCCCAACCCACCTTCATTAATAGGAGTGCAAACTTTATTCCAAGCTAAAATGTCATATTTTCTAGTTTCACAATCCCCTGACCATAGAAAATTTCTCATAATCCTTTCACATATTTTAATTATTGACTTTGGCCATTTATAGACTGCCATTGAATATAGAGGATAACTAGAAAGGACAAGACTTGATTAAAATCAATCTGTCATGAAATGACAATAATTTCCCTTTCCATCTTGCTAATGTCATCTGCATCATTTCAACTATTGGCCACAAAATAGATGATTTTACTCCGCTGCATGAGAATAATGCCTAAGTATTTATCAGGAAAAGATGTAAGCTCCATATGTAATAATTCAGAAATTTGTATTTTTTTTTGAGGTGTGCAACCATCTACAAAGCACTTGCTTTTACTTCTATTTATGATCTGGCCTGAACAATCTTGATACTGCTGTAGTAATTGAAATAAACTCTCTAGACTTTTTTTAGAACCATTTGAGAAGATGAAAACATAATCAGCAAACATCAAATGAGTAGGGTGTATTCCTTTTCTGTTTACCATCAGTTTTAGTTTACCCGAATGAACCAAATTAGTTATCCCCCCGCTTAAAACCTCTTCCATTATGATAAACAGGATTGGAGATAGTGGATCTCCTTGCTTTAATCCTCTACCCATAGAGAAGAAACCTCCGAGTCCACCATTGACTATTACGAAACTCTTGCCGATGCAAATAATATTTGTAACCACTGGTACCAATATGATGGAAACCAAACTACTGAAGTACTTGAAATAAAAAAATTCCAATTTACTGAATCATATGCCTGAGAAATGTCTAATTTTAATCCAACATTACCACCCCTCCTTTTAGATTTCATTTCATTAACAAGTTCAGAAGCCATAAGAATTTGTTCATGAATACTCCTTCCTTTGACATATGCAACTTGTTGTGGGGATATTAGTTTTGTGATTAATCTGTCCCATTCTAGAGGTAATAATTTTTGTGAAAACTTTAAAGCTCACATTACTTAAACCTATGGGTCTGAATTGGCTAGGCTTTTTAGCACCTTGTATTTTAGGCAGAAGTACTAAGAAGTTAGAGTTTAGACCCTTAGGAATGAACTTTCTTTTCCAACAGAATTAAACAAAGACAAACCAAATCATGTTGAATACTCCAAAGATGCTTTATAGAACATACCTGAGAATCCATCAGTCCGGGAGCACTTTCAGCATCAATGTCAAAGATTGCTTGTTTAATTTCTTCAGCAGTAGGCAAGGCATCTAACATTTGCTGATCATCTTCAGTTATAAGTTTAGGAATAACATCAAAAAGAGAATTATCCACACTGGTTTCTTGATACTGAAATTTCTGCTCAAAAAAATTGACAAGAAGATTTGCAATCTGTTCTTGATCTGTGATTATATTTCCATTTTCATCTTCTAGTTCAGTAATAAGATTATGAGAATGCCTAACCTTGAGATTAGTATGAAAAAATTGAGTATTACCAAAACCTTCTTTAACCCACTTTATTCTTGATTTTTGCCTCATCATGGTACTATATTGAACTTATCTTGAGTTATACTCACTTTGTGCTTGCACCAATTCATTCAAAGCAATTGTATTGTGTGGATCATTATCTGAGATGAGCATCTTGTTCTTGACATTTTCCTCAGCTTCCTTAATTTTTTGTTGGACATCTCCAAACACATTCCAGTTTCATTCCTTTAAAATTTGCTCAAGTCTTTTAAGTTTATTCATAAATACAAAAGCTGGATCCCCGATAATGGTAATGCCCAATTAGCTGCAACTAATTGAAGAAATCTGGGTGATCAAGCCACATCTTCTGAAATCTCAAGGGAACATTTTTTGGCTTAGGTATGTTAGCACATCCACCAAATAATGGAGAGTGATCTGAAAACAATCCTTAAACCCACTTTATATCCCCAATCATGAAATTTATCCAACCATTCCAGATTGAAGAAAGCTCTATCAAGATGACATATAATACTTTTTATCTCCATATTGACAATTGGACCAAGAAAAATCTAGTCCAGTTTTTGGAGCTTGAATTAGTTGACATTGATCTAAACATTAATTAAAATCTAACATTGATCTTCTAGAAGGAGATCTGCCTCCCACTTTTTCTTCAATTGAAAGAACTACATTGAAGTCACCCAACACAATCCAAGGCTTTTTAAACTCACTAATCATCTGCATTTCAGACCAAAGAAATCGTCTTTGCACCATATTGACATTAGCATGTACCCCAGATACCATAACTTCACCTACTTCCACTGTGATCATTTGACTTGTAATAGATACAATCAAGGAACCGAAATAGAATTACTCCAAAATAACCAAATACTACCCTTGTGATGAGAAGAAGAATTATGAATTGCCATGGATTGCATCCCAGGCAGATTCAATTTGTTACAAAAAGAAGGAGTACAATGAACATGAGGTTCTGCAATCCAAACTAAAGAAGGAGAAAATTGATTGACTAAAGATCTAAGTTTCTGTTGGGCCCTAGTTCTTCTAAGGCCCCTTAAATTCCAAAAGAGAATTTTCATGTTGGAGAATTGGGGTTTTTGGACCCCCTTTACCAACATTTTTCCTAAAGTTGTATTTATTTTGAACTTTAAAATTATCGCCATTACCTTGCTTAGTAGAAGGAGCTGCCACATTCCTAAGACAAAGAGTATCATTCTTATCGTGTGGAGCATTTGCCTTAGCTTTATCTTTTGCAACAGAAGTAGAAGCAATAGAAGACCAATAAGTAAAAGCAAATGTGTTCCGAGGTAACCTTTCCAGTGCCAGAATCAACAAATTTAACTACACTGTTTTCTAGTTCAGTAGCTTCAGCTATTTGAATTAATTTCTGTGGAGCTAATTCACCATAATTTCTTCATCAACATCAGTAACAACTTCCTCCTGTTGTTCAAGTGCACTAAATCTTCCACCTACTAGAGGAATGGATTCTGGAGTTCTTATTAATTGTTGTGGAGACTTAACACTACTAATAATTGAATCAACTTGACTAGTGTTGCACAAGGTGTAGCAACTTTAACAACTTCTTTTTCGGCTTCAACTTTTGATCTATCACATATATCAAGAGGAATATGATTACTTGCGGGATCCTGAAATCGGTCTTTCTTTGAGAATTACTAACATTTGATTGTTGTTTAATTTTTCCACTCTACATTCGGTAGTAAGGTGACCAACAATCCGACAAGAGTGACAAAACTTTGGACAATCTTGAATTGATATATTCTGAAAAAAACCTCCATACTTTGTATTAATCCGATTTTACTAGGAATATCTTGAGCAAAATCTACCTCCACAAGAACATTTGCATAATAACCCACTTCACATCGTTCAAGAGCAGCATCAATTTTAATTGGAGTACCAATTTCATCACAAATCTTAAATAGAATCTTTTCTTTCCAGAATTCCAAACCTAATCCAGGCAATCTAACCCAAATCGTAGCTTTTGAGGTTCTTTGATACTCTGGGCGAAAATTAGATACCCAATTCCTAACTCTTAATACTTGATTTTGAACTTCCCATAACCCAGCTTTGATATACCGACGATCAACTTCATTATCAAGCTTAGTAGTGAAAATACCTTTTCCCAATGGAATAAGCTTACAATTACCAACCTACTTCCATTGATTTCTCAATGTAACAGCAGCATCAACAATCTTGATTTTCTGTAATTCTAATCTGCATATTAATGACAATTTCCAAGGATTTAAACCCTCTTCAAAAAGATCATCAGGCAAATCAATCGAAGGAACTTTTTCACAACTTCATTATTACCAATTTCCAGACATATTGATGTTAGATTTAGGACTATTATCCATCAATCCAACCATCTAATCATCAGTAATCATTGAAGTAGTAATAGATTGAATGAATTTAAGAAAAATTACCTGAATCAATGAAGACAAGTGAGCGTTGAAAAAGAGATTCGTGAAGAAAAAAATTCTCCGAGTCAATCACCGATTCGCAGAGCGTGACTCGAGAGAGTGTTTTCTAATTTAGATAGAACCCATCATTACCAGCAGTTGTTCAAACTATCGACAACAACCATCGCCTTTCCTCAGCCTAATCCATCTCCATTGCGTCTGCAAACCTTTCGCAATAGCAGCTCCATGCGAATCCAACACAACCAAACACAAAGACCCAAGTTTGCTCGCTACAAGACATGCACGAGAACACCAGTGTTGTTGCTGTGTAATATTGGAATGAAACTTAAGGGACATCTCCTTGTATATCTTGAATAAACACAACACCTCCACTCTATGATGTCTTCTTCACTGGCAAAGTACAAGTTAAGCCAATTGCTTTGAGATAAGTTACATCCGACTCGAACAACAGCCCCATAGAGAACCAAATGAGATAGCATTCTTAGTTTCTTCCCATGTAATCACCTCCATCTTAGTGTTATGAGCATCTTTAAAATCCCAGCTTAACCTTCTCGTACACAATCCAAAACCATGGCAGTTGAATATCGTTTTTAGAAAGACCGAATTTAAACATCACCATCGCTCTCATCTTCTCGGCTTCTTCCTCTTTGCACTGATGTTTCGACTTCGAGAAATAGCTTGAACTCCATATGTTGCTAACATAACTCGAACATCACTACCGTCTCAGCCAACATGCATCTCTGTCAGTAAAATGGTTGAGTTGTGCGGCAACATTATATGACTTGACAGCCCACAAGCCCATCAATGAACTCCGACCGACTGGTGCGAGATATATCCAAGAACCATGATTTTAGGCACAAACGCCATTTTGCTTCTATTCGGCCATAAATTGTAACAATGATCGGGTTTGCCAAGACTTTCTACAAAAGCACTAAAATAGTGTTGTTAGTTAAAATATCGAGTCCTAGCTAATATAAATATGGGTATAAAATGTAGCACTTACGTGCTTATCAACACCCCACACTTATATTTTGCTATTCCTCGAGCAAAAACAGAAAATTGACCCGCTCCACACTGGGGTCATAAAATGATAAGAAAAAGAATAGATCTGCAACAGTTGATCATCATTTATTTTATTTTATTTTATTTTATTAGACATGCTCTACAGCTGGTCATGATATGATAAGAAAATATATAAAAATAGACCCGCTCAACAGCTGGTCATAAGAAAATGATAAGAACACAAAAGAATAGACCCGCTCAATAGCTGGTCATAAGAACCCCTACAATAGACCTACTCAACATCCGAGTTTTAAACACACAACTCAGGATAAAATGGTGGACTCCACTGTTATAGTTCCTTCATGTCACTACTGTTGATATGAATGCATCTCGATACCCCGCAACATAGTCATATTGATGATAGACATACAATGCATACTTCACAGAATGTTAATGATGCAGTTTCTAATGTGTTTAAAATTCATGTAAATGCTTCATTCGATAACAATACTAATGAGTTTGGCACCGACATTGTTTTATATAATATTACGGGTGAATGCAATGTGCTTTAAAGGAACAACTGGAATAATGAGATGTGAAAACTGGTGAATTCCTTGCAATCTTTGGAAGGATTAAAGTGGGCCAAAGCTATGGAAGTGGACAGGATTCACCTACTTGCAGATGCTGAAATAGTCGTTAACTCTTTAAATAAGAATCTATCTCTTGTCATATGGGAGAATAGAAAACTTAGAGACATCAAAATTTTAGTTGATTCTTTTACTTTTGTTAAGATCAGTTATTTTAGTAGGGATTTCAATCAGATTGCTGATTCAGTTTCTAAGAGGATTAGAAAGGACAGGGTGTCCATTGAAGAGTTCAGTCATGATATTAGGCATACTGAAACTTTGTTAAACAATTTTGTGGATTGTGGTTGATCCTTTATTAATAAATTTCTCTTATTATCTAAAAAAAAAAACAGCTGGTCATAATGAGAAAAAAAATATTTTTTTTAGAGACCCGCTCAACTGCTAGTCATAATATGCAATTTATTATTATTATTATTTTTTATTTTATTGTTTTTTATTATTATTATTATTATTATTATCTAAAAGGAAGAAAAAATTACAAAGGAGTGGTTGGTAGCCTAGCAACAAGCTGAGCACCAATACCTTTCGGAATAACCAAACCTAATCTATGAAAAAGGAAACTACCAGGACTAGTACTAGCATCCAAGTTAGACAAACAGGTTCTTAAGCCTTTTTAAAAGAGCTACAAAATCCTCACCAAGTCCCCCTAAGGAAGTGAAAACCAAAACCCCAAACCGTATCCGGAGGAAGTGCATACATCCAAGTATTTGGACACGACGAGAAACGGCATTGGAAATGGCCTGACCCAGCACAAAAGCATCCCCACTGCGGTAGTGAAAGGTGAAACACCGGTAACATCAAAACACACATCCTTCCCGTTCTCCCAACCGTAGACAAAGATGTCCGCAGGCTTCATGGCTTTATCTTTCGAAATAAGCCCCAAAAACACTTCCTTCCTAGCATGCACACCAGCTTTATAACACATGTCAGCAACAACATCTCTAACAAGATCATGACGATACTTAAGACCAACCTCACTGGCACAGTGAATTGCATGATCACCAAAATATCCATATCTCGCCTACAACATGAACACAAGCCACCTTTGGGAAAAAGGGGGATACCGAGTCGATAACACAAAACAGCTCTAAACTGTCGTGGCCCAATACTCGTTGAAGCCCACTAATAGGTACCACCAAAAGGTAATCTTGCGCATGCTTCATACGGTTAGACTGCCACAAAAACCGAATCTCTTGCAGACATGGTGAATTGGCTTGGAATATTCTTCTTCACAACATCAAAGTAGGTAACTGCCAGGGTATGCATGGAAGAGGGGGCGGTTCCTTCAAGGTCAAGGAAGAGGGTAAATCACAAACACGAATGAAGGACTGTAAGGATTGTTGGTATGTGTGATCATTCTCACGGCAAGCGAGAATACAAGTCATTGAGTATAACATTCTCGCACAGACCTGGTTTGACTGAGAAGCGAGATAGCAATATTTACTTGTGTCTGAAATCGTATAGATCCTCAAACCACCATCTTTAATGGGCGGGTAGAGATACGTTGCTGCAAAGGGCCAAAGCCAGCACCATCTCCAAATACAAGGTGCCTCAGAAACAACATAAGATGATTATCAAAAATGTCAATACCTTGTTGGAGCGCCAAAGGCCTGGTGGTGCGCATGGTGATGTATAACTTAGAAACACCAAAGACAATTACGCAAAAGGAGCAATTCGCCTTTGGGGGTCTTTAAGTTTCTTAATAGAAGCCATAAGTTGTATGGTTTTGTTAACCCGGGTAACAACCGTATCACTACAGAATTGCAGATCAAGACTGACGGGACCTCCAAGAAGCTTCACACCACCAGTGGGTCTACCAATGTCGATAGGAAACATACCTTCATTGAAGCTCCTAACATCGTAGTCGGCCAAAAACCTCCGTCTTTTTGATGTTGAGATGCAAGCCCCTGAGCGCACCCTCAGACTGTATAAGCTTTAAAGCCTTGGCCACCTCCTCAGTATCCCCAATAATCGTGCCTTCGTCTAGGTACCAAGCATGTAGATCTAACTTGCATTGCGAAGCTATCTTTTCACCAAGGGATGGAGCGTGAGAGCAAAAAGGAGCGGACCGAGGGGGTCCCCTTGCTGAACACCTTGTGCAGATGAAAGGATGAAGCTGTCATAGTAAAGTCGCGCAGGTCTTGCATAGAAAACTCCACCCACCGAGAGATGGAAGGGCACTTATCTCTTACTTCATGGAGAAGAATAGACCTATCACCCAAGTTAAAAGCATTGGAGAAGTCTATAAGAAGCATTGTCATATTAGTAGAGGTACCCTTCAACTCCGGTAAATTGTTAACAAAGCATGCAAGATACCCTCACCGCCACAAGGGACACCAACCCCAAATTGAAAATCACCCAAATAAGATGACATTTCTTTACCTGAAAAAAGAGCGCGAGTTTTGACACCAATCTCCTCCATATAGTACCAACAAGCAATTGGACGAAGCCCTCCACCAAGCTTCAAAAGAGGAGTTAAAGGAGCGCTAGCCACATATTCACCCAAGACAGCAGGACACCTACCTCCGAGCCACAAATTAACGACCCCGGAAATGGAAGACAACAGCTCATCTGCCACAGCAGCCGCGGCACCACTCATGGCATCTAAAAGGTGTTGAGCGCGTAATCCGTCCTCGCCGCAAGAAGTACCTTTCGGGAAACTTGTAATTGCACACAAACTGTTGTAAAATCGAGTAAATGGCATCCATATTATTATTATTATTATTATTATTATTTTTTATAAAAAGCGCACATAGGCTTATTATTATTAATAATATGATTAATATTATTTACATGAATGGGCGGGAGTCGAGCGACAATCAGGCCCTAACACCCTTTTGGATAGCCAAGCCTATCCTCTGTGAAAAAGTAAACCACCTACTTTGCTATTGGCGTCATAGTTAGTCAAACAATTCTTCAATCTCTTGAGCGGAATGATGAATTCTTCTCCAAGTTCACCCAAGGTGGAGAATGCCAAGGCACGGAACCCGATACCCTTGAGAAGCGCACTTGTCAAGGTATTTGTTGCGTTTGCGAGAAACCGCCATAGAGATAGCATGCCTGTGTGTGAAACTACGAGATCCACCACCGGCGAAAGGAGAGACTCAGTGACATCGAAACATGTATCCCGGCCGTTAATCCAATTGTGTATAAGAATGTCACCGGCTTGAGAGCAAAGTGTCATTGTCAGTCAAAAATCCCAAAGATACTTCTTTCCCAGCAGCAACACCTGATCGGTAACAAATGTCCATGACAATATCCCTGACCAAGTTATGCCGAAATTTCTGACCAACTTCACTTGCACAGTGCAACGCATGGTCTCCAAAAACATCCATACCACGACCACAACAAGAGCACGTACCATTTTCAGGGAACAGTGGGATACCAAGCCTGTATTGAGAAACGGCACGAAACTGACGCGGTCCAAGTGCTTGATTAAGGCTCGGGATAGGGATGGCTTTCAAAAAAATCCAAGGCATGGTCTATCTGGTTACATTGCCACAACACAAAGATCATCGTGCGGTTAAGTTAAACTTGGCGGTATCTCCTCCTTACAACTTCAAAGTATTGGGTTGCCGAGGAGCTTTCATAAAATGTGGGGCAACCGAGTTGAAATTGAGAGAAGAAAGACTACAAGCCCGGGTGAACCGGTCGAGCGCGGATCGAGATAGTTGTGGCCGGGCACGATCGTGTCAACAGATCGCAAAATAGAGTGCTGCAGTGCAACGTTTGGAGATGGGATGCCAGGTAACAATATTGGTCTGGTGTCGGCCATTGTATAAACACCGAATCCTCCCCCGTGAACTAAGTGTAGCAATTCTTTGTTGAAGTAAACCAAACCCAGCGCCATCCTTTTGTAATAAGGAGTTGTAGATAACTCATTAAATGAGTATCATATTGTTATTATAAGATTGCCTCCAGGGCTTTTATTATTATTATTATTATTATTATTATTATTATTATTTTTAAAATGTAATTATTATTATTATTATTACATGAAACTAGTTGGAAGCCTAACAAGCTAAGCTCCAACGACATACTACTACATTAATTGAACAGGTTGATGTGCTAGTCTACCGGCCGGGCCTCATGGGAAACCTTGCCAAGGGGAGCCGAAACGGCGGGAGGGGGCGAGATTGTGTCACAAGGGGGCAAATTAACACTACCTTCCATGTTAATTTCCGCAATATTACGTCATTGGGGACTCGAACCTGGGACCTCCCGGGAGCGCATTAAACTTTGGGGAACAGGGATGACCAGCTGAGCTAGGGGCCCGTTCTTCTATTATTATTATTATTATTAATAATATTATTATTATTTTAAAGACCCGCTCAACAGCTGGTCATAAATTGCAACAAAAATCCTGAAAAAGAAATGTAAAAAGTTAACCACTCCCCCACACTTAAACATTACATTGTCCTCAATGTAATTGAGTCATCCAACGTAAAAATTAAGATGGGAAATTCATAATATGCGAAAATAAACAAATAAAAATAAAACAAGAAAATAGATTAACCTACTGGAATGTACATAAAGGATCCCCATAAACTAATAATCTAAAAATTTGGGGATTAACCTAAAATACAATATATACAACTAATGAAAACCTCAACATAAAGATATTGAGATTACCAAAAAGAAAGAGCTACCCACGAACCTAATTGTAAAAGTGGGAGTACAACAACCTCACCCAATAATTCTCTTAGCAATCAGTATGGACCAACTCCAATATACTTTTAATAGAATCAACTAGACAAGTCACACTCAATCTTATTAAAAAGTATATCAAGGAGTTATATCTCAATTTCTCGATTCAATACTTACTCAAGCAAATAGAAATCTGCGAGTCTAATTGAATACAAGAGAAATTAACTTGAACAGTACCAAATACCAATGTTCAAGGATCAATCAATTTCAATCAACAACCAAAGGTCGGATTTTCCAATTGATTGATTCAACGCAAAACCCGTGATATTTCAATTATATAACAAAATATAATGCGGAAAAGAAATAACACAGACACCGTAAGTTTTGTTAACGAGGAAATCCGGGACCTAGTCCAGATTAAACACACACCGTATTAAGCCGCTACAGCACACTAGCCTACTACAAACTAACTTCTGTCCTGGACTATAGTTGAACCCAAATCAATCTCACACCGATCCAAGGTACAGTTGTGTTCCTTAAGTCTCGATCCCGAGCAGGATACTACGCACTTGATTCCCTTAATGAGCTCACCCACAACGAAGAGTTACTACGACCCAAAGTCGAAGACTTTAATAAACAAATCAGTATCACACGGAAAAGTCTACAGAATAGATAAATATGTCACCCACAGAAATACCTACGAGTTTTGTTCCGTATTTTGATAAATCAAGGTGAACAAGAACCAATCGATAACCCTAATTATATTCCCGAAGAACATCCTAAAATTATCAATCACCTAACAATAATCTTAATCGACTAGCGCAACAAGATATTGTGGAATCACAAATGATGAGACGAAGGAGTTTATGATTACTTTTCTATCTTGCCTATCGGAGAAATTAATCTCAAGCCAATCTTATGATTGTTCTCAAATACGATAGAAACATCAAGATCAGATCACGCAACTGCAGAGAAAATAATTGGGTCTGGCTTCACAATCCCAATGAAGTCTTTAAGTCGTTAACCTCTGTGGTCTCAAAGAGAAACCTAAGGTTAAAGGAGAATTGACTCTAGCTTATATAACTAGTATCACACAGAGGTGTAGGGATTGGGTTTCTCAGTTGCTAGAGTTCTCCTTTATAGTCTTCCAAATCAGGGTTTGCAATATAAGTTACCTTGGTAACAAAGCATTCAATATTCTCCGTTAGATGAAAACCTCGATTAGATTCAAGCTAGTATCTTTCAACCGTTAAATCGAACTTAGCTTGTTATACACAAATGAAATGCACGTTCATTTAGGTTTGTGTAACCGTACCTAAACGTGTACACCTAGTTGGTTCAACAGTAGTTAACCAAATGGTTATCCATATGAGCACTTTCATATCAACCATATTCATCTTCACCATAACTAGTTCAAATGACAAAAGAACTAGTTAGAGAGTTGTTCAATTTCTTAGATCTCATAGAAGTACACAAGACACAATCGAAGAAAAAACAATTTGATTCACTCGAACCAATTCATGAAATTTATAGCCACGGTTTGCAAATATGCATTCCTTAGTTTATATAAGTTTAAGTTCACGAATAAACCGTTTTTAGAAAATAACCCACTCAAGTATGCATACAGTACGCATACTTAAGTACCCGGATTAAGTTTGTTTTTAGTTCAAAACTCCTCAGAAATTCACGGGACGTGAAATTCGACAAGACGCGGACTTTAGTTAGGTTATCCCGAGCAAAGAAAGTACGCATACTTTGGTTCAAGGATTTTGGACTTACACACGTATGAGTTCACATAAAATGTTTATATCCATTCAAGGTTATATATTCTAAACTCTCATTTCAATCATTGAAACATTCTTAGAGGATGTTAAATAGAGGTTACTCACACACTATTCTTTATCAAAGCGATTTTCAAGATATTGAAATAATCAACATAACTTTCGTCATTTGTAAAGATGAACTTGGCCAAAGAGAAAGCTTACCAACACATATTTCGATAAATAGATAAGCGAGATAAACTCGGCTCGAAATAGCAAACGTGTATAATCGAAGTCTATATAGCAATACGACTTTTGTCTCAAGATAGGAGATAAAGTAGATAGACTTTTGAGTGATAGAGAAGTTCAAGTCTCCACATACCTTTTAGTCGGTGAAGTTCCACCAGTTCCTTGAGTAGTTCTTCGTCTTTATATGATGATCGTCGTGGAGTCTAGAGCTCAACTACACGTTTTATCCTAGTCCGAGACTTATCTATAAGCAGACTAGAAATCAAGACTTATAGTTTTGGCATCTAAACTTGACAAATAAGCTTGAGATAGCAACGCTATGTAGTTCAAACCGAGCAAAGCTCTAACAATCTCCCCATTTTTCAATTTTAGTTACAAAACTATCAATACATATGGAATACAAAATAAATAAACTTTGCAGCTTCTCTTCCACATGCATGATCTCCTTGGTTCTTCAACATTACTCGAAATCTTCTTCACTTCCAAGTACTCCAATGATTCCAAAGGTTTTAAGTTTAGCATCATTGTTGTTGAAAATCCGTAGCCATAACAATGAGAAAACAAAAGCTCTCAATCATTGTTACACAATGTCATAGTATTATTATACAACATCAAAGTTCAATTGTATCACAACTTCGACAACAATACTATGGTGATATGTATCACTCCCCCTTAGTCAATACTCCATTTCACATGGAAACCACTCCCCCTTACATAATGATTCGAAAATCATATGTATTTGTAGTGTGAACTACACATTAATTTTCCCCCTTTTTGTCAATAAAATTGGCAAAGGTACTAAAACTAGTGGGATCCTAATGAAATTTCCATATAGACACTTCATGACCAAAAGAAAGAACATATCAACTTTTTAGATGCAATCATATAACCGAAGCTAAATGCATTCATCAAGGAGTTTATAAAGATACAAGATAATCCCTATAATATTTCACATCCGCACTCCCCACAAAGATTTGGCAATTAAGAACAAGTTCAATTAAAATGTCATTCCCGAAAGAACAACGAGAGCTACCTTACATTCACAAGAAAAAGAAGGATTTCTTTGGACAACACAAATCATATAAGAATATAAATTTGTATCCAAAATACTCAATTAAATTAACCACAAGAGAACCCATGATTATTTTAATCGGAAATGCTCAACATAAGAAAAATTACGGAGCCGCACAATATATACATAAAAAATATGGATCATGGAAGATCAATATCCCGGAATAGACTAGATTCATTCTATTTTTCATCACTATCTCGCACAATGACATACAATAGACACAATCCTTGTAAAAAAAGTTTTATCCTTTCTTCCATCAAATAATGACATAAAAGGCTTAACTTTTGTTTTGTCAAAAGTTCATATCAATACTTGCATATCGACATATGAAGGACTTAACTTTTTACATATGTTAAACATCTCATGGATGCAATACATTTAGCAATTTTAATTGAAAGGTAACCATTCAAGGCTAAACATAAGGTTATTACAACTCTTAGAATAACATCCAACAATAAAAGTTTAACAAGAACTAAAACAAAATGTAGAAACTAAGATTGATTGCGATTATATTTCTCAAAGAATCTTGAACACAAAGTTCAGATTAGTTCAGATGAATTCCCAACACATAGCTCAGTTGTTCCTGTAAGCACTCAATTCTTTCATTAAGAAGATTGCCTTCAGAAATGACCGGTTTCTTCATCCTATTGATGTCTGTCTGGGATAGAGGAGTAGCATGACCAGTGCAGGTACCAATAGGAGGAACCTTAAATTGACTGCAAATTCGGCTGATGAGACATGGAAACCCAAGATTCTTTTTCTGTGAAACCATATGAATCATTTGACGAATAATCAGGCCACATAAATCGATTTCTTCACCGTGAGATAAGATAGCACACCATCTCTCGCAAGAGTTCTCTCCATAGATTCTTATCAAGCGTACTCGGGAATCAAATTTGCAACAGCAACCCCATCAAAACTTTCAAATGATAACTAATGTTGTCAATGGACAACTTGCCCCTGCACCATGATTCACTTCTATTTAGAAGTATTCGGATAGTCGACCACGAGTTGGTCTAAGATGCTCAGTTTGAGGAATTACGAATGAGTGATCAAGTGATAAATTCAAAAAGTATGCAATTACTCCACGATTTACCTCAAATGATATCCCACTAACCATTGTATTGAAGCAACAACTAATTTTTTTCACAACATGCAGGTTAGCATAAAACTGGCAAGTCATCTCAGGATATGATGACCCAAGACCATCATAAATATATCCCCATTCATGTTGGTTCATGAACTGGTGAAACCCAGGTTCTTTAAAAGTACGATCATAAACCCTTTCCATGATAAAATTCCCTTTAAGAAACTTGGCATATTTATCCCTAGAAAGTAGACTAGTAAAGCTAATTGAAGAGCAGGATCATAAAAGGGTTGTAAAACATCTAAGCCAATTTCATCATCATCAAACTCATTATCACTATCAATCCTTCTACTAGAAGAATTAGGCTGAGAACCCGAACTTTCACCACGACTTAGTCTTTTACTAGAAGCTATTTATTGAGAAAAACACAACAGAGAAGATTAGTCCGTGAACTGTTGTTGATGGTGGAGTTCCAAAATGATGATTAGGCTGAAAAAAAGTTCTTGACCCAACGTGCGAAATCTTCTTTTGAGTTCAAAAGTGAAAACCAAACAAACATTGGTTAAGAGACAAGAGAAAGATGATGAGTAATTTGTGAACCAGGGTATTTCTCTTTTGTTCATGCACTGTCAAAGAGAAGACGAAGGTGAAAAGAACAAGAATTCTTTCTCTCTTTTTATGTGCAACCGACCGAATAGTTCCTGAACTGGTAAAACTCATTCCAGTAGTGGGATCAATCAGTTCTGGAACCTGGTTCAGGCACGTAGTACGTGAACCGTACGTGTGCTGATAAGGGCATGTTTGTTTTTACATATTTTGATTGGACAAAATAGGGATGAGATTTTGAAGCAAAGCTCAACGAAACTCTCATGAGAAGTTCTTTTAAGAACTTATAAGAACAAAAAACCTCTCACACCATGAAACCAAGAGAGAGTTTCTTTCCAGCAGCTCTTAAATCTTGTAGTGTTGATAAACACCCAGAAAACATTTTTATAAGTCTAATAAGGAGCTTGGAGAAACCAAAAAATGTTGTGTTTCGATTTCTGCTTTCCAACTTATAAAAGACGTTTATCTTTGATAGTTTTTAGTATCGCAAGGGAAACACTTTTGACAAAAAGAGACGTCCTAAGTAAGAAGACAATACGACTATCTTGATAGGAAGTATCAGGGATTGAGCAATGAATCAGTTCATGATTTGAGGTGATATACTCAGATGTCTGAGACTTAAACTCCTTTTCTAATTCATTTCATTGTTACAAACAATTGAATTACATATAGGAGGAGCATTGCTCTTACTGATTAGTAAATCAATGTTGACCTCAACATGAACATTATTCTTCATAACTTGATTTAGCCTTTCAAGTGATTCTTGTTCATTCTGGAGAAATAGATCAACATTAGAAGTTAGGCTTTCAAGTTTCCTTTCAATTCATGAAATAACTTCAAGGGATTTTAAATCTGGTGGAGGTTTAGATAGAATTTCTTCTACAGATTTAATTAAATCAGACATGGAAGAGAATTATGAAATCCCTGGATCTGGTGGTGCATTTACTGAGATAGCACTTCTGTCCATAGAGTCAGATCGCTACAAACACAGACTTGTAAGGTCTTTAAACGTGTTTGCCTACTCTGATATTGAAAAAGTGGGGGTACAACAACCTCACCCAATAATTCGCTTAGCAATCTGTATGGACTAACTCCAATATACTTTTAAGATGGGAAATTCATAATATGCGAAAATAAACAAATAAAAATGAAACAACAAAATAGATTAACCCTCTTGGAATGTACATAAAGGATCCCCATAAACTAATAATCTAAAAATTTGGGGATTAACCTAAAATACAATATATACAACTAATGAAAACCTCAACATAAAGATATTGAGATTACCAAAAAGAAAGAGCTACCCACGAACCTAATTGTAAAAGTGGGAGTACAACAACCTCACCCAATAATTCGCTTAGCAATCTGTATGGACTAACTCCAATATACTTTTAAGATAATCAATTAGACAGTCACACTCAATCTTATTAAAAAGTATATCAAGGAGTTATATCTCAATTTCTCAATTCAATACTTACTCAAGCAAATAGAAATCTGCGAGTCTAATTGAATACAAGAGAAATTAACTTGAACAGTAAAGACCAATGTTCAAGGATCAATCAATTTCAATCAACAACCAAAGGTCGGATTTCCTAATTGATTGATTCAATGCACAACCTTGTGATATTTCAATTATATAACAAAATTTAGTGCGGAAAAGAAATATCACAGACACCAGAAGTTTTGTTAACGAGGAAACCGCAAATGAAGAAAAACCCCATGACCTAGTCCAGATTGAACACACATTGTATTAAGCCGCTGCAGACACTAGCCTACTACAAACTAACTTCGGTCTGGACTATAGTTGAACCCCAATCAATCTCACACTGATCCAAGGTACAGTTTCGCTCCTTATGTCTCTGATCCCAACAGGATACTACGCACTTGATTCCCTTAGCTGATCTCACCCAAAACTAAGATTTGCTATGACCCAAAGTCGAAGACTTTAATACACAAATCTGTATCACACAGAAAAGTCTACATGAATAGATAAACCTTTCTCTCACAGAAAAGTCTACGAGTTTTGTTTCGTCTTTTGATAAATCAAGGTGAACAGAACCAATTGATAACCCAGACTTATATTCCCGAAAAACAACCTATAATTATGAATCACCTCACAATAATCTTAATCGACTAGCGAAACAAGATATTGTGGAATCACAAACGATGAGAGAAAGTTGTTTGTTAATACTTTTCTATCTTTCCTATCGGAGAAATTAATCTCAAGCCAATCTTACGATTGTACTCAAATACAATAGAAACAACAAGATTAGATCACGCAACTACAGAGAAAATAGTTGGGTCTGGCTTCACAATCCCAATGAAGTCTTCAAGCATTAACCTACAGGGTCTCGGTAGAAACCTAAGCTTAAAGGAGAATCGACTCCAGCTTATATAAAACTAGTATCACACAGGAGGTGTGGGGATTAGGTTTCCCAGTTGCTAGAGTTTTCCTTTATATAGTCTTCCAAATTAGGGTTTGCAATCTAAGTTACCTTGGTAACAAAGCATTCAATTAATATTCACTGTTAGATGAAAACCTGATTAGATTCAAGCTAATATCTTTCAACCGTTATATCGAACTTAGCTTGTTATAAACAAATGAAATGCATGTTCATTTATGTTTGTGTAACCGTACCTAAACGTGTACACCTAGTTGGTTCAACATTAGTTAACCAAATGGTTAGCCATATGAGTACTTTCATATCAACCATATTCATCTTCACCATAACTAGTTACACAAAAGAACCAGTTAGAGAGTTGTTCAATTGCTTAAATCTCATAAAGTATACAAGACACAATCAAAGAAAAACGAATTAATTCACTCGAATCAATTCATGAAATTTATAGCCACGGTTTGCAAATATGCATTCCTTAGTTTATATAAGTTTAAGTTCACGAATAAACCGTTTTTAGAAAATAACACACTCAAGAATACATACTGGTACGCATACTTAAGTGCGATAAGCACGAAAGTGCGACACATTTTCACCCATAAATACATTAGCTGGGACTCATTTTATCACTAATAAACTTGTTTGTAGGTGTTTTTGTGAAATAAGCTCTTATGGAGAAAGTTGCTCGAAAAGTGGTTTTTGTACCCCGGAGGACACATGTTATTCGGACTTCAGTTTTGGATAAGGGGCACCCAATTACTAAGGGGTACCCTAATTGCTATTCGCACTCCGGATTGGATAAGGGGCAGTCATCTTCTTCGTTTGAATTTCAAATTTTGGCGGGAAAATGGGTGCAGATTTAGGGTTGAAGATTTGGAGTGTTTGAATGAGATTAAAGCGCTGAAATCGATTGGGTTTGTTCACAGTACCTAAACAGGGCTGTTATAGGTAATCGTTTTCGATAAAAATTGGTTAGATAATCGGAAATCAAGGAAACAGATTTATGAAATTTGGCGGGAAAAATTGTTTTAAAGTAACGAGTAATTGGGGTTGAAGTTTTGATCGTGTTCTAAGGAGATTAAATGGCTGAAACTGTTAGGGATAACTTGAATCAGCTTTTTAACAGAGTGGTAAGGTGTTTTGTTTCGATCATAATTGGCTGGAATCACGGATTTGGAGAAATATCATTCTCGGGTTTATTCCCTGCCGGAAAAGTTCAGTTAGAGATTTGGAGGAGTTCGGGTGCGAATTAATCGTGGTTTTGGACTTGTACGGGTCTGTTACAGCTGAACAGGGCTGGTATATGAGTTGGAATCGAGAAAAGTGGGATGGTTACGTGGATTGGACAAAACAAAGATGATGAGGATATTCACAGGCTTGTGTTAGGTGGAAACGTGTACTGCACATGTCAGAGGTACTCGAGCAACAGTTTGGAGTGTGAAGGAGTCATAAAAGGAGAATATGTCGTGAAATCAACACCAGCAGATTCGTGAGAATAAAAATCAAAGAAATAAGAGGAAATAAAACCGTGGAAGAATAATGGAGAATATTTGGCATTAAACTGAGATTATTTGGAGGTCAGTTTCGGGTATAAATAGTCTGGCCGAGGAGTTGAGTAAAGGATATGGAGAGTTAGGGGAGGCTAGAAAGTGAGTTTGAAAGCTGCAGAGAAGATTTCTCTGCTTTCTGCTAAGAAAACGCGAAGAACATAAGGCCGTGAAAGACGTGTCGTTAATAAACGTGGTCTTTCTTGATTTTGCAATGATCTTCCCGGTGACAGGTTAAACAAATATTACTGACACTTTATCATTATCGTTCTCTTTAAAATGTAAGTGTCGCGTCTTATATATGGCATTTGTCATGACCAGGCTGTGTAAGCGAGGTCTAAATCTCTCTTATTATATGACCCGGTGTGTAGCGGGTCAATCTTCTGTTTTGCTCGAGGACTAGCAAAATGTAAGTGTGGGGGAATTTGATAAGGATGAAAGTGCGACACATTTTCACCCATAAATACATTAGGTTAATGAGACTCATTTTATCACTAATAAACTTGTTTGTAGGTGTTTTTGTGAAATAAGCTCTTATGGAGAAAGTTGCTCGAAAAGTGGTTTTTGTACCCCGGAGGACACATGTTATTCGGACTCTCAGTTTTGGATAAGGGGCACCCAATTACTAAGGGGCACCCTAATTGCTATTCGCACTCCCGGATTGGATAAGGGGCAGTCATCTTCTTCGTTTGAATTTCAAATTTTGGCGGGAAAATGGGTGCAGAATTAGGGTTGAAGATTTGGAGGTGTTTGAATGAGATTAAAGCGCTGAAATCGATTGGGTTTGTTCCTGGTACCTAAACAGGCCTGTTATGGGTAATCGTTTCGATCAAAATTGGCTAGATAATCGGGAAATCAAGGAAACAGTTTATGAAATTTGGCGGGAAAAATTGTTTAAAGTAACAGATTGGGGTTGAAGTTTTGATCGTGTTCTAAGGAGATTAAATGGCTGAAACTGTTAGGGATAACTTGAATCGGTTTAACAGAGTGGTAAGGTGTTTTTTTTTTGGGTTTATTCCCTGCCGGAAAGTTCAGTTAGAGATTTGGAGGAGTTCGGGTGCGAATTAATCGTGGTTTTGGACTTGTACGGGTCTGTTACAGCTGAACAGGGCTGGTATATGAGTTGGAATCGAGAAAAGTGGGATGGTTACGTGGATTGGACAAAACAGAGTTGAAGAGGATATTCACGGGATTGTGTTAGGTGGAAACGTGTACTGCACATGTCAGAGGTACTCGAGCAACAGTTTGGAGTGTGAAGGAATCATAAAAGGAGAATATGTCGTGTGAAATCAACACTAGCAGATTCGTGAGAATAAAAATCAAAGAAATAAGAGGAAATAAAACCGTGGAAGAATAATGGAGAATATTTGGCATTAAACTGAGATTATTTGGAGGCTGTCGGGTATAAATAGTCTGCTGAGGAGTTGAGTAAAGGATATGGAGAGTTAGGGGAGGCTAGAAAGTGAGTTTGAAAGCTGCAGAGAAGATTTCTCTGCTGCTGCTGTGAAGAAAACGCGAAGAACATAAGGCTGTGAAAGACTGTCGTTAATAAACCGTGGTCTTTCTTGATTTTGCAACAGTCTCTTCCGGCGACAGTTAAACAGTGATTTCAAGACACTTTATCATTATCGTTCTACTCGTAAGCTTGATTAGCAACATTTATTTCCGTTGCAATTTTCTGTTTCATTATATTTTCACCTCTTGTAAGCACTTTTGAGCAATGAAAAATTCTTTTGAGCTTGTCTACATCATGAGTAGCTAAACCCCTACCTGGGTCGACGGAGGAAACCGAATTTCATACATGGGTAATTTTAATTAATTCTTTATATGACTTTTGCACTAATTAAAATAGAATTATGATTTGAAAAAATTAGTTATCATTTTATTAGATGGGTCATGCTTGCTTAGATGTTTGATGGCCCATGCTTACGATTTATAACTAATGTTTGGAGAATCTACATTGGCAAAAATAAGAGTCCTTGTTGTTTTGAGCGATAATTGCTGAAGAATAATAATTGAACCTATTAATATGAATGCTGTGGAATCCTAGACCCCGGTGACTCTCGTTTTTGTTTATTATTTTCGTTAAACCTTTAAATTTAATCTTTGCAAGTCTAAGAGAACGAATCTTAATTACTACTACGAAAACTAAGAAAAATAAAAAAATCAAGTACCCGGATTAAGTTTGTTTTCGGTTCACAAACTCCAGCAGAAATTCACGGGAAGTGAACTTCCGACAAGACGCGTCTTGGTACGCGAACTTTAATTCCGGTTATCTGGCGAGCAAAGCACGCATACTTTGGTTCAAGGATTTTGGACTTACACACACGTATGAGTTCACATGCAATGTTTATATACATTCAAGGTTATATATTATAAACTCTCATTTCAATCATTGAAACATTCTTAGAGGATGTTAAATAGAGGTTACTCACACTATTCTTCATAAAAGCGATTTTCGGGATATTGAAATAATCAACATGACTTTCGTCAATTGTAAAGATGAACTTGGCCAAGCGAAATCTTACCAACACATATTTTGAGAAATAGATAGGCGAAATAAACTCAGCTCCGAAATATCAAATGTGTATAATCGAAGTCTATATAGCAATATGATGATATTTTTCAATGATGTTGTAGTGGTAAGAAAGGTTTGTCGTTCACTCGGACTTGATGAAATTGAATTTTAGATTTAAATTATAAAACTAGCAAATTTATACAAAATAATAACAATGTTTCGAGAGATACTAGGACAAGGATTCCACCAAATATTCAAATTCATGTAATTCACTTATTTATTCTAAACCATAATAGCTCATTCAATAAGAATTTTGACTCTATTTCTTTGCCTAATGTAGATTCTTAAAATATTAATTGTAAATCTTAAGCATGGCATATCAAAAGAATAAATCCTAAGCATAAACCATCAAACGAAATGACAATTAATTAAGAAAAATCTTTTTCTAATTTTATTTTAATGCAAATAGTCATATAAATAATTAAATGAATTTACCACATGACGAATTTTGGTTTCCTCCGTCGTCCCAGAGAAAGGTTTAGCTCCACATAGTGCAAAACACGCTCAAAATATATTTTTATAGCTCAAATTGTGTTTACAAAGAAGAAAATTGAGGAAAATAATATGAACCAAAAAGTTTACTACAACTCTCGATTATCTCCCAAAACTCTCGATCCCCTGCTCTGAGTCCCGTAACCTCTTTATATAGCCAACAGGGGATGAAAATATCTCGTCATAACTCCGAATATTCTCGGTTGAATGCAAGAATATTTTCTCTTTACTCTCACATGAATCACCGAGATTTCCTTCTATATCTTCTTCACGCGTTTGCAGTGCTTCAACTTTATCCAAACACGCACAAAATCTTCACAAAATCATCACAGAATCTTCAACTAACTCCGACTATTTTTCCTCCCCTGTTTTGGGAAATCTTCCCATATCTTCATTTATTCTCGTGCATGAATCAATTACCTCCCCTGTTTTAGTGTAACGGAGATAATTACAAACCAAATCAACGAGAATATCACGTAAAAATCTCTCCCAAATCATTCCCCAAAATACACGCTGTAGCAGGATATTTCAAATAAAACTTTCCCGTCAAAACAATTCTCACGGTGATGAAGATAGGCATCCCCCTATCCAGGTGTGGGGTGCGAATAGCAACTGGGGGTGCCCCTTAGTAATTGAGGTTCCCCTTAACCAACAAGAAGAGTCCGAATAACACGTGTCCTCGGTGCCAAAATCAACTTTTTTTTTAATTTTCCAAAAATGTTTATTTCCCAAAGATGCCTACAAACACATAAAACACCAAAATTAATACAAAATCGAGTGCCAACAATATATAGTATTGAGATCAAATTAGACACAAAAATGTGTCTATCAAATACCCCAAACTTATTATTTGCTAGTCCTCGAGCAAATTTATTCTAGAAAATAAAAATCATTTGAACCCCTAGGTGGCCCTAGTGGGCGAGTGTTGTCTCAGGAGGGTTTACCAGAGGTGTACCCACAAAACCTTTACTCCAGACCCTAGTTATCTACGCAGAACCTTGGAAGGCACTAAAGAATCTCCTTGGTTGGCATACTTATTGACTACAGGAGGAAGTACCCTGATGCGAAATTCCAATTGTTGTACACGAGTTTGCACTCAAGCATACTAAAATTCATATAAAGTGACAGAGCTCTACTCAGATAGTTTCCGGACATCATAAACCGGAGTTAACCAATCACATGGATAGATTAAGAAGATGGATGAGAGAAAACGTAGATGATGTTGACTAAGGTGAACCTATCCTAATGGATGAGATGCGAGTCTGGACTAATATCAACACACCGGCATAAACAAGGGAACCAGGTGGTCAAGGTCAACTGGCATATACAAGGGTACCAGTGGTCGACTTTATTGTATTTATTCCGGTTGGTCTGGTGGTATGGTCTTTTTTTTTTTTTTTTTTTTTTTTTATCTCAGCCATTCTATTTCACCCTAGCAATGGTAAAAAGAAAAAAAGAAGTGATCAGGATTCTTTCGATGTTTCCATCACGAGGATATGGCGAAACTACCATGTTTTCTTTTCTAACACCTGAGCTCTGTGCTTTTATGAATAGACTCTTCTAGATGTTTCCATCTAATTAGATTGGTTCCTCAACTCCTACAACCAAGATGTTCCCATCCACTTATATTAGTTAGTGCCAACCTTAATAAGCATAAATTTCTAGTCTCTGGAGTTTATTTATTGCAACTAAAAAGTTTCTCTCATACCCCCAAACTTAAAGCTAACATTGTCCTCAATGTTCTAAAGATGATATTAAAAACATGAACAAGGAGAAACCGTTACCACTTGAAGAAAAGAGATAAGGAAAGATATTACCGAAACGCATGAATATTGGGTTACCTCCCAAGAAGTGCTAATTTAAAGTCTTCATCCAGACATTGGAAGATATTAGTCACCTCGAAGAATCATAAAGCAGCAGCCGGAATAACTACGGGTCATCTGGATCAAAAAGTGTTAACCACAAGAAGAGGAGACTGCAACCGACCAGGAAGATATCCAACACACCCTTATCTATTTTTAAGACAACTACATCTAGTTGTGGTTTGGGTTCGAGCTTTATAAAAGGGTCTAGATAACAAATTTTCATGGGTTGCGTTTCCTCATGAGTTAGATCCGAATGTTCAGGTTTTAGAGTCTGGAAAAACTCAAATAAAAACTTAAAAGCACATAATAACCTGAATAATTGAGGATCCTCTAAGTTAATCAGTTTTGACTTACACATTGACTGACCACAATAAGATTGGTGGTCTTCCTTAAACAAATGTGTCGACCCCTAATATCCTAAAGTAATTAGGTTTAGTCTTAAAACTTAATAATTGACACATCCAAACTTATACATTCCCACAATTGGAAGGAAGGTTTTGGTAGGAAAACAAAGTCAATCGTGGTATCATAGCCTGGGTTAACCACATCAACCAGAGGATGGGTTTCTAACAATTGAACTTCTTTATGGATACAACTAGGTTCAGGAAAAAGTGTATGAAGATAGTCTTGTAAAATGGTTGAGGCACAGATGTCCAGTTCTAAGTGAGGGACTTTCTGAGAGTTAAAGGTAAGGCACTAGGAGAGTGATAATCACCCCCAAACTTAGAGTTTTCAGTGTCTCTAGATAGACTAGTCACAATTTCCCTAATTTCTAGAACATCAGAATCCACGAAAATGGTCAATTGATTTTTCTAAGTTATTATCGGGTAATGCATCCTTACTCATCTCTACGAGTTTATCATCTTCTAAGACTAGTGTTTCTAAATCACTAGACTCTAAAAAAGTATTCTCAGGGTAAACTCTTTCCTCTAAACCATCATCACAATCATATAAAGGATTATCAAATAAAGTTTCTAGTAAAGGCCCGTTAACTAAGGCGTTAATCATAGTTACTTCCTCGATTCACTTATAGGCACATCAAATAATGGATTATCCAACATATTGCAGGCTAAAGGATCATGAACTACATCGTCTAAAACGGTGGCATCTCTAGTCAAATCCTCGTCCTTTCGAATAGGTGAATAATTATTAAAATTATTGGGATTTGAACCATAAATAGTACTATCATTATAAAGTTCAATCGGAGTAACAAATTCCTGATCACTATGCCTACATATTTTAAATTCTTCATCAACACTATCCTCCTCATAATCATAACATGAAAATGGTTGAACCTCATCTAAACAAGTAGTGTTACCATTTCTAACCTCGTCATCTTGATTATGCAAATAAACATCCTCATTTTCATGGGTATTATTGGAAACACTATATTGGAAATTAAGATTATTTCGAGCAAGTTTTTCGACAATCCTATTTGTACTTTCAGTAAATTGCTTAAGAGTCTCTTCTAAAGACATCCTAGTTGACTGCTCTGGGGACTCATCTGGAATATTTAAGGTTTCCATTACAAATAAAGAATGACTCTTGAAAGCCTCTTCTAGAGAAATAGAGGGATTTTTGCTCGTATGACCCGCAAGTGTGTGGATAGTAATTGGGCACATCATGGTATGAGCCATAAACTTGAAAAGGTTGATGTTCCCAACCACTATTCACACTATGGTCAAAGTAGTAACGTCCATTTTGAAAATCAGTCGGATAATCATTGTATTGGATGTTATAATACCAGTTTGACATCCTAACTGCAAGGGAATTTTACAAACACAAACAAGGCTGACTCGACCACAACAAACCTACTGATTTCTAGCAAACAAAAAGCATGATGGCTCCACTTAGATTGTTTTCTAGACCAGCTTCTAATCTTTCGAAAGGAAATTGTTACAACTGAGAAAACCCCTCTGAAATCAATCTGAGTTTAAGTAAGTTGAATAGAGGCGAGGAAGCTACGTGGAGCTTTGATACCCAAGGCCTCACCGCATTACAAGGCGGCGCAGTCACGCATTCAACTCACGTAAACCATCATGAACTTCAAGTATGCTTAAAAGAGTAGCCAATATTTTTCGAACGACTTTCCTATTAAGCTCGTTACCCTATCGGTCTCGTTCTATTCAAAATTTTAGGCTTAGGTTCGCGTTTGGTTTCGTTTTCCTAAGGCGGGCAAGAAGAGAACGGTAATGAAATCCGAACCCTTATCTTGTATGGCTAGTCCTTACCCTTTACTAGGAAATTAAAACAGCCGTATTCAAGACCTCAACATATATGCATACAAAATCATCCAAGTAAACCCATTTGTGGGATTCGCGGGTGTTTAGAATTTTTACCTCCCGTTCCAGACGGGGGATGAACCGTTGAAGTCGACTCGGGCCACTGACTCCTATGTCAATGTACGAACCCGAGGGGCCGAGACGATATCGTAATCGTCGTCCTTCCCTGTGTAGTTTATATTTAAATAACCCTTCCTTAGGTTTTTAAAATTAATAATGTCCAATGTTCAATGTCCAAAAATTAAAAAAAATAATAAAAATAAAAATAAAATAAAATAAAAATAAATATCCAAAAATATAAAAGATTACAAAAATAAAAGCCTATTTACAGTTTCTAAAAAAATAAAAAAATAAAAAAAATATCTAATGAAATTAAATTAACTATACACAAAGATATTCTTCTTTACATATTCCTCTTGGATTTTTTCTCTTCTTTCTTTCTTTGGCTTCGCTTTACTTTTCAACACTTTCTCTTTTATATAAGCTCCACACCAAGTCCGAAAGCAAAAGAAAAAAAAACAAAACGCGTAAAAAGGAACAAAATAATAAAAAAAAAAATTAATAATAAAACCTAAAAACAAATCTATACACAAGTCCGCGTCGGCGGCGCCATAAATTTATGGTATTTTTCAATGATGTTGTAGTGGTAAGAAAGGTTTGTCGTTCACTCGGACTTGATGAAATTGAATTTTAGATTTAAATTATAAAACTAGCAAATTTATACAAAATAATAACAATGTTTCGAGAGGTACTAGGACTAGGATTCCACCAAATATTCAAATTCATGTAATTCACTTATTTATTATTAACCATTATAGCTCATTCAATAAGAATTTTGACTCTATTTCTTTGCCTAATGTAGATTCTTAAAATATTAATTGTAAATCTTAAGCATGGCATATCAAAAGAATAAATCCTAAGCATAAACCATCAAACGAAATGACAATTAATTAAGAAAAATCTTTTTCTAATTTTATTTTAATGCAAATAGTCATATAAATAATTAAATGAATTTACCACATGACGAATTTTGGTTTCCTCCGTCAGTCCCCAGAAAGGTTTAGCTCCACATAGTGCAAAACACGCTCAAAATATATTTTTATAGCTCAAATTGTGTTTACAAAGAAGAAAATGGAGGAAAATAATATGAACCAAAAGTTTACTACAACTCTCGATTCTCTCCCAAAACTCTCGATCCCCTTCTCTCGAGTCCCGTAACCTCTTTATATAGCCAACAGTGGGATGAAAATATCTCGTCATAACTCCTAATATTCTCGGTTGAATGCAAGAATATTTTCTCTCTTTACTCTCACAGGAATCACCGAGATTTCCTTCTATATCTTCTTCACGTGTTTTGCGGTGCTTCAACTTTATCCAAACACGGACAAAATCTTCACAAAATCATCAGAATCTTCAACTAACTCCGACTATTTTTCCTCCCCCCTGTTTTGGGAAATCTTCCCATATCTTCATTTATTCTCGTGCATGAATCAATTACCTCCCTGTTTTAGTGTAACATGATAATTACAAACCAAATCAACGAGAATATCACAGAAAATCTCTCCCAAATCATTCCCAAAATACACGTTGAAAGCAGGATATTTCAAATAAAACTTCCCGCCAAAAACAATTCTCACGGTGATGAAGATAGGCGTCCCCTATCCAGGTGTGGGGTGCAAATAGCAAATGGGGTGCCCCTTAGTAATTGAGGTGCCCCTTAACCAACAGTAAGAGTCCGAATAACACGTGTCCTCCAGGTGCCAAAATCAACTTTTCGAGCCGAATTTTCCAAAAATGTTTATTTCCCAAAGATTCCTACAAACACATAAAACACCAAAATTAATACAAAATCGAGTGCCAACAATATATATAGTATTGAGATCAAATTAGACACAAAAATGTGTCTATCACAATACGACTTTTGTCTCAAGATAGGAGATAGATTAGATAGACTTTTGAGTGATAGATAAGTTCAAGTCTCCACATACCTTTTTAGTGGATGAAGTTCCACCCGGTTCCTTGAGTAGTTCTTCGTCTTTTGTATGATGATCGTCGTAGAGTCTAGAGCTCAACTACACTTTCTATCCTAGTCTGAGACTTAGCTATAAGTAGACTAGAAATCAAGACTTATACTTTTGGCAACTAAACTTGACAAACAAGCTTGAGATAGCAACGCTTGCGAGTTCGACCGAGTAGTGCTCTAACACTAGTCTTTGCAAAGGGTATATAGTCAGTAACAAAAAACTACTGACTCAATAGGTTCGCTAGGTATGGGAACCGAAATAGTCCGATAGATATATATGCACATGCAAAGAGAAGTCACGAGATGCAAAATAATCTAGTAGTAATGGAGAAGCATGTAGTTCTAATCCAAAATTAGAAATCTTCGAAATGTGCTAACAATTCTGGGTATAATAACTCTCCATTGGGTTTGTGACCTTGTACTAAATCATCATCATATTCATCATCCACTAAGGAATCAATCGGAATATCACAATAAATATGATTAAAAAGAAACCTTATAGATAGAGTGTAATGTCTCTGTTTGTACCTGAGAAATATTTTTAGGCACTAAACACGATAATTTTGGTGACGATAATCGTAACTATGATTATACACAAAACATCTTTGAAGGATGATAGACACAAATTTAACGTGGTTCGGCATGGTTTTCCTACATCTACGGACGAATCCCCGTAGGGAGAAATATTCTATTGATGTATGGGTTACAATAATTTCTAATCCCTTTTAGGGTTTTCCTAGTATATTTTTCTCTATCCTCCTCCCTAGGGTTATAATTCCCTTTATTTATATATAGTTGCGAATTAGCCTTTCCCTAATTTCGAGGTAGGCATGAATCATCTTTACTTGCCTTGCATGCCTCTTGGAATTAATCTGCCATGCATGGCTCCCGGCATTAATCCGCCCCGCATGCCTCCTGGCATTTATCTACCCTGCGTGGCTCCCGCATGCCTCCCGGCATTTATCTCGCCCGCATGGCTCCTTGTATTAATTCGCATCCCTCGTTTTGTTGTTTGACCGCGACTGTCAAGGTTTGAATGGTATGACCACCGCGACCGGCTTGACCGGGACACACGGTTGGAGACCGGATGGTTGGCGACATGGATTGAGACTGGCCGACAGCACGATTATCAACAAGGCTGGAAACTAGTTGGCGCACCGCTCGGCGATCTCGGATGGAAATCATTTGGCCGCACTGGGCAATATGGATGGAGGACTTCGCCTGTGCACAAGGCTGGGCAACTTGGCCGGAGAGCATCGCCGGGGGATATGGCCAGGGAGCCTGGCCGGGGGCCTGGCCAGGGAGCATCGCCGGGGGACATGGCCTAGGACTGGCTGGGAACACGACCGAAACTTGGTTGGAAACTGTTGACCGAAGGTTGATTTTGATCATTGACTTTGTCGGTTGACCAGTCGTTGAATTTATGTAACAATGGGACCTACGGGTAAGTAGGCTGGTCGGTTGGCTGGATGGCAGGCTTGGCTGACAGCTGAATGGTGGCCCAGACAATATTTTGGCCCAATATATGGTAATTTTATCATGGTACAAACACCGCCCCCTCATAACCTCCAACTTGTTGCGGGGTTAAGAAGTTCGTTTTCTTTTTTATTGTGACCAATGATAAAATTCGCCCCCAAGAGCGAATTATTATTGTTGAAGCGTAAAGCAAGTTGCCTTCATTTAAAAATCACCACCAAGTCGCCCCCAAGTGAGTCTTTTGTGATTGGAATATTGATGGGCAGCAAGTGAGCACGAACCATTGTGGTAGACAAAACTGGATCAAGGACAAACCGGTATGCAAATGAAGCGTGACACTTCGAGCGAGTATTTTGAAAGTGAGTTGTAGCTATTGATGTAAAATGAATCGTGGCAAATGCATTGAACTAGACTGGTAACAGTTGTTGGAAAAGACGAGCTTGAAGTCACTCAGTTGGAACCTGTGTCGGCTGTTGTTGTAAACGAAACTTGTATTTGCTGACTGATAGTAATTTCTACCATACTAGATAGCAGTAGATGTTATTACTGAACTGCTATCGACTCTAGGATGAGATTCGGAACTATTAGCGAAAAGGCAAAAACCATATAAAGATACCCTTCAGCAGTAATGGGAAAATCTGGATTGCAACAACTTCGAGCAAAGTTGACCTGCAGAACTTTGATCAGTTGCCTTTGCGGCATTAAAGAGCAAAGCTACACTGCAAAGAATCGCGATCGAGTGGAATGCGAAATGTGAGCTAGGCTGCAGGAAGCTGCGAGCTACACTGCACTACGAGCACACCTGCGATCGCGATCGCGATGGATTATAGGAGATACAATCGTTAGATTGCGGCGAGTTGCCGTGGTAGTGACTATAGCGATTCGATCAACTGGACTATAAGTGTTGCGAGTAAAACTGGACTACATCATTTGCGTCCAACTGAGTGCATCAGTTGCTAGCAAAACTGAACTGCATCAGTAGTGTCCAACTGAGTGCAGCAGTTGCTTAGGAACTAGACTACAGCAGTTCGATCAACTAGACTGTAGAAGTTATTAATCTTTCTGTTTGCGATAATTTCATCAAAATATTAGGGTATATGCTCGCCCCCTCTTAATCCTTATAGGATTAAGAAGTTCGGGTTACCCTTTGTTTTGATTTTCGCGCTTGAATTTCTCATCGCATTTATGTGCTACGTAACTCGCCCCCAAGCGTGTGGAGTGTGACGTAGCTCGCCCCAAAAGGTTATTTAGACCATGAGGTGTTACATATCTTGCCCCCAAGTGATGGTCATCCATGTAAACTAATATGCAACTCGCCCTCGAAGATAGTGATTGCCATGTCTGCTCAATGCTCGCACAAGGGTGCACAACCTTGTTGCATCTTGCTTACACATGATATGAAGTTGAAGGTCTTGGCTATCCTGGAATCCGTGCGGGGCCAATCCCATTATTCCGTATGCGCGCGAGAATGGAAATGTGTGCATCTCCACATGCTTTGCATGCGAAAATGCTTGCCACATTGTAGATGTCTCACTGAACAAAAGTATGCATGATTTGATAAAAAAGATTCGAAAATATTGAAATTGTATACACACCGTATTAAAAGTGTTATTGTGTGAGATACGATGTCATGCTGAAGAAGAAGTTTCAAGCATCTCGGCTCTATAATAGTGGCTATGCCAATTGAATCAAACTGGGATTGCAGATAGTTGGCGTGGAGGCTGGATATTAGCTTGTTTGTGATCAGCCGGACTATAATCGTTTTGAGGAAAGATGGACTGCAGAGTTGTGATCAATGCACCTGCAACAGCTGATTTTGAGAAATGGACTACAACAGATTCGATCAATAGGATCGTAGCATTCCTTTGGTGATTGAATGCGACCGTTTTCGATGTTGCGATTTTAAATTCTAAAAATTAAATTTTTCCAAAATTGAAATTCCACCCTCATGATGTTGGAACTTAACACGCGATCGCAACAAGCCAAAAATCACCCAATTCGGACGTGGGATGAAGAAGATATCAAGGAAGCAAAATTAAAGACCAAGCCCAAGAAGAATAGTGTGCTCAATCCCAAGTGGGGCATATAAACAAGGAGAAAAATATGGGGTAGAAAAATCCAGCGAGTCATTGGCTTGGCTCGGCTAGCGACTCAATTGGCTGAGCCGACTCGGCTTGGCTCGGTGGGGCGTAAACACCCTGCAGTAGAATCCAATGGGGTGGAAATATCCGAGGACCACTAAAATAATTTACTCCGAGAATCACAGGAACACGACTGCCGCTGCCGGACGGAAATTAGTTCGCCTGGGTCGAAAAGGCCGTCGGGGTGAGCCGACTATGGCCCGCTAGACTAGTGCAGTCGTCGCGGAGAAGAAGACCGACGCTGGAGAAGGCAACCACCTGATGACGCTATGCTTGCGTCACTACGCTGGCGTCATCGATGACGTCATTATGACGACGTAATTCTGACCTCTGACGCTGCTACTAACGACGTTATAATGGTCGCGGCGCCGACAGTTTGCCGACGTCTCGCCGACGTCTCTGCCCGCTAACATCTCGCCCGATTGTGCCTATTCTGGCGGCGTGGAAGACGCCGATTATAGATGCATGCCGACGTGGCAAGCATATGTGGCAGTGCAATGCCGATGTTGCAAGCTGACGTGGTAGTGTTGTGCTGACGTGGTAGTGTGATGTTGACGTGGCAGTGTGATGCTGACGTGGCAAATGAAGTGGGTGGCAGAAACATAACAGAGGGGATCAAAACCTCGACGAGAGTGAACAAAACTCCGTTGTGCGTGAAGAAACTTAACGTGAGTGAACAAAACCTATGTTGAAATGGGTGAGCAAAAGCTTAATGTGGTGAACAAAACACCGACGTGGGTGACAAAGAACTTGATGTGGGTGAATAGAACCGCCGTAGTGGGTGAACGTGATCGGCCGCCGGGTTCACCCCGGGGTTGGCTGAGCATGCCCGCCGGCATTTTTTTTTTTTTTTTTTGAATGTTTGAAACTTTCCGCGACGCTTTCCTAGAACTGTGGTCTTTGCCTTCGGACTTTTTGTGACAGATTTTCGGAAGTGTTGTCTTTTCCATCAAAGCTTCTTGCAACGGCTTTCTTCTTGAACTTTCAGCAACAGTTTTCTGTAACTTTTACTGTTTCTCACGAACTTTTCTGCAACAGTTTCCTGTTTTCTTCTTTTTCCTTGGACTTTTAACAACGGTTCTAGGAACTGTTGTCGTTTCTCATGGACTTTCCATAACCTTTTTGCTACTCATTTGTGGCCTTTTCTGGAACTTTTGAGATGCTTTTATGGAGGTCTTCTTTAGGGTTTTCAAGCGCCTAGAGATGTAGGAAACTTGAAAACCCTGCGAACTTGGCAGTAGTGATTTTGACATACTACAAACTCGAACATGTGGACACTGCGCTATTTGGGAAGCAAATTTTTTCGAACTTTGGACTTGAACATGCTGCGGATCGAACATCCTGGCAACAATCTTGGTGATGTTTTCTCTCCATCTTTTGTCACGGATCGAACGTTCGACAATAGTTTCAACAACCCTTATAGTGGTACAGCTTTGGGTGGTTTCCGAAGGTAATAGTTTCAAGAAATCTCGAATCACTGCGAATCTAAACTGCAGCAGTTGCGATCAACTGATGCAAGTAGCTGCGATTAATCGGACAACGAGTAGCTGCGATTAATCGGATCAAATCGCAGAATTACGATCAACTGGACTATAACGGTGATTTTTAAACGTTCAAACGTTTTTTCATGGACACGATTTAGAAGCTTTCGTACTAATTTTCTCAACGGGAAAACATGATTCCTTTTCTCGTATTCCCTTAGTCGGCGCCAAAATGTTTGTACCTTTAAATATTTCTAGGCACTAAACACAATAATTTTGGTGTTGATGATCGAACTAGGATTATACACAAAACAAGTTAAGGATGATAGACACGAATTGAACGTGGTTTGGCATGGTTTGCCTACATCCACGGACGAATCCCGTAGGGAGAAATTTTCTATTGATGTATGGGTTACAATAATTTCTAATCCCTTTAGGGTTTTCCTTGTATATTTTTCTCTATCCTCCTCCCTAGGGTTATAATTCCCTTTATTTATATATAAGTTGCGAATTAGCCTCTTCCCTAATTTCGAGGTAGGCATGAATCATCTTTACTTTCCCCGCATGCCTCCCGGCATTAATCCGCCCCCGCATGCCTCCCCGGCATTAACCCGCTCGCATGGCTCTTGCATGCCTCCTGGCATTTATCTGCCCGGCATGGCTCCTTGTATTAATTCTGCATGCCTCCTTTTTGCTGTTTGACTGCGACTGTCAAGCTTTGAATGGTATGACCCGCTGGCAGACTGGCTTGACTGGAGACATGGTTGGAGACTAGATGGTTGGCAACATGGATGGAGACTGGCTGACAGCACGACTAGCAACAAGGCTGGAAACTAGTTGGAAGCACTACTGGCGATCTAGATGGAAACTGGCTGGCTGTACTGCTGGAAATCTGGATGGAAGACTTCGCCTGTGCACAAGGCTGGGCAACAGGGCCGGCGGACTTGGACGGGGGACGTGGTCGAAGAGCATCGCCGGGGGGATATGGCCGGTGAACATGGCCGGGGACATGGTTCTGGGAACATCGTCGGGGGACATGGCCGAGGACTAGCCGGGAGCACTGTAACGAGCCTCAAGCTCGTCAACGCTATTAGACCAGTCAAGAGACGAACTAAGCCGTTATTGACCCGATTAATTAGAGACGAACATTAATTAATAGAAATTAATCTAACAACGATTTAGATACGAAACTAGTATCACTAGATAGATCTAGAAAAGTTATGCGAATTAGACTACTCAAACGTGTCATTCGGAGACCGGACGCGGAGAAGATATTATCGATTAGTGTGATACTATTTTGCCTTAGACCGACCTGGCTGCCCTCATCCTTTTCCCCGAGTGCCTTTATCATTTCTGTTGGCCTAATCACCACCAAAACGTGTCGAAGAGAAACATATTTCTCTTATCTTCTTCTCTTTCTTCTGTTTCTTTTCTTCTTCTTTGTTCTTCTTCTTCTACGTGTAATTTAAAGAAAAGCTAGAGAATTCGATTGAGAGAATCAATCTATGAGGAAGATTAGATGTAATGGAAGTAGTTGCCGAGGTTGATGAAGATTTGAAAGTGGTGGTGATGTTTTATGAAGCAGTATTAGGGTTTTGAGATGAATTTTGAAGCTGTATGAAACCGATAGGTTAAATCGGATTGTTATTTGATGAAGAATGAAGGGTTGTAACTGAATTGAAGCTATGTATTTGATTCGGTGGTGAGTCGGAGGAATTAGGGTTTCTAACTCGGTTTGGATTTGTGTGAAGTTAAGGATGAAAACAAAGAATTAAGGAGTGGGTTTAATTGATTGAGGATCGAGATGTGGTTGATTAGATGTTACGGATGTAGGATCATAATATCGCAACGTACAAGACTCGCGGGATTAATAAACGACGCTGTCGCGAGGCGATCGCAGAGCTAAAATAAACGACGCAATGAATAACGACCGGCAAAACATAAAGAAGACGAGAGACCTGGCGAGGTTAAGAAGCGTCGCGAGAGCGAATGTTTGTGCATCTGCGACACTTCGCGGGACATTCCCGAAAATAAAGGGTAGCTTAGTCGTAATCCACTATGTATTACCCTATATAAAGGGCTAGATGAGTCTGTAAGAGAGAGAGATCTTTTTGGAATTGTGGAGCAAGTCATTAGGAGAGAGAAAGTTTAAGAGTGTTTTAACTTCTAAGTGTAATTCTATTTTCCTGTGTAAACACTTCATGAATTCAATCAATAAATATTCTTGATCTTACATCTTTCAAGGGATTAATTGAGCAAAATCGAGTAAGGGGTGTAGTGTGGGAAATCCCGCTACTACATATGCGCTAGAAATGAACCTGTGCAGAGATTGACGTAGAAATTGGAAGGAATTTGGATTAACAGAGAAAAGATTTGGAGAAGATCCTCAAAGAATTCATTGAAAAAGAAAAATGGCTAGAAGAAGAAATGTACAAGGGCAACCAACGATTGTAAGGAGAAGTGGGAGACTTGCTGGAGAAAGGAGGAATGAAACAGGAGAATCGTCAAGGATGAATATGAGAACGATGGAGAAGATCAAAACCAACCACCGATCTCCCGAGTAGCAAACGCTATTTGTGGATTATGATAGAGTAAGTGTACATACTTGGAGGTCGATTCTGAAGACGAGAGAGAAGAGGAGCAGCAGCTGGTGAACAATGGACAAGGAGAGCAAGGAATGAATGGAGAAAACGAAGAAATCGCAAAGATTAGAAAGATTGAGACAAACAATACACGAAGAGAGACTGTTAGAGGCGTAAGAACGAGCAAACTTGACAAGACAGAATCATGAATTGAGGATGGAAAATATGAGGTTGCAAAATAGGAGATCTAGAAGTAGCGTGAGATCAAGTTCAAGATCGAATAGGGAAGAAAGAAGGAGAGTTTTACCAACGTAAAGTACCGAGGAAGAAACACAAAATCCCGAGTATAGAACATGGTGAGAGAAGAGGGGAAATAGAAGATCGTTATATTCCTCAACCTGAAAATCCTCAAAATGAGCGGAATAGGGAAAATCAAGGAAACATGCAACTCCAAGAACCGAATGACCCAGCTGCCGAAGGGAGAATAATCTTGCACGGAAGAGAAGAATTGAGAAGAAACCGAGAAATCGAGGATGACATTGAGAGACACTACATTGAACAAGCGCGGCTGGCTCGCGAGAGAGAAAGGATAAGAGCAGAAATGGAAAACCAAGAGATGGAAGAAGCAATCCGACAGAATAACCATGACAACCGCGAAAGAAGAAGGGAACAGAATCGTACCAACAGAAATATTAATGAAGAATATGAGAGGGTGCAGATGAGAGCTGAGAGACAGCCAAGAGGAGAGAACAACCGATACAATGGTGTGCGAATTGACGAAAGAAATGAAGAAGAGCGTCGCAGAGAAAGAAGAGGAGAAAATAACGAGCAGGAAGATCAAGATAGGCACGAGCGAAGAAGGAGAGAAGCGAGCTAAAAAGACCAAGAGAATCAAATCCTCGAGGCAAATGAACAAATTTTAAGAGAACGGCTGAAATGAGAGGATTGCTGAACAATAGAAGGGAAGGAGGAAGGAAACAATTGGACGAAGCCATCGCAGAGGCTGCGAAGAATCCCTTCACGCTAGAAGTACAGATGGGAGGAATACCTCCTAAGTGCAATCTCCCTGCATTAACAAACATCTTCGACGGAACAACATGCGTGATGTACAAACATATCAAGGCCTATATGAGGTGTATCTTTGCAGTGGGAGAATCATGATGCTATCTTGTGCAAATATTTCGCATCAAGCCTAATTGGAGAAGCACTAAAATGGTTTGAGGGTCTACCAAGGAACACAATCACGTCATTCAATCATTTACAAGCCACATTCCGGGAGCATACATAAGTAACAACTCTTCACGACAGGTATTGAAGATGTATTCGGATTGAAACAAAGGGTTGGCGAGAGCTTAAGGCAGTTGACAATAAGATGGAGAACCATGTGTAGCGAAATGGCAGGACGGGTTGAGGAAAGATATCTCATTCTCTCATTTGTGAATGCTCTCTTCGCGACTAACTTGTTATACATTCAAATTTTTAGAGTCAAAAATACAATCACGATGGCAGAACTGCGAGAGCTACAGGAAGAATATATCGCCTTAGAAGAAAGACAAAATGAAATGAATTCTTATCCGGTCGCGAACCCAAACTCGAATGCTGCGAACGCAAGCTTGTTACCTCAATTCATAAATACAGTGGCGAGCACTTCGCAAGGACAGCAAGCAGGAAAAGCTGGTGAGGGACAGCGGAAGATAGTAGCTATGGGAAGCCATGACCAAGTGGAGTTTGAACAAGAAAGGAACTACTATAACCGTAACAAACAATAATAAGATTCAAAGGCTAGATCATGTGCAAGAAACTTACGGTGGGACGAAGGCAATATAACCATGGAGGGCACAGAAGCCGCAGAATAGTATGGGAACCAATCAAGATGCCTCCACCGAATGCTAGTGTGGAAAAGATCCTGGGAGGCTATACTTGTGATGGAAGATGTACCAAAGCACCTTGGAACGCGGGGATGGAACCACCACTAGCGGCGAAGTCATGAGTTTTGTTCTTACCATCGCTTCCATGGACATCAAACAAACGATCGCAGAAAACGTAAAGAGAATTATTCTCGAGGATGATTGATCAAGGGAAGCTGAATCACTTTCTAAAGGGAGAAGAAAAAGGCCAGACATTACCACCACCACCAGAAATGCACAGAACAGTGTCAGCGAAAGGAAAGGAAACATTTGTGATAGAGGTCGGAACAAAAGCTAAAAATTTGAATTGCAACTCTATCGTCCACTCATATCGCACAATCGAAGATTTTCATGACAATGTGCTCAGTAGAGTCTTTGCGAGAGATGCTAATGATAAAGAAATAATGAGTCTGGCGAGAACGACGCAGTTAGAAAAGTGGCAGCTGAAGACTATTTCTTTCTCTGCAGATGAAGTGCCAAAAGGAAGAGAAACACATGATAGCCCGTTGGTTGTGAAACTAGAGATTAACCCGAAACCAGTTGATGGAGAAGATGATGAGGCAGAAGCTTGCTGGGCGATCAACCGAATCTTAATCGACACCGGAAGTTCGGTGAATATTCTCTTCTACCATACTTACAAGACGATGGGAGGAAAAGATGAGGATTTGATCCCCTCTACATACAAGATATATGGCTTTAATGGCACTGCAAACAAACCAAAGGGAGAGGTTCACATGAGAATACCTCTACAAGGATTATCAACTGATATCTTATTCTGTGTGGTTGACGTGGAATCTCCATATAATGCGCTGATTGGGAGGCCATGGCTTCATGAAATCTTGGGAGTCGCATCAACATATCATCAATGCATAAAATTCCCACATCCAAATGGCATTGGTATTATACAGGGAGATTGGAAGGAGTCACAGCAATGTCATGAAGTCGATGTAGAAAGCTGCGAAGAAAGAAATACCAAAAGAAAAGGTTGGAAGCAGCATGTGAGAGATGAGCAGAGAAAAGAAAAATTGATGGTGGATGTTATAGAAGTAAGGACTGAACATACCTCGCGAGGTGAGTGCCTAGAGACAGGCGAATATTATGGTAATAAAGAAGCAAAGGATATGAGGAACAAAAGGCATAAGAAAGGAATAATCAACAAAAACAGGAGAAAAAGTAGCAATTGAAGTAATGATGTGCGAGAATCTCGCAGACAAGAGTATATGGGAATTCAGTTAAGAAAGAAAAATGAAAATACAAAATTGTGCGAACACTTCGCAAACAAGTATCAACAAATAATGAAACATGAATGATCGAATGATTTAACAAATATGAATGAGTAAAAGAATGGGACGAACCTTTATGGCGTACACCCTAGTTCGCGAATAACATTTCGTAAGAGGCAAATGTAAGACCTAAAGTGCGTCATATAAGGGGGTATCTCTCGGACGGCTCGTGGGGAAGGTTACACCGCTCCTGAAGCCCGAGTCATGAAAATTTGGGGCCCATAAAAGCCTATCCGGGAAGAGGTACCTTGGATTCCCAACTATATATGTAGGTTATACCTGGTTGGGCGACCGAGGTCTCTTCTTAGGAGTCGAGTGTATGCTCAAGGCGCCGAGGTACACGGGGTTGAGCCGCAGTGCCCGGATGGATGAACCTACCCCGGCCATTCTTGGCAAGTCTTGGCATATGTTGCACTCGCCTGAAGAAAACTCCACTTAGGGTGCAGCCTTGTAACCATAAACTCTATAGGTATAAGGGATAAGAGGCTGCGAAAACAACTGGTTGTTGTTAACACCGGATGGGAGGAGCTAGTCTTGTATGGCCGATGTTTCGCCTCCTTGAAGGGGCAACCGGGGAGATGATAAGGGCGACGCTCTCCATTAGGGGGGGTGTCAAAACAGACGCAAATGTCATGAGGCTATGTTCTCGCAAGAGAATTTAGGCTCGTCATATTTGTGCAATGATCCTGCAGAGGCAATAATACTAACGCGAGGGTAAGGCGAGATCAATGGGTCTTTACATGAAAGTGTAAAGACGTCCTGCGATTTCGTCGCACGACGGCAATGTCATGGGGCTATGTGTTCGCAAGGATATATAGGCCTGTCATATTGTCGCAACTAAAATATCCTGCAGAGGCAAAAATACTTGGAAAATGATAAGGCAAGATCAATGGGTCTTTACATGCAAGTGTAAAGACGTCCTGCGATTTTGTCGCAATGAAAGGTGGCAGGGGAAGACCTCTAATTAGGGAGGTCTGACTTGGAAGACCACACAAAAATGATAAGGCAAGGTCAATGGGCCATTGCATGAAAGTATAAAAATGGCTTGCGACCTTGTCGCAACGATATATTTCAATAACAATAAAATGATTATCCAACAACATACATGATGACAATTAAAATCTTCCATCTGAAGATAAATAACAGAGGCAAGTATGGGAATGGAAAAGATGAAACATTGTTATTCATCTTCTGATGAAAGAGTTATACATCAATAATGTTAGCCAATTATATTACAAGGAAGAACTACCAAAAAAGGGGGAGTGAAGATTGAATTCAGAGGGGAAAAATCCAATAAATACACTATAATAAGGATACAGAAATGTACAGATATTACAAGCAGAGAAAGAAAACAAAAAGAGTTATCTCTTTGGCGATTCTTCTTCTTCATCTGATTCTTCATCTGATTATTCTCATCGCTAATTTTCTTCTTCGCCAGTCTCGCTATCAGAAACGTCTGAGACAGGCAGATTCTCAGGAACCTTTTCAAGGAGACAGGGATATGAATGCAGAGGGATATTGTGGTCCTTACAAACATACTCCATGCCTCCATTGCGAAAACGAACAGCATCATTGTTAAAGTTCTCCACTGTCGTTAGAAATTGTTTCTTCAACTTGGAATATCTATTCTCGCGAAGGGAGAGATTCTTTGCGAGCTGTTCTTTTTCGGTTTCGAGTTCTTCAATTCTCATTTGGAAAATTCCGCGAGTTGTTCTTTTCGATTCAAGCTCTCTAATTCTAACCTGAAGCCTCTTCTCAGATTCTGCAAATAAGAAACAACAAGTTAACAATTTACAAGCAATACTACAGAAATAAGAAGCAATAAGGTATAATAAGCAACCTTCTCTGTCAGATATCATATCTTTAACCAAGGAAGTATGCTCGGCGTGAAGACTAACATCAACACCTAGGTTATTTCTGGCATTATCTAAAATTTTCGCAGCCCAGGCGAATTCGTCGTCACTGTTTATAACAAGGAGAGAACGAATTTGATCTTCTCGCTCACTAAGCAAGGAATTCTGGCGAAGCAATTCATCTCGCTCAATTTGTAATTCAAGGAGAGATTTTTGAAATGTTGCTAATGCCTGTGCACCATTATTAGCAATGCGATCTTTATCATCTATATGGTCACTAATTTTCTTCCTCAAAATTTTGGTTTCTTTATGGGACTCGAGAAACATTCGTTTAAATTGGTTGGCAGCACTTAAACCAGATCTATGCTCAATTTCTAAAAGACGATATTTGGTCTGAAGTTCATTTAATGAAAGAGAGTTAATTTTGTTCGATGAACTACTTAAAGAGTTGTTGAGGTGAGCGAGAAGAAGATTATTATCCATAGGATCAGGAAATGTATGGAGAAGAATAGCCTCATCGGAGAGATTATATACATCTGCGAAAGTAATAAGTTAGGTAGCAATATGCGACCGATAAAATAAAAATAGTAAAAGGAGGTAAAATTTTATACCATAAAGTTGCTTTGATTGGCGTTCGAAGAGTGGACACCTTATCCCTTTGGGAGTCAAGTTCGGTGTTTAACTTTTGAATTCTCTCGTCTTTATCACGAGATGACGCAGCTTCGGTCTCTAATTCTTGAATCTTCTTGCTCAATTGCAAATTCTTCTTTTCAAGATTGTTGCGTCTTCTTTCGAGATCTGAGGCAACTACAAAAGAAGTTCTTCCAACCTATAAAAGAAGATAGAAAAATCATTAATATATATATATTTAAAAATTTAAAATTAACAGGGAAATACGACTGCATACGTACCAAAGATCCAAGTGCATTCAAGAAGTCAGGAGACACGGTTCTAGAGGTTCCATTGAAAGAATTATTGCCCTCTAATAAAGTAGCATTACACACGTTTGCGAGAGCCCCGCAAAGAGAAGCTAGGGGAGCATCTCCCATTCCTTGGAAACTTGATGCGAGAAGATGCTAGATAACTGATCCATAGAAGAACTGGTCGACGGAATCTTCTTGGCGAGAGAAGGATTCGAATCATAGTTATCCTCGTCAGGAGATTCAGAGCTTGAGCTAAGGCGAGAAGAAGATTGGACCTTTCGCTTCTTAGTTAATGGAGCAGAAGATTTACCCTTGCGAACGACACAGTTTACCCATACTTTTAATCTTCATGGCTCTGCCTTCTTCAACTCCAACCTTCGCATACAGTTAAAGATAAGAAACAGAGGCAACAATATTGTAAAAATGATAAAAGGAATGTTTCTTACTTCACCCGTAAGCGATCGAAGTCTCGTCAGAGTACTCTCCAACGGATTATCCTTGTAGCTTCTTCTCAATTTGTTGATCTGAAAAAATTCCACAAACTCAGCAAATATAAAAAGAAAATAGCGAAAGCAAGATTTGAAGTAGAAAACATACCTCTTTTGCCCTATCAGGCCATTTGAATTCCCAAGGATGATACCCTGCGAGATTCGCAGGAAGAACGTGCGAACCCGCGATATAAGGGCCATTTAAAATCAAGGGTACAACCCACCACTTCTCATCTTTGGAGTGGCGAGGAGTAGTGTTATTGCCTAGGGTGCCAATCAATATCCGCATGAGCAATTTATCCTCGGGGACATTATCCTTCTTTTCAGGCGAACGCCCAAATGAGATTTCGTATTAATCATCTCGTATCCTTTGAATAGTTTTCAAAAAGTTCTCTACAATGTACTTCTCAAAGCATCTATTTCAAGTCTGCGAACTCGGGGTTTCTAACGTATCAGGGTATAAAGATCCTTTGCCGCACCACTGCAGTTCGCGAACTCAAGCATTAGGCGAATGCAATCGACACATAATTGATAAACAGGCCGAGAGAATTTTTTCATGGGACAAGATTTCATAAAATAAGGGCATCTCGAGATTGTATAAGGGAATGGGAAGTCCTGCGAGAAGTCGACCTAGCGAGACTATAATTTTTGATCATCACATTGATGATCGTAAAATAGCCTTGCAGAAAGGATAGATGAAGGTTCTTGATCAGGAATGGTTGATAGAGTGAAACCCTTCTCGAGCAACTTCTGTTGAACTTCATTGAAAGAAGCTTTGTATGCACGACTAATGGCAGCCATTATCAGTATGGGAATGGATGGGAGGTTGAAGGTTAAAAACAGTGCTAGAAAGGACGAAGAAAAGATTTGCAGTAGCAGGAGCGCAAATTGCGGAAGGAGAGAATCAAAGAAAAGTTGCAGAGACAAACTAAAGGATGAAAAGGAGGGGAAAAGAAAACTATATATAGGGAAAAAGAGCCTCGAGAAAAACGAGGTCATTTAATGCGAGAAGAGACATGAATGGTCAAGAATAAGCGGTTGAAAGAGACGTGTCAAGAAAAGACATTAATAATCAAAATCCGTGTAAAAGTACAAAACTTAAACGGATAAAGATAAGCGATCGCGGCAAGAACATTGTAAAAACTCTCATGATACTCTTCCCCTCGCAGGAGAAGTATGAGGAGTGATGGGAGACGATACTTCAGTATATATCTCAAAGAAGCTTGAACTTTGCAAAAGAATAGAGGCAAGTACGTACTTTTCAAGTCCAAAGTATTCTTTCTCGTTCCTTGTAGCTTCTTCTCAATTTGTTGATCTGAAAAAAATTCCACAAACTCAAGCAAATATAAAAAGAAAATAGCGAAAGCAAGATTTGAAGTAGAAAACATACCTCTTTTGCCCTATCGGGCCATTTGAATTCCCAAGGATGATACCTGCGAGATTCGCAGGAAGAACGTGCGAACCCGCGATATAAGGGCCATTTAAAATCAAGGGTACAACCCACCACTTCTCATCTTTGGAGTGGCGAGGAGTAGTGTTATTGCCCGGGTGCCAATCAATATCCTGCATGAGCAATTTATCCTCAGGGACATTATCCTTCTTTTCTGGCGAACGCCCCAGCGAGATTTCGTATTAATCATCTGTATCACTGAATAGTTTTCAAAAAAGTTCTCTACAGTGTATTTCTCAGCATCTATTTCCAAGTCTGCGAACTCGGGGTTTCTAACAGTATCAGGGTATAAAGATCCTTTGCCAGCACCACGGTTCGCGAACTCAAGCATTAGGCGAATGCAATCGCCACATAATTGATAAACAGCCCGAGAGAATTTTTCATGGGACAAGATTTCATAAAATAAGGGCATCTCAGGATTGTATAAGGGAATGGGAAGTCCTGCGAGAAGCTGACCTAGCGAGACTATAATTTTTTGATCATCACATTGATGATCAGAAAATAGCCTTGCAGAAAGGATAGATGAAGGTTCTTGATCAGGAATGGTTGATAGAGTGAAACCCTTCTCGAGCAACTTCTGTTGAACTTCATTGAAAGAAGCTTTGTATGCACGACTAATGGCAGCCATTATCAGTATGGGAATGGATGGGAGGTTGAAGGTTAAAAACAGTGCTAGAAAGGACGAAGAAAAGATTTGCAGTAGCAGGAGCGCAAATTGCGGAAGGAGAGAATCAAAGAAAAGTTGCAGAGACAAACTAAAGGATGAAAAGGAGGGGAAAAGAAAACTATATATAGGGAAAAAGAGCCTCGAGAAAAACGAGGTCATTTAATGCGAGAAGAGACATGAATGGTCAAGAATAAGCGGTTGAAAGAGACGTGTCAAGAAAAGACATTAATAATCAAAATCCGTGTAAAAGTACAAAACTGAAACAGATAAAGATAAGCGATCGCGGCAAAGAACATTGTAAAAACTCTCATGATACTCTTCCCCTCGCAGGAGAAGTATGAGGAGTGATGGGAGACGATACTTCGTATATATCTCAAAGAAGCTTCGGAACTTTGCAAAAGAATAGAGGCAAGTACGTACTTTTCAAGTCCAGTATTCTTCTGCTCGTTCCTTCATCAACAAAAATCAAAGATTGCTACCACAACAGATTTTTCCTTAAAGATCGCTCTTCAAGCAATATTTAAGGAAAAGAGGCAAGATGTAGGATCATAATATCGCAACGTACAAGACTCGCGGGATTAATAAACGACGCTGTCGCGAGGCGATCGCAGGAGCTAAAATAAACGACGCAATGAATAACGACCAGGCAAAACATAAAGAAGACGAGAGACCTGGCGAGGGTTAAGAAGCGTCGCGAGAGCGAATGTTTGTGCATCTGCGACACTTCGCGGGACATTCCCGAAAATAAAGGGTAGCTTAGCTGTAATCCACTATGTATTACCCTATATAAAGGGCTAGATGAGTCTGTAAGAGAGAGAGATCTTTTTTGGAATTGTGGAGCAAGTCATTAGGAGAGAGAAAGTTTAAGAGTGTTTTAACTTCTAAGTGTAATTCTATTTTCTGTGTAAACACTTCATGAATTCAATCAATAAATATTCTTGATCTTACATCTTTCAAGGGATTAATTGAGCAAAATCGAGTAAGGGGTGTAGTGTGGAAATCTGCTACTACAACAGAGTTGTTCATGAGGAAATGAATAGTTAGGGTTTCACGGGAAAGCTCAGGAAAGAATTAGAAGATGGAATTGATGTTCTAGGAGAAGGAATTGAGATGGGTTTATGTCTAATTGAGTTATGAAGTTGATTCTGTGAAGCATCATTGAATTAAGATTTATGTTCTTCCCCAAATCAGAAGTTAGAGTTTATGCATGTTGATTTGGGTGCGAATTAGAGAAGTGTTGATTTGGGAATTACTTTGGGGTTTTTCTTTGAGAACCAGTGAAGAGGTTGATTCGGGATGGTGTTTGGAGATTGATTAATTTAAGACTACAACAACTGGAATTGATAAAGCAACAGTTCATGGGAGGCTAATATACGAGTAAGTCTTTAGGTTGCTTAATTGGTAATTGAAGTTGAATTACTAAAATTCATTAAGTTTATATGTTTATGTTTGGAACTGAGGTTGTGACGAATTGAGTCTTGCTCTATTGATGCTTTGAAGTATATGTTATGTGGGAATGAATTTATTTGATTGTCTACATATGAATATTGGTTGGATAAAGTAAGAAGATATAAGTGATATTGGTGGTGTGTTGAGTATTTGATGAAACTGTAGATAGGAAGATGTATCTAAATCTTTTGTGATAATATTGTCGAGACTATGAAGAAGTTTATCAGTTCTTGAGATGATGATTGTATGTGTATTGAGATAAGAGTATGTTATGAATGAGCTTGTGTTGTTGGTAAGCCAATAGTATAGGAGAAGGCTGTGGTTTGGGTTTGATCTGTAATGAGAAGAAATGAAGTAACATACTTGGAAGAAGAATTGAAATGAGATTAAGTCAGGGTGTGTGCAATTGGGACTGGTGGTGGTGTTGATTTGAGAAAGATTAGAGTTCAACCCCTGTTGTGTTTTGAATGACAGATGAAGTGAAGAACATGTATGCTATGTGTAAGGGTGGTGGTTCCGTAATTATTGGTGGCGTTTAAGGAGTTGTAGTGATGAATTGAACTGAAGAGGTTGTTGGTAATGCTTGTGTAATGTATTAGTTATGGCTGAACAAGATGCATGGGTTAGGGGTGTATGAACTGAACTCAGTTGAAATAGTCTTTAGCTTGGCAAGTAACTGATGGATTATGTTTCTAGGATGAGTGTGGCTTAGTCCTGCAATTGCGGAGTAAAGGCGATTTGTGATTAAGATTGTACTTGTGAAGTTATTTGTATTCAATGTATTGCTATTTGAAGTTATAGTTAGGAGTTTTGGTGTTGCACAATGTTTGTGCTTTAGTGTTCTTTGGCCTGAGCAATGGCTTTGGCCTGTGCAAGAGCTTTAGCTTTGGGTCATTCAGCCCAGTCAGGATCTGACTCTGGCTGACTTAGTTCATCTAACTGAGTCGAATCGGGTTTGACCCACTGAGTCACTAGTCTTGACTCGTTGACCATTGACCCTGGACATTGACCTTTGACTGGACGTTGACTGTTAGAGACCCGTTGACTGTTAAGTTTGACCGTTAGTTGACTTGATGAACCGGACCTTTTTGTTAACGGGTAGGTTTGATGGGCTGGACGGAATAAGCCCGCGGGTCGTGGGCTTGGTCTTAGGATTAGTCTTTCTTAATTAGATGAATTAGACCTATTATGGTCCGAATTAGTATTTGGTTTCTTCTACAAAGTTGTAGATATTCATAAGAACTAGCTAAATGGACTATAGAACCAACCCAATTGAATTTGTAAACCTTATTTATGCTTAATATAGAGAATGAAAAGGTGTAAAATCATAAATGGGCTTAGAACCATTAGTTAGAATTGTATAATTCTTGTGTAAGCCATCTTGGCTAGATTATTAAAGTGCTTGTGTGATTAACAATTAATCTTTATTAACAACGATCGATCTCAAGGATGAACCAGTGGATCATGGATCTCGAGGTAGGTGAGGCTTGTCATCAAAAGAGGTGGGAATCGATAACGAACTCCCTTGTATTCATTATTGTTTTACAAATCAATCTTGGTGTTGTGAAATTCATGCATATCTTTGTGTCCTCTGTGTGGTATGAAATGTGTGCCGACACAATATCAGTATTCTATGGCTAGGGCGATACACCGCAATATTACAAGGCTAGGCGATACACCGCAATATTATTCTTCCTTTATATATATATATATCAGTATTCTATGGCTAGGGCGATACACCGCAGTATTACCTAATCGGTGTGGAATTGGCATCAATATTACTCTTCCCTTATGTGCGGCAACACACATCTCATACATGGATGTTTACTATTATTTATGAATGTCTTTGAAGAAGTTTCTACATTATGTTTACTTGTCTTTCCGTGTATTATCGTTTTTCGATAAAACCTGCATTGTCTTCGGATCATATTAATGTTTACTTGAAAGCTAGTTGTTATTCCTACGGGGCACCCCTTTTAGGGATGATGTGCTCACCCTTTCCCACTTTCTGTTTGATATGAGAGCGAGTTATGCAAAAAAAGCTTCAAGGGTTGAGTTCATTAGTTGATTAACCTGCTATTTTTGTTATGTTGTATACTTTATTTGTAAACCAAATGAATATTTTATATGTATCATCCGAGAGGAATCCTTGTATATATATTTTTCTGAGAGCGGGGTTAGTTTGGGTTAAGTTTTTGTATTAGATTTCTTAATTGAATGCTTAAGTATATGATTTAGATTCCTTAGTGCCTCTTTATTTAGTTAATCTCTTGGATTAGTCAGCTGCTAGCTTAGGGGGCGCTACAAGCACGACATGGAAACTTGGTTGGAAACCGTTGACCGAAGGTTGATTTTGATCGTTGACTTTGTCGGTTGACCAGTCGTTGACTTTATGTAACAATAGGCCGACTGGTGAGCTGCGTCGATTGGCTAGATGGCAGGCTTGGCTGAAAGCCGGATGGTGGCCCAGACAATATTCTGGCCCAATATATGGTAATTTTATCATGGTACAAACAGTCTCTAAGTCGTCTTAACTACGGTTTCCTCAGAATTAACACATTCTTCATAAACATCATTGTTGTAGCACTGATATGTCACACCGTCTAAAAGAATGGTGTCCTCAATCCTAAACTCGTCCTTTTGAATAGGCGAGTGATCATAAATACGATCAGGAGTTGGACTAAATACATCTCCTTCACTTGGTATGACATTGTCTCTATTCCTATGATGACAACTATCAAGTTCATCATCATTCTCCATACACATTGATTCATTAGTCAAAGCGGTTTCATCATAAATATTTAAGAGTATTAGAAAAATTAGAACTCGTCTCCTCGGTAAGACCACAATCTTTTACCGACTGCGTTAGTTGAGAAATCGATAAAGCATAATTGTTCACAAGTTGAGCAATTTAATCATGGCTTTTATTAAGCTCGGCAAAAAATAACTCTTTAGCTTTGGTCTGTTCAGCAATGTCAATATTGAGGCGTTCTAACAAAGATAGTTGTGATGCAAATGAGTCACATTAAGATTGATCATCTCTCTCATACTGTGACGGAGAAGTGTGTGAATAATAATTGGAATCAACACATTGTGGCTCATAATCAGGGTAAGGTTGGTAATGATCATAACCTTCACAAGGTCCGGAATGATCATACCTATGATAATAATTCCAATCATTATTTACACACTCGGAAGGTTCTTGACTTTATATTTATAGATATTGATTATACCGTAACTAGTTTGGGTTCTAACTGGAAACGAAACCAAAAGAATTCTGAATTATGAGCTGGACGTGTAATTTACCTTTTTCTTGTACTCTTTATTAGAATACCTTTTTCATGTAAGCTCGAAACTCTTTCTTAAGTGCAATTTCTTCTTTTCCTAAAGTATATGTAATATATGTAATCATCTTATATATGGATACTAGGGTTAAGATTAATTGCTAATATTCAATCTAGCTTTTTATCGGAGAGTTCGTCATTCGGCGCATTCCCCTTTTGGGCTTTACTTTGGCATGGCCTTAAGAACTTAGCCATCTGATTGGAATACTTTGTTAGAACGGTTTTTTCAACCGCCCTATTTTGATAGGGGGTCATGATTTCATTTTGGGTAGATATTAGAAGTAATTTTAGGTCAGCCCTTATCTATGTATTTATGTTAATACCAAACTTATCATTCTTAGTTAAATTAGTTAGTGTAATGATTAGTTAAATTAATTAGTAATTAGTGAGGTTAGATTAATTAGTTTGGTGTTTTTAGAATAATTTTGAGAAGAAGAGGGTTTTGGTTTTTTCTTTTTTTTTTTTTAAGATGGTTGATTTGAAATGAGGTCTTGGATACTTAGCTAGACTTCAAATTTAGTTAATCTTTCTTGAATCGACCAAAATTTTCGAATGATTTCGGCTATGACAATGGAGTTCAATTTGAAGAAGAGGTAGTCGAACTCTTACGCTAGTGTAGTTCGACTAATGGTTCTGAAGACACAGGTAGCCGAACTTAGGTTTAATGGATTTTTTTGCTTTCTGAGAAAAGTTTGGTTAGGGAAAAAAATTACGACGTAACCGAACTAAAAGTTCGGCTAAGAAAAAAAATGTGACGTTTCGGTTAGGAAAAAAAAACTGCGACGTAACCGAACTTTTCTCTAAAAGCAAACACTCCATTAAAACTAAGTTTGGCAACCTGCACCTAGAATTATTTTTTCTTGTGAAATAGCTGAATTGTTCTTAATGTTCTTCGTTTCCATAAGGTTCGGCTAGTTCGATAAAGTTTTTCCAAAAATTCCTAGCCGAACTTATAAAGGTGGTGGTGGTTGATTTAAATTAAGCTATATATATAGAGGTGGTGGTGGTGGTTGGTGGTGGTCGGAGGTGGTAGGTGGTGGTCGGTGTTGGCGAGCGGTGGTGGTGGTGGGAGGAGCAGTGTAGTTAATCTCGGCCATCTCGGCCGAGATATCGCCGATTATTTCAGTCTCGATAGTGGAGAGAGACGAGAACTAACTTATCGCGAAACAATATTCTGCCCAAAAAAAATCGCCTGTCTCGGCCAAAACCGGTCTGATTCGGTCAAAAATCGCTCGAAATTTCGTTTTATGAGATAACAACTCCAACGTGGGAAAGAACTAACATCATCAAAACAATCTCTAATGAGATAAAAAGATCACCATTAAGTGATTCTGCTTAAACCCATCTTATGATTGAAACGACCGAAAATTGCTTCATATCTTAATGGTTGATTAAATTGGTAATTATTTGATGTTATTTTTCATTCTGTTGAATGGAATATGTATCTTTGTTAAACCTCTAGAGATCTTTGGCTAGTTTTGGGTGATTGTGGAGCATGAGAAAGAGAAATATAGGGAGAAGAGATGCAGGGGATATGAAACAGTAATGATGAGAAGGAAAAACAAGAAGTTCTTTCTTTACTGCACGTGCATGGATGTTACAAGGCTGTGAACAACATGAAGTTTTTTATTACTGCACGTGGATGGATGCTATAACTTCCAACCTTTAATAGGTGTCATATGGACAAAACACTCTACGTATAAAATTTTGGTATAATTATTTTAAAAATAAATTTTTGTAAACATTTTTTTTTTCTTCAAATAATTGATTATTTTAAAATGATGATTTCGAAAAGGAGAAAAAAGAACAATGATTAGGACTTTTTTTTTTAGTCCTATGTTGTTTTTTTGCCTCTCTCTTGATATATTAGAAAAAAATAAGAAGAAAAAATTCAATTTGAGATTGCAAGAAAAAATAATTGATTATAATAAATTTTCAAAACAACTTTTCTTGTTTGTGGAAATAATGGATTATAAAGTGATAATCCATTAAAATAATGGTTACCAAACAACCCCATATATTATTAAGCATAAAATTATATAAAATTGGACCGATATTTGGAACCGAGATCTCCCTGATATAAAGTTGTATCAGTGTACCGGTCCCCAGCCGAGACAAACCGATATCGATATTAAATACATTGGGGAGGAGGTGGTTATTAAGTTGGTTTTAAATTAAATTAGGTTAAGGGTAGGTTAGTCATTTCCACACTTTATTACACCCCTTATAACTATAGGGTAGATATTCTTATCACATAATGATCCCTTATAACTTGTGTATTCAGTATGGAGCGAAGTATGGAATTCTAGTCTGTACCGGTCAGTTGAGTATGTATGTATGATCCATGTTCTACTATGTTTACCCCCCCCTACAATATATTGACTCCTAAACATAAGCTAGAAGCCCGTTTGGCTCATCCCATTGTACATGAAGCTGTATTTCCCAGCTTTCTCATGTTCTCAGGCCTATCCTTTTACTCTTCAGCCTACATTCCATTTTATTTTGTTAGACTCTGAAATACATGGTTGACTGGCCATTGTGTTCTCTAGGATGTTGGCAAATGTCTTATGTAAGTAGGGATGGCAATGGGGGGGGTTTGGGGGGGGGGACCTTGAATCCCATCCCCTACCCCATTCAAAAAGCAAAACCCATCCCTACCGTTCCCCATAAGAATGGGCGAGGGGACGGGTATGGGGAATCCCAAATAAGGGGATGGGTTTCCCATGGGTTCCATAACATTACAATAAATATTTAAAATTTTATAAATAATAATAATTTAAAAACAATTATAATGGTGCAAACAATGATACTAACCTAAGCAATGCATTTTAAAATTTTAAGTTTATAATAGCCAAGTAAACCGAAAAGTAAAGGAAACAATTGATCCACAATTAAGTATTATGGTTCCTTTTACTTCTTAGTTCCTCACTATTAACTATCTCCCTCCATGTTAATCATCTCATCATGATCTTCTTCGTTATCTTCCAAAAAGTTCCTCGATCAACTATAACAGTTACGGTATGGGCGGGTATGGGGTGGGGACCTTGAATCCCATCCCCACCCCATCCCCGCATCACTACTTTGGGATTCCCGTACCCCGCCCGATTCCCATTTATATGGGTAAACCCCAACCCATAGGGGCGGATCCCACGGGGATGGGTTTGGGTGGGGCAAATTGACATCCCTAATGTAAGTCAGAAGCAATGGAGTGAGTGCCCTGAATTGTCTAGCGAGTTGGGTTACACTCAGCGATCGCCCGGTCTAACAGGGTGGGAGCGGCAAGTCAACAGTCCTCTGTTTCGCTTGGTCAGCGTACATTGACTTTGGCTCATGTAATATTATTATCCCCAAATAATGTCATCCTCTTCTTTCTTACCCAATTACACCCAACCAAGTTCCCTGTAACAATGGCACTGGTGGTTGCACCACCATCACACCCCACTTCTACACCTACACGTTTTCCAATCCACCGTCACCACAGACACTTACTAAACCTCCTAGAAAACTGTAAGGACATGTCGCAACTCAAACAAATTCATGCTCAAGCTCTAAGAACAACAACACCTAATCATCCGGATACACTTTACTTATACAGTAGAATCATGCATTTCTCTGCTTTTTCTGATCTTAATTACTCGTCTCGTCTTCTTCCTCAAATTCACCACACAAATTCCTTCATTTGGAATACTCTTATAAGAGCTTATGCATGGAGTAATCACCTCAAAGACCAGTCTATTATGCTCTATCGTAGAATGCTGATTGAAGGTTGTGTTGCGCCGGATAAACACACGTTTCCGTTTGTTCTTAAGGCTTGCGCTTTCTTGTCGGATTTATGTGAAGGTCAACAGATTCATGGGCACGTTCTGAAACTTGGATTTGGTTCAGATAAGTATGTTAAAAATAGTTTGATTCATTTTTATGTGTCTTGTGGGTGTTTGGATTTATCTGTGAAAGTATTTGAAGAAATGCCTGAGAGAAATGTTGTTTCTTGGAATGCTATGATTGATGCGTTTGTACAGTCTGGTGAGTTTGTTGCTGCTCTGAGAAAGTTTGTTGAAATGCAAGAGCAGTTTGAACCCGATGGTTTTACAATGCAGAGTTTGGTGACCGCTTGTGGTGGATTAGGAACTTTGTCTATAGGAATGTGGGTTCATGCTTATATGTTGAGGAATTGTGACTCTATTGTGCAAAATGATGTTTTGATGAACAATTCATTGGTGGACATGTATTGCAAATGCGGTTCTGTCGAAATGGCTCGTCAAGTTTTTGATGGAATGGATAAAAGAGATGTAACTTCTTGGAATTCAATGATTTTAGGATTTGCAATGCATGGGGAAATTGAAAATGCATTAGAAGCATTTGATTCCATGTGTGAGATGAAGAATATAATGCCAAATTCAATTACATTCGTCGGTGTTTTGAGTGCGTGTAATCACGGTGGAATGGTGTGTGAAGGGAAAAATTATTTTGATTTGATGGTCGAGGTTTACAAGATTGAACCTAGGTTAGAGCATTATGGATGCATGGTTGATCTTCTTGCTCGTAATGGAATTATCAATGAAGCTTTGGATTCAGTTTCAAGTATGCCTATAAAACCTGACGTGGTTATCTGGAGAAGTTTACTTGACGCTTGTTGCAAGAGAAACGCCGATATTGAACCAAGTGAAAGAGTCGCCAAACAAGTTATTGCGTCCGAAGACGGTGTCTCCAGTGGTGTTTACGTTCTCTTATCCAAAATTTATGCCTCGGCGAACCGGTGGGAAGAAGTTGGGCTAGTTAGGAATCTGATGAGCGAGAAAGGAATCGTTAAAGAACCGGGTTGCAGTTCAATAGAGTTGGAAGGTGAATTTCATCGATTTATCTCTGGTGATACATCACATCCTCATACGAAAGAGATTTACAAAACATTAAATGTTATTGAACAGAGATTACAAAGTGTGGGTTATGTTCCTGACTTATCACAAGCAACTATGATTGATGAACTCGACGACAGAAAACAAAATTCACTTTGTTTACATAGTGAGAGACTAGCCATTGCTTTTGGGCTACTTAAGTCAAGACCGGGGATACCAATTCGCATCTTTAAAAACCTTAGAGTTTGCAATGACTGTCATACTGTAACCAAATTAATCTCTAGATTATTTGATGTAGATATCGTTGTGAGAGACCGTGTACGATTCCATCATTTCAAAGATGGATTCTGTTCTTGCAAGGATTACTGGTAACTTATATTTTTGTACGCTCGTTCATATCAAGTAATCCACCAAGACCAGACATCAACTAAATACTAGTATTCCGAAAATCATATTAATTCTAACTCGCCAGCATCAAATTCTTTACCGATCAAAAATAAATAAAAAATAATAAGAAGAATAATCTACTGCCAAAGCAATAAGAGAAATCCCAGATTTCCCATTAGAGGCTGCTAGAGCAGATTTGCACAACCTCCTCGACTCTCACGGGCATTAAGACACAACTTTGTCATCTTCTCCAAGCATATTTACATTGCTTTCGCCTAGTGCTTTCAATGAAACAAAGCTGTTGATGTGTGGTTCGGGTACACCCCAATCCCGGTGGTACTTAGACAGCATTCCAAGTTTTTCTGAATTTTTTGTTTCGCGGTTATAACGAAAGATTGTCCCATTATCAGCATATAAATATTCACCACTTGTCGTAAGTGCAAATAATCCACGGATCCAGGAAACCTTAGGAAGACTGAACACTCTAATCCAATTCGGAGACATGTAATATTGTTCTTTCCCGTACTCCTCTGTATTCTTATTCAAAAACCAAAAGTCATAGTGGCCTAGCCGGCGATGTGTCTTACGATGAAAGTATTCATAAACAAGACACAACCACCCTCTCATAACACACACTCTTCGCTCAGTTAACCGATCTGAAGAAGGGGTAGGGAGGCAGTAGAATCTCTCCTCCGCCAAATCAAATACCAGAATCTCTGTGGATGCTTTCGGAAGCCAATGGACAGCTCCGTCAACACAAACACCCACGGCACAGCTGCTGCAATCTCGATATTCTTGTACACTCGGCCATGAATAATAATTGATTTCTCTTTTACTTCGCCATCCTTTCCCACTCCCAAGTGTATATACCTCAACCAATCCTTTGAAGTACCGTGGTTTATCCCAGTCACCGACAAAGCAAATTTTAACAACCTTGTACTCATCAGTAAGAGGATGATAGCCAAATCCATACACAATGCGAGCACTAGCTAGCTCACTATATCCTTGCGGGTTGAAACACGTCTTTGGAAGAATCACGAATTCTCTAGTAATTGGATTACAGATATATATCGATTGTTCCAAACCTTGCACTGGACAAAATATCCATTCACCTCCGCAGTATCTGTAGATTTCCATGACTGATAAGCAAATCAATCCATTACTAGAACCAACAAATTCATGATTCAGGGTAAGCTTGACGTCGATCTTCCTTGCGAGGAAATTAGGCTGCTGCCTGTCATTAATATTCTTACCTTGGTCATGGTAGTTTATATAATAGAGAACTCGAGGTTTTGCGTATACGCCGTTAACGTTCATAACAACGAAACTCATCATAGAAGAATCAGGACCACCATCTTCTTGTTGTATTTGTTGTTGCCGCAGATGCAGCTTAGCAAAGTAATTATTATCATGATGAAACTGTAAGAGATCTCTCCAAGCTGTACATACTAGTCTACAATCTAATACTGACTCAGCCGGTAACCTAGAAAGTATATTCAACTTGATTTCTTGAGGGAGACAGTTAAGACCATGGTCTTTCATCTCCTCGGCCTCCAAAAAGATTTCTCAGGATTACTCGTTAGGCATATCCAACTGGCCAAAGTTATCAAACCGGAATAAGATCTTCCAGGTAAATTCAGTTTGGGTTGAGTTTGATTAGATATTTATCACCTGCAAGGATTAGGAAAAGTTTACCCTAAATTTCCATGTAAAGTTTTTTTTTTTTTGAGAAGGCAAAATTGATTAAAAAGATCTGAAAGTCACCAGAAAAGTGACTCAGAAACAAAAAATACATGGTTTAATGCATCACTGCATTTCCATGTAAAGTTTGATACTATGTTTTACATCACAATGAAAGAAAGAAGTGGGAAACAGTACAAATCAGTTTGATTCAGTTCCTGGATGTGAAAATATGAAATAGCAGAAAGAAGTTTCGAGAAAGAAAATGACAAGAGAAGATAGAAGATGGTTAATGGTTAACGGGGATAAATTACAGAGATAAAACAAATTATTTCCCTTTTTCTCGTATTATTTTCAATGACATGGCAAACAAAAAACCACCTCACTTCACCAAATCACCTGCCACGTCAAAATCAGCTGTTATTTAGCTGTTAAACGGCTGGTCAAATAGCAATTTCGATTTATTAAGCCTCTTAAATCTTAAAGTAAATTCCCAACCGTGCTAGGTGACCAGCTGATTAACAGCTAGTTAACAGCTGATTCTCACGTGGCAGCTGAAGTGGCAGAAATGGGTGATTACTCATCCAACCACATCACTAGAGACAAAGAAAAAAGTTCAGTTTACTTGCTAATGTTTTCATGTTTGTTTTCTGATTCTTTTTTTCTTTTAATCCTTCCATTGGATCAGTTAACTATAAAGAAGGCCTCGTAAGATCTTGTGATATTGTTGATCTATATGATAAACCAGATCCAAATCAGATGTATGTAGCAAACGTAAAAATCTAGTGTTCCCAAATTGTATTTCAATCGTCATTCGTCAATTACAGAACAAAGATTGTTCTTACCTGAACAAATCATGGGGTTAAGAAAAAGTATGCCCTGGATTTTATTTCAATCATCAATCATCAAAAAATGTTTGAATAAATCAAGGATTAGGAAAGTGTGCCCTAGATTATTCCCTAGATTTTTTTTGTACAAATCCGAGAAGTTTTCCGTAATATCATAATGATGATATTATGATAATACTAATGATTTTCATATGACGAGGGAAAAGAAGTTCTTCCTCCCAGAAAAAAAAGAAGAACATAAGTCTGCGTACAGGGAGGAATCAAAACGAAAACTGTTTCGCTTATTTTCTGATGATGTGGAAAATAGAGAAAACCAACTCATTCTGCCACATCAACTGCCACAAGGGATCAGCTGTTACCTAGCTGTTAATCAGCTGGTCATATAGCATTTTCGGTAAATTCAACAGTATCATAAAATAAGGAAACCACCGTGAAAACTTGCTGCTGATGTGTTGCTGGCGTGGGTTGATTTTTGTTTCTTTGGGCTTATGTGGATTTTAATTTTCCTTATTTTTTTTTCAAAACAGAAAAAATGATTTTTTCTATCTTTTTTTTTTACTTTTTTAGAGCATGAGATTTTTAAAATTAGGACGAAAATTACGGGGTAGAATCTGCCATTACAAGTGGTAATTATATAAATGACCCTTATTTTGATGGGCTTTCAAAAATACCCTTATCACATAATAAATATACCCCTCTTCATCTATAAGCCCATCAAAAACCCACTAACACTCATTTTGTTTCCATATTTACCCTTTCAAGGTTTTATAGAAAATTGTTTCTTTATTTTCATTCTTAGAGGATCTAAACTTTCTTTCTCCTTCTCTCCGAGAAACAGACACCGCCACCTCCATTCATTACCGCCGCTTCTCTAGCATTTTTCGCAAAGTCGTTATCAAATCTATGAATAAAGATTTTTATATAGAGAGATGAAGTAACTATGATGATGTCGATGGTGTCTCTGGCGACGACAGGTGGAGGAGGTACGATATTTCATTTTAGGTTTGAAGATTTTTCAAAATTGATTTCGAGTTTGTATATGATTTGATTAAAATTGAATCTGTGTATATTTCAATCTTTCTAGGGTAAAGATTGGTTTCCAGATTCAGAGATAGGTATATTTGATTTTTTGGTTCTCGATTTCGTATTTTCGAGTTGAAGATTCAGAAAGATCTTTGCATGTTCGATTATGTGTTGAAAGTAGTTTACATTTCTTATGATTTTAATTTTAATTTTATCAATTTCTTAACAAAATCAATTTTTAATCTTTAATAACTTCTATATGATTCTATTTCTAAAGTTTCTTGGTAATGATTTAATTGTTTAATTTTGTTTCACACACCTCCAAAATCAATTCAACTGGTGGTTTTGAAGTTAGTGGTGGTGGTGCCGTTGGAGTTGGTGGTTGTAATTGGAGTTATTGTTGTAGTTGGTGGTGTTTTAGGAGATCAGCTTAATTTGTGTAATTCATTTTGCATAACAAACATTTATTTAGGTAGTTGTGTACTTATCTAGATTTAGATTTTGTCACTGAGGTTGGATTTTATTTGTTGTGAACAGATCAAAGTATATTCAGAAATTGAAAAGGAGATCTCTTTGGAATTGTTGTTTGGTAGTAAGTGGTTTGGACTAAGAGCCAACAAAGACCTTGGTCTTTCTCAGGTGCGTGTTTCTTTTTCCTCTAATCATCTTTAGGTGATGAGCTAGTGCATTTAGTGTTTTTTTTTTTGCTACATTTATTTACTTGTAACGATCTATGTATGTGCGGTTAACGATGATGCTAAAGTGGCGATCTTAGAGATGAGAAATAAAATGGTCAAATGTACGAATAGTATGTATGAGTAAGTGAATTTCATTCTTACTTATCAGAAATATGAGTGTGCTGATTTTTTATGTTAATTTATGGTGCCACTTGTGATTTTTTTTTTTTTGAGCTAAACGGATCCGTATGTTTTTGCTCGATTCATAGCGTATAGTCCAAGTGAAGATTTCGTCATGCTGCAAACAATTTGCCTACATGTGGATTTTTACTTGAAATGATGAATTCTAGTCACCAAAACCAGTGATGGTGGTGAGTAACTATTAAATTGGAAAATGAAAGTTTAAATTTTTGGGTTTGATTTGGAATTTGCAAGTTCGGTTTTATTTTTAGTCATTTGGTCTTCGTTTTCTGGTTTTTAATGCGTTTATGAGTTCATGTGAAATTTTCAGAAGTTGATTGAACCCATTAGCTTGAGGTTGTTGTACTGTTAGGAATCGTGGAGTTGTGGTGTTGCTCTAGCAGTAAATGAGATGTTAATTTTTGTATTTGATTTTCTTTCTCTATTTTTGCATTCATTGTAAACATTCTTTTACATTCGTGAGTTATACTTATAGGTTTCCTCATGCTATTTTGATGAGTTTGATGAATGATATGTGTTTCATCATGGTATATTTAGTTTGAAGAATGATATGAAATTTAAAACACGAAAGATAACCAACAATATGTATGATTTAATATAATCTATTGAATTTTATAGTTACACAATATGCCCTGTCAGTGTGGTTGTAAACTGTAACTTGAGAATGATGGCATCATTGGTTTTTTTTGGTTAATTAAATAGTCAGGAAATGAGAAAACATTAGTCAATTTTCTCTGTAAATGTTTCATTTCTGACCTGTTTTCGTCGTCTTTGTACAGGCTAATAATTCTGGATGGAGTTTTGAGTTGGCCCGCACTTACCCTTGAAGCTATAATAGTGAGTCCACTCCTCCACTCCTGTTTACTTGTATACTAATAGTTACATTAGATGAACCTATGGTGTAATGGTATCACTGCTTGACTCTAGTCGAAGATGCGTGTTCGATTCACGTTAGGTTCAATACTTTTAGTATATTTGTGTATCAACGATAGAAATTTACCTTAGTTTAGGGAGTCAACAACAAATATTTGTGTATCAACAATAGAAATCGACCTTAGTTTAGGGACTCAACAACCAATGTTTCTCAGTATCAACAATAGAAAAATGGTATAAACAACCAAGGTTTGTGTATCAACAATAGAAAAATGGTATCAACAACCAATATTTGTGTATCAACAATAGAATTTGATCTTAGTGTTAGGAGTCAACAACAAATGTTTGTGTATCAACAATAGAAATCGACCTTAGTTTAGGGAGTCAACAACCAAGGTTTGTGTATCAACAATAGAATAATGGTATCAACAACCAAGGTTTGTGTATCAACAATAGAAAAATGGTATCAACAACCAATATTTTTGTATCAACAATAGAAATTGACCTTAGTTTAGGGAGTCAACAACCAGTGTATCTGTATCAACAATAGAAAAATGGTATCAACAACCAATATTTGTGTATCAACAATAGAAAAATGTAATCAACAACCAATATTTTTGTATCAAAAATAGAAATTGATCTTAGTGTTAGGAGTCAACAACAAATATTTGTGTATCAACAATAGAAATCTACCTTAGTTTAGGGAGTCAACAACCAAGGTTTGTGTATCAACAATAGAATAATGGTATCAACAACCAAGGTTTGTGTATCGACAATAGAAAAATGGTATCAACAACCAAATTTGACAAATATTTTTTGAACTTTTGATTTTTTGGGTCAACAAATATTTTCAGTTGTTGACGCCTAATATTAATGGCGGCGGCGGCGGCGGTGGTGGCGGCGGCAACAACAATGGTGGTGGTGGCGGCGGCAACAACAGTGGTGGTGGTGGTGGTAGCGGAGTGGTGGTGGCGGCAACAACAGTGGTGGTGGTGGTGGTGGTGGCGGAGTGGCGGTGGTGGCGGTGGCAACAACAGTGGTGGTGGTGGCGGTGAGTGGTGGTGGCGGCGGTGCTATTGGTGGTGGTGAAATGAAATAATAGAAAATCTATTTCTTAATGGATAAGATTTGTTAAATGGAAAATAATATTTTAAGTGAGGGTATTAAGGTAATCTATATTTTAATGGATAAGGTATTTAAATGATAGAGGTATTTATATTGTTGTATAAGGGTATTTGTGTTGGGCCTCTATAATAGAGGCATTTAATAAATTACCCCCATTACAAAAGGGACTAATACACGGTGGTGTTATATGATCTCGGATGTTTGTCGATAGGTTAGCTAATGCGATGTTGTCCGTCGTTTTGTTTGCTAGTCCTTCTGCCGCCTGATTCCCTTCCTTGTAATTGTGCTCTTGAGAAAAGTTTTCGTAAGGATACGAAAATTTTTCTCACTTATGTAGAATTTTTCTTACTTCTGCAAAAAATTTCTCACTTCAGCAAAAAAAAAAAATTGTTATCCGGTTCTGCAAAAAATTTCTCACTTCTGCAAAAAAAAAAAAAAAAAATTGGATTACGTCACTAACTTAGGGTTATTGAGATTGGTAGAAATATCCGAAAACTTTTCCAGGACCAAAATCGTGAACCCGGAAGTTCAAAGTTATTGAGAATATTCCCATGGAATCTTACCAGTAAATGGTTGGATTCATCGTTTTTGCGAACTTTCAGACCTATATAGTAGTCCGCTCCTAACCAGGTTTCGATCTCGGAGGCATTTTCTTTCTCGAAGTTGACGAGTTTGTGTGTGTTTAAGGTTTCTGAGAATATTCCTATCGAATCTTACCCGTGAATGGTTGGATTCATCGTTTTGCGGCCTATGAGACTTATATAGCAGTCCGCTCCGGACAAGTTTCGATCTCGGAGCCGAGGTATGCATAAAATATGCCGAATAGGGTTTGTTTAAGGTTTCGGGAAATATTCCGGAGGAATCTTACCTATAAATGGACGGATTCATCGTTCTTACGAAGTTTCTGACTTATAGTAGTCCACTCACGGCTAGGTTTCGATCTCAGAGCCAGGGTATACATACAATATACCAGAATAGGGTTTGTTTAATATTTCAGGGAATACTCCAAATGAATCTTACATGTAAATGGATAGATTCATCATTTTATTTAAGTTTCCACTTATAGTAGTCAACTCATGACCAGGTTTGATCTCGGGGCGGGGTATGCCATACAATATGCAGGTGCTAGGGTTTATTTAAGGTTTGGAGAATATTAGAAGGAATCTTACTTGTAGATGATGGATTCATCGTTCTTACCAAGTTTCGACTTAGAGTAGTCCACTCGTGGCTGGGATTCGTCGATTGCTCGACGAAGTTTCCGACTTATAGTAGTCCACTTACCGCCAGGTTTCGATCTCGGAGTCAGGTTCATGTCTTGGAGCTGCTGTTCGCATACCTAGTTTGCGAACACATCGAGTGGTTAAATTTTAGAATCGGTATTGTATGATTCTCATACTCATGAACTAAAACATTTATGATCTAATTAAGGAATATTCTGACGAATTTTCCGACTTATAGTAGTCCACTTACCGCCAGGTTTCGATCTCGGAGTCACTTTCTTTCTCGAAGTCGACGGAATTAGGGTTTTTCAAGGTTTCGGAGGAATATTATGAAGGAATCTTACCTATGAATGGTTGGATTCATCGATTCTTCCGAAGTTTCCGACTTATAGTAGTCCATTCAGAGCCGGGTTTTGAACTCGAGCTAGGTTAAGTCTGAAGTTTCCAAAAAGGATGTGTTCAAGGTTCGAAGTGGAATATTGGAATTGAATCTTACATATAAATCGATGGATTCATTGTTCTTTTGAAGTTTAGGCTTAAAGTAGTTAACTCAAAAACGGGGTTTGATCTCAAATCCGAGGTTAAGTATTGATGTTTCCAAAAAGAATATGTTTAAGGTTTAGAAGAATATCCCGATGTAAGTGACACATTAGCTCCATATTTACGAGTTTCAATGATACATCCGCTAAATTTGGAGCTAAAAACCACTTAAGACACGAGAGTTCATGGTTCGTATGTCGTTGAGCCACACTTTAAGATAGAAGTGACACATGAGCTCCATATTTACGAAGTTCGAATGGACATTGAGATTCATATTTATCGATTTTGATGATGTATCATGCTAAGTTTGAAGTCGAGAACTCTCCCGGAGCTTAAGTAATTCATAGTTTGTATGCCATTATACCGCATTTGAAGTTCTAATCGACATTTGGGATTCATATTATCAATTTCGATGATGTATCATGCTAAGTTTGAACTCGAAACCCTCCTGAGCTTCAAACTTACTTCCTGACATATGTGAATAGTCGGAATTCAAACCCGAAGCACAAAGAGAAAGCACAAAGAAACACACCAATTATCGAATTCTCTTCTTATTTTTCAGCTTCATTATTATATACATTATTTTTTGATTTTTTTATATCGAATGTCAATAACAATGTCCTAAATTTATTAATATTTTTTTGGAGTTTTTTTCATGTCGAAGGTTGATAATAAAACCGAATACATGAGTTCGTATTAGCACAAACAGAAACACAAATGCTTCTCAATCTGTATGATCATCATAAATACAATCTCAATTCTGTCGATTCTTTTCTCAATCTGTATGAGTGGATCAAACGAAACAGTCCAGTCCATCATTTTAATTCACCAAACCCTCCTCAACCACTCGAACTTTATCTGTTTTGCTTTATCTTCATCTCCTATGCTCTTCGTCTACTCCACACTCCACAGATGACCAGCGGCATTACTGGAGAAAATCTAATTCACTCAACCCATCTTTACTCATCATCGCCATCTCCTCTCCCTCTCTTCACCCAGCTTCATCAAATCTCTTCAAAAACCCTAATTCTTTTACATAAAATCAAACCATTTACTTTCTATGGTTCTCCTAGTTTAGGTCAGATCTTGGTCGGGAAGAACATAGACTCAGGGAAGAAATGAATTGTGCTGATACCAGTTAATGGTTCGATGTGGGGTTTTGATTTTAACTTTGATGCCGTGAATTAAATGGGTTTAGATTTGAATTTGAGAAGAGTAAGTTGTTGTCTGAGGTTGATCTAGGTTTGGAATTAGTGAGGATTTTGTGGAGTTACTCAGCGGAGAAGTGATTCGGAAGGAATTGGGGGTTTTCTGTAATTGGAGGTGGAATTGGTGCTGCTGTTAAGAATAGAAATTAGGGTTCGGTGGTTCAATCGGGGGTTTCTACAGAGAAGTTTTGAAAGAATGAGAAGAATGGTTACAACAGTTCTTATTAGATGAATGAGATTTGAAGCTGGTGGTTGCAATGGATTTACTGGGGATTTGCATCTTGAAAGGTTTGTTGTTGGTTTTTAAGAGGAAATAATTTTTGTTGATTTATTGGGGATTTTTGGATGATTTTTGTTGATTTTTTGTTTGAATAAGCTTCAGACTTTGGCTGGACAACATTCTGATGTACTTGAAAGTCTTGCACCAATAGAAAGCGTGTTGAGGTTTTGAGATATTCAGTTCTGTGGCTGATTTTTCTTTAGCGATGGTTTTCTTTTCTTTTGAGTTCTTCTTTTTTTTAGCTGATTTTAAATCAGAGAATCTAATTTCTCGTAATTTGAATTCATTCATGTAGGATGCAAGAAAAATCAACAAGCAATAGAGAATGTTCTATTGATCGCGTTTGTATGGAAAGTGGAGGTTGCAGGTAAGGCAGTGTTGCAGTATTGGTTTGATAGGGAGTTATGGAGTGAATGATAGTTTAGAATCCAGGAAAGAATACAAAAAGCTGCATCTTTGGGTTTAGGGATAAAGTCATAGGTGAGTGTAAATCTAGTATAGCTGGAAATGTATTGCTTTTCGGTCTTTTTTTTCAATGAATAATGATTGTGGATCATATCATTATATGTCTATAATCAATTCGCAGTTATGTAGTTTTGACTTCTCAATAATACGGTGGAGTTTGTTATAGTTCAGAGTTTTGGTCTAGTTGTGTTTACATGGTTGTGTTGTGTATATGTAGTTGCCGTGCTGATTCCCTTACTGCTTTCACTTGTTTTTTTCAGGTCCCTGCGGACGGAGTTCTAATTTCTGGTCACTCTCTTGCTGTTGATGAATCCAGATTGTAAGCGGCTTCCTTTTATTTATTATGCTGTTATGCTAGACATGTTATAACAACCTTGATGTTATGTACAGGTTCAAAAAGATTGTAAGCATCCATTTATGATGTCTGGTTGCAAAATTGCTGAAGGTTATGGCACTGTGCTGGTAAGACCTTTGATTTTTAGGTAACTAGTGTTGGGATAATCACCGAATGGGGATTCTTTGATGCCAAGATATCGAGAGAACAATGGTAAAGAGACTCCTTTGCAGATTTGTTTACCCTTATATTTATGAACTCTTGTAGATATTTCGCTGGCCATTCTATATTGAATCCATACATCAAAGGAAAAACAACAGTCGGTGGAGTTATTAAAATCATCTCTCTGGCGGTGTGTGCACTTTTTTTTCTTCTATGTTTTTAGTTTATAAAGTTTCTTAATCGGATAGCTAAAAATCTCCAACTAATTTTATGTCAGCATTGTGATCATTGCAGTACCTGAAGGGCTTCCTCTTGTTGTTACCTTGACGAAAGTCTCTGGTGAACTTATCTGTGATCTCGTTGATAGTTTCACAACTCAATTGCCTACTGTTCTGAATTTTGCAATTCAATGAACAATTGCTAACTTGTTATCGAAATGAATCCCTTTCCTCACCCCCTTCTCTTCTGCAATCTACCTTTAATATCAGGGCTTGTTATTTTAGTTTGGAAAATGAATACCGAGTGTTGTATGTTTCTAGTAGCTAAGAGTGGATGAGCTGACATTTTCATTATATTACAGGGTTTGTTCTCATATTCCACCTTGGATTCATGTATTGTGTTATAAGGTAGCAATGTTATTCTTGTGAATGTATTGTATATTTATATAAAGAAATAGAATGCTCGACTATCCTTTAAAAGTTAAAACAGATTCTTAGAATAAGCAAATACACATTTTAATTTTAGTCTCACCACCTATGTTTCTAGGTTTTGCGGTCTTGCTCTTTATCCCCATTCTATGGAATCCTTGATTCTCAACTGATCACATCACTTCTCTGGTACTAAAAAATTTCATCCCATGTTATATAACTATAAAGTGATATGACATAAAGAAATAGATATGTTAAGTATGGAGAATTCTGACGAGGATACTTCTGATGAGGAGAATTCTAAGAGAATTAGGTCCGTTTAGTGTTTTTAGTAGTTCCATCTATTACTTGATTTACTATCTGGTTTTTCTTATTTACCGTACTTTAGTACACCTGCTACATATATGGAAAACTATCTGATAATCTGATCTGTATCCTGATCTTCCTTCTTGATATTTTGCAGTATGTAAACTTGAAGACCATTGCACCCATCGAGTTCATCAACATGTATTTGTTAAATTAATTTATTTTCAGTTCTCAATGATCAAGCGGTATTCATTTTCTGATAAATTTTCCTTTGCATGAACAACAATATAGGACGGGATGTGTTATTGGTTGTTTGAGTAAAATGAAGAAATGGTGTTTGCCTGATGTACTTGAGGAGTACCAAAGATTTCCAGGTGCTAAAGCTAGACCAACTGATATGAAGTTCGTTGATAACTTTGGCACTTAACATCTAAGCTAGTGCCTCTACCGTATCATCTAACTCTATGTTTCCCATAATCGTCGTTCGGTTTACCAAGAAGAGAGTCCGCAGCGAAAATAGATCACTTCCATTTAGCAATGTTACCCATACTACCATAATGGAACGGGATGCCACTGCCACATTTGTAGCTGAGAGAGGCCCATATCTTCATTTTACGATTTATATGATATTTTTTTGGTCATGTTCAAAGAATCTATCATTTTCTTTTCTTTCGTTGCGCAACACACTTTCATACAAGGTGATTTGAAGTTAGCTAGGTAATGTAATTGGAGTGGCAGGTCTTGAATGAATGTAAATGTGTTACACTGGCAGTTTAATATGAAATTATGCATGTGAAATACTTTCGGCAATTCGGTTTCAGCTATAAATTTTTTTTTCAAAATAGTTATATGCACACAACTTATAATAAGAGTTGTGTTCCATATTTCAACTACACAAACCAAAGACTAGAAAGAATGTCTTTATGACATAACTAGGTGTTGTCCAACATAGTTCTACAATTCTAACAAGTGTCGTGCAAATCTTATTCATAATAGTAATAAGAGTTGTACATATTTCTACAATACACATCCTAGGTTGTCTAAGATAGTCCTTCAACTTATACAAGTGTTGTGTTACATATTTCTACGACACACATCCTTTGTCGTGTAAAATAGTCCTACAACACAAACAAGAGTTGTGTTAGGCTTTAAAAAAATCGAAAAGAGAATCACAACTTTGGAAAAATATTGTCGAAACATGAATCACATCACCCTTTACAACTCTTACTCAAGTATTGTAGAAAAGCTTGGACTTTATACAATACCCCCTTCTACATAATGCATAAAATTGCGTTGTCGTTGAGGTGTCACGACAACGCTAATAAAGTGTCATCAATGGTGATTTTTCCCGTAGTGATCGTATTTCATTAAGACTTGTACACCTATTTATGTAGGTTACAAACTTATCTTCCAAGTATATGAGTTATACTAATGTTTGTACCATAAGTAAAATACCACTTAATGGGCCAAATTGATACTTGAATCATCTTTTGGTCCTCATCCAAGCCCGCTAACGATCAACCAAGGCATCCCACCATGCACAAACCGGTCAATGGTCAAAGTCGGTCAACTATCAAAGTCAACGTCCGGTCAAGGTCAGCGGTCGATCCAACAAATCAAAGTCACCGAATCGGCCAACTATCAAGTCGATCGCACCCCTAGCCAATTTTCGGTCTTGTAGCGGCAATGTCTGTAACCAATTCGACTAAAAACTCTTCCAAGACCGCCAACGGTCTAACCATGTCGCAATGCCGGCCTCCATCCACACTGCCGGCCATCATGCTGTCAACCATCAAGCTTGTCCCTACCCATGCAATCGGCTATTCCGTGACAAGTGTCCCTAATCTGCCAGCCATCATTTATGCAGAATTTATCATGGAAGCATAAATGTGCAGTTTCATGCAAATTGAATTCCAGCAGTTTAGCTATGCGAAGTGAATTCCAATGATTTTGACCATGCAATATTCATTCCAGTAGTTTCATACATGCAATAATAATTTAGAGTTTCATGCGGAATTGAAGAGGAGGCATAATGAGTGATTAGTGCCATTTAATTTATATGGAAATTATGTATACAATTGTATAAATAGGAGGAGCAAGAATCGATAGAATGGGGAGCCAAGGGGGAAAAAATATACAATGTAATTTTACTATCAATACAAAATCACTCCCCAAGGGATTCGCCCGTGGACGTAGGCAACCTATGCCGAACCACGTTAAACCTCTGTCTTTCATTTTGTTCTTCAAATCGACCCTAAACCCAAAATACTCACCAAAACTATCCATTCATCGTGTTTCGTGCCCAAAAGTAATTTGGGTACAAACATTGTCGCCTACTAAGGGGAAACGAGGAAAGGAATCGTGTTCTCCATTGAGAAAAGTTGTACAAAATTTTTCAAAATCATTTCAGTGAAAAAGCTGTTTGAACGTCGTAAAAAATCACATTGCGTCCCAGTTGATCGATCCATTTGCAACCCGGTTTGATCACAATGGTCGTGATCGGTGATCGCACTGCTGCGACCATATAATCGCACATACTATAGTCGATTGATCGCAACTACTGCAATCAAGATTCACTTGTTTCAAATTTGCGGAAACTATTACCTTGAAACCACTAAAAGCGCATCGCAACAAAGACCGGATGAAACCGCTCTCGGGGCGTTCGGTCCACGGTGAAAAGATGGCGAAAAAAAAAAAAACATCATCAAAATTTACTTTGGATGTTCGATCCGCAACATGGCTTGGTCGATTTTGTTTTCAATCATCGGTCGGTGATCTGTACCGGCTGAGACTGACGATTAATTACGATTCTGCGGTCAGGTTGATCGCAAATCTTTGCGGTCCAATATCGCACTCGGAAGCCACCACAGCTGATTCACTACAAAAACCTCCAAGATTGATGTCAGGATGTTCGATCCGCGGCATGTTCAAATCCAAAGTTCAAAAAAAAAAAATTACTTCTCAAATAATGCATTATCCACCTGTTCGAGTTTGATGTATGACAAAATCACTACTTTGTCATGATCGCAAGGTTGTGAAGTTGCCTACATCTCAAAGGTGCTTGAATACCCAGGGAAAACCTCGAAGAAAAGCATCTCAGAAAGTTCCAAAAAGGGCCACAAAAGTGCAGCAAAACCATGGTGAAAGGTCCGTGAGAAACAGCAACAGTCCCTAGAACCGTTGCTAAAAATCCGAAGGAAAAGAAGAAAACAGAAAACTGTTACAAAAGTTCAAAACCAATGGTAACAGTCCAGCAAACCGTGACATAAAATTCAAGACTAAAGACCACAGTTTAGAAAAACTGTTGCGAAAAGTTCTCATACACAAAAAAAAAAAAAAAAAAAGGGCGGCCTAACCCGGCGGCCTCAGATCTGTTCACCCTCTTCAGGGGTTTCGTTCACCTACCTTTGTTTTCACTAACCCACGTCAAAGGTGTCCATCACCCACGGCAGAGTTCTTCGATGCTTCCAGTTACATCAGAGTTCGATGCGTAGCAAATGACCACCGTGGATTTTCTGAGGTACATCAAACTTCGATCCTCCGTGATACATCAATATTCCATTCTCGACATGATTCGATGCAATAGTGGTACATCAATCTTGATGCACTAGACACACAGAGAGCCGTTGATGCTCCTGGCACATCCATTTCGAGGCTCTGTAAAAACATCAAAATCAAATTTTTACAAAAAAATGGCGGCAGCGGCAAGACGGCGGCGGCGGCAATCGGGCGGCATCTGCCGGCGGGGAAAAGGTGCGGAGATCGGGTCGATTGGCGAGTAATCGTTAGCGGCGATTGTCGGCGGCGGCTTATTTTGTTTGATGTAGCTCGTTGCAACTTAAATCCATAGTCCCGGTCGGTGTGGTGCGGCAGATTTAATTCCGTGGCCCTTGGATGATTCCGCTCCATTTCTCTTGCCTTGCGGATATGTACACCCAGCTTGGGCTTATTCTAAAAATTTGTTTCGTTGATATCTTCTTCGTCTCACGTCCGAATTGGATGATTTTTGGCTCGATGCGATCGCATTTCAATATCCTACGACATGAAGGTAAAATTTTGCAATTGGAGAATAATATTTTTGGGTACAATCACGTCATCAACATGTTTGGAGCAAGGGGCTAACCAACCAATTTCGTTTCTTCGATAACTTCTTCTTCGTGCATCCAAATTGGTGATTATCGGCCCGATGAGATCGTATGTCAATTACCAAGCTCGTGATGGCGACATTCCAATTTTCGGAGAAAGTTAAAATTTTAGAAATGTAAAATGCAAAGCAATGAAACGGTCACATTCAATCATCACCGAAAATCTGCGGTCCACTTGATCGAAGCTGCTGCGGTCCTTTCCATATAACTATTACGATCGAGTTGATCGAACTATTATGTCCAGGTTTCACAACATGTTGTTGGCATGTTGATAGAACAGCCGCAGATCCTTTTTAATTCTCTGATCCAGTGGGTGACTGCTTTGTAGTCCGATTTTCCCAAAACTGTTTCAATCTGGTTTTCTTCATGCTGATTGATCCAGGTTTTGGCCATAAGCGTGCGGTACATTGCGATGCTGAGAAATACATACGTGGCAACTGTCTTCGATCCCGACTTGGACTTAAGCGGTGCATTCGATCCCTGAGACAAATCAGTTACTAAGTCGAGACGAGACGCTAAGGAAACTATACTTATCATCGTCGCTGGAAAACACCGACATAGCCAGTGGGCATCCTAATTGCTTGGTATAAAAAATTTAACATGTTTGAATACATGTCCTAACAAAGAAAAGTTCATTGTATGAACAATATCTTTCGATTAAGAGTGAAAAGGTGGGAACCGTGGAAGGTTGTGTTTACTTATCGAAGCTAATTTTAATAGACGGTCATTAGTTTCACAAGGGAGTAGAACTCACCCTTGCAGAATTTTCCGTCTTTATGTTTGAAGAACACCGAATTGAGATTTTTTCCATATGATGCATATTTAGTTTAAGTTTCCTCTCTGTCTCTTGTTCTCATCGGTGAATATCAACACTTTGTATACCCACTCATCCCATCTGTGATGGCGAAGGTTAACATTTGCGAGAATTCATAATACATTAATTTCTAAGTCAGACTTGAGAATAATTAGAAAGTAATATCATGTAAAGTTGTATTCTTTTTACTTTATTACGAATATATCTTCCTTCAAATGTTATGAAGGCAAAAGTTCTATCTAATAAAACTATTCTAACTAGAAAGTCAACCATCTTTGTTATCTTCATGGTTGAAACAAACCGATTCCTCACAAAAGTATTCGTTTTGCAAATTATTCAAAACTATATTTACATTTGAAACTCCCTCAAACTGAACAACAAACCATAAAATCGATTTAAAAACCCTAAAATCGAAAAACTCAAACCTAAAAGCAGATGATGAAAGACTTATAGATGATGAAATATATATTATGAAATCGAAATCCTAAACTTCGATTAATAGATGATGAAATCGAAATAGTATTAGAAAAAACTGATTCACAGATGAAACCTAAAAAAGCAGATGATGAAAAAACCCAATTGGGCGAGGATGTGATGATGATAAAACACTTACCCAATCCGAAGCTTAGATGATTGATTGAAGATCATTAACCCAATCAAAATAGATGAATAACCAAATCGAAACCCTAAAATGCGAGAGGAAAGAGAAGGAGAGGCGGGAGGAGAAAAAAAAAGAGAAAAGAAAATGAAAAATGAGAAGATAAGTCGATGATTGAAGATTATTGAGAGGTTTCGATGGTTTCTCTGATGTCGATTATTGAAGATGAAGTTTCATTAGGGTTTCTAGGAAAGAGACAAGACTGCAGGAGAAAAAAAGGGAAGAGAAATGAAAATAAAAAATCGATCTGTCGATTCTCATGAAGGCATGGGATGAAGAGAGGCACGCATGTCAATGACACACGTAGGGAAGGAAATATCCCTATTATTACTCATATTGGGTGGAAAAAAATGGCACGTGTGTGAATTGCACACGCAAAATTGCAAGTGTTACCACCCGGAGGTGTAACCAAGCGTGTGGTTGGCACGCCTATAAAAAAATTTCGTAACGGCTGACCTCCATTTACAAATTTTTCAAACTTAAATAACGCTTGTGCTGTTACAAATTTTTAAATAACGGGAATTTCGTAACGGCTATGTTACTAATCCGGGAATTTGGTGTAGTATATTAATGAAATTAGGTAGATACATTAATATCCCTTGGGTTATTATAGGAGATCTTAATATAACCCTAGATCCCAATGAAAGAAACTCTATATCTTCTAACCCTACTCCACGATATTTTATCTCTCATTAAAGACACCGATCTATATGATTTAGGATTTAGAGGCAATCCTTTTACTTGGACTAGCAACAAAAATGGTACAAGCAAACATAAATCCAGACTAGATAGAGCTCTAGTTAATAGTGAATGGACTCTAGTTTTCCCAGATGCCTTCCTTACTCGTCTTTCCCAAAATGGTAGTGACCATTGTCCTATTCTTTTGGAGCTTTATACAGTTATAAAGAACACAGGAAGAAACTAGAAATTCTTTAAGCATTGGCTTCAGAATGACAGTTGTCATAATGAAATAAAAAATGCTTGGTCTGCTAACTATGATGGTTCTAATGCTTTTGTCTTGACCAACAAGTTATCGAACACTAGACATATCATCAAAAACGGAGCAAAGCGGTTTTGGAGATATGCAAGAAACTAGCGGAGGCGCAATCAAAGATTACTTCTCTTGATCCTCGAGACTTAAATGGTAGAATGTCTGACTGATTATAAAGCTTGAAAAGGATTTAAGTTCTCTTAATGAAATCTTTGGCAAGCTCAAAACGAGAAAGCAAAGAGATCTTTATTTCAATAAAATTGACAAAAACTATAAATACTTCCATATCATAGCTAACGAGAAGAAGATCACGCAACATAATAGATGCTCTTATTTCTCTAGATGGTTCTTGGTGTGATAACAAGAGTCAATTACAGGGTTACCCAAATCATTTTGAGAACTTAATGACTACTTCATCTCCAGCCAAATAATGATTCTTTTCTTCAATATATTCCTTCTTGTATTACCTATGAGGATAATCTTCAACTTGAAGTTGTTCCAACATATGAAGAAATACACTTTGCTCTCATGACTATGGACCCTTGGACTTCTCCCAGTGTGATGGATTCCCACCTGGATTTATCAATCTCAATGGAAACTAGTTAAAGGTGATGTGTGCAAGTATGGTTAAATCTTTCTTTCACTCTAGGTATCTTCTAAAGCAAATAAACAATACAAGAGTTTCTCTAATTCCTAAAACTCAAGCTCCAAGCAAACCCGAGAATATTTTAGACCAATTGCTTTATGCGATACGGTTTATAAGATTATTTCAAAGATAACATCTCTAAGAATGAAGAAACACATGCCTAACATCATATCTCTTATGCAATCTTCATATGTCCCGGAAGGCTGATTTTAGAGAACATTTGTATTGTTCAAGAGATTGTGCAATCTGTGAAAAAAAGAAGGAAAAGCTGGTCATCTTGCTCTAAAAATGGATATGTCTAAAGCCTTTGATAGGCTTGAGTGGTCTTTCTTAATAGATGTGTCAAAGAATTTTGGTTTTGGAGATAAATTCTATCTTTGGTACATTAATGTATTAGTACTACCCAAATTGAGATTATGCTTAATGGTGCCCCTACTTCTGCTTTTTTTTTTTCCTTGAGGCATAAAACAGGGGGTGACCCTCTTTCACCCTATCTTTTATTCTTGCTAAGGAATCCTTATCTAGATGTCTTGCACCTTGTCAAGATCATGGTACTCTCATTGGCATGAAGATTTCACGTTCGGCTCAAAAATGAATCATCTGCTTTTTGCAGATGATTGCATCTGTTGTAAGGCCAATCAAACTTTCGGACAAGCAAACTTTTCCAAGTAATTCATCGATTGATTTATTTTCAGACAATTAATCAATTTCAACAAGTCTCATTGTGTTTTTCTCTTCAAACATGGACCCTTCTCTCTGTCAAGATATAAGTGGATTTCTCCAAGTAAGAGAACTTAAATCAAGGAAGAGAAGTACTTGGGACTTCCTTTCTTTTTTGGCAGGAATAAAAGAATTCCTTTCTCAATTCTTGTAGACAAAATGGAACATGATTCTCAAAATAGAACGCAAGCAATATGTCAGAGGCAGCCAGGTAAATAATGATTAGAAATGTCTCTAATGCAATTCTTATTCATCATATGGACAGTTTTAAACGCCGGATGTTACTATTAAGAAGATGAACTCTTCACAACAATATTTTGGAGAAACAAAAAAACAAACAAAGGTAAACACATTATCACTTGGAGAATAGCAAATCATCCAAAATTAGAAGGTGGTCTTGGCTTTCGTGATATGCATATTCTCAATAGAGCTTTACTAGCTAAATCAGCATGGAAGTTATGCCTGAGATAAAACTTCTACTAGATGACCGCTGCCACGGTGGGACTACCGAAGAAAAAATTGACATAAACTGAATTTTGTACTCATAATTTAGTTTCTGCCATAATGGCACGGAGTCGGACTTGTAAATTTTAAAAGCAAAAGATGTTCAAACAAATATATCATATTTCTTTGTAAAAGAGATATAAAGCAAACAGTTGAAAATTTTGAATTCGGTTGAAAAATGTTCGAGGAGATGTAGAATACAATTAAAGCGAAACTTACCGAAAACGTGACTCGAAACACATACATCCCTTTGCGATTCTCCAAATATAATTGGTACCACTTTATGATTCAATGAAACTTTAAGTTCCACACTTCAATATCCGACACCGGTATACAGGAGCTGGTAGTATTAGCTTGCTATTTCTTTTCCCTTTTGCGCTGATTTTACTACATGATTTGGTTCCGAATTCTGTCAAACACCGCTAAGCATGACCCAAAAGAAAATTGATGAGTTAGCTTGGTTTCTAGATCCTAAACACAACTCATCCCTGCATAATATTTCGACAAACACAATTTAATTCTACCCGAAATAGGATTCACATCAAAAGAAATCACTCATCACACCAAAATGAATGCTACTTTCAATACATATGAATCGACAAAGAGTAAAGAAGCAACAAGATACAGCTAGACCAAGCAATAGAAAAATGTGCTTTTGTTAGATGTGGCCATTGAACCATGGCATGTAAGTAGAAAAAAACTTGTTGGGATATCCAAACAAGGGATGTGCCTTAATTTGATCTCGCAAGCAACTAATGTCCTCCCAGCCAGTCATGTACTCTAATACCGCTCACGGACGTTCTTTTTGGCAAATATGACGTATCCGCCTCAATAAGGTTAAAGCCTATACAATCAGTGCCCAACATGACAAAGAATCTTGTACCCTTGAACTGTAGCTCTCAAAACTCAACCTACTAAGAGCTTCTAAGCAGTATGGATAAGTTACAAAGGAATTACATCACGAGATTTGCGAAGTGAACAAGCATTTAGAGAATTGTACTTGTAAACCAAGGGATCCTAGGAACCACTTTAGGGTTAGGCCATGACCGAAACATATTGCCCAAACCAAAATCGGAAACCTCTTCCCAAGTGTTAGATCCGAGTTATCAGTTATGTCTACCCCGTTATTTTAAGATATAATATACCCAAACACATGGCACAGGCCAAATTCTTATGCGGTTCCATTACAGTTGGTATTTTTGTAGCACATGGGTACGAAATATATTTGACATTGAGAATTTCACAATATTGGGCATACCTTAACCAAAGTAGTGTCTGGTTCTTTCTTTTCCTTGGAAATAGTTGCCTTTGAGTCTTCCACGGTTTATCTTGGCCATAATCAACAACTTAGTTGAATGAAGTTAATTTATATCCGGTAAGTTCTAGGACATCTTCCAGAAAATGCGCTCTTACGGGATGCGTAAATCCACAAATCTTGAGATACTGAAATAAAAACTTCTAAGTCGGACATGTTGAACATCTTCCACGAGAAAAAGCAAATAAGTTATAAACTAAACGTTTACAGGCACTGATGAGACAGACTTTCTTCTAAACAATTATTCTATTAAATGTTGAAGTGCTACCACACATGCCTTAAGAGGCCAAGCATCTAATTAAGGTAAATCCACTCACATAATGACCTCAAAAGTGATACATGTGTAAAAATGATAACCTTATGAAAATGTTTTAGTCTAGAACGACCTCAAAACTTGTCTACAAAATCTAAGCACTTGAAAGTTGAAACCGAGCCATTAACTTACTGGAATGTGAATAGTTGGCGCACCTCCAAAATAGTTGGAAACCAATCTAACCTAACTACATCTGCAATCCTTTGTTTACCTAGTATTATGCTAGAATAAGTTGGATACATACTCATCAAACCAGTGAAAATCCTTATACAGACAGGGAAAATCAAAGCATGCCAATCTATGTTCTTCATGCCTATTTGAGACAAACAAAACACCAACACAAAGATTAATTCCTACCAATTCTTACTTATTTAGCTTGACCCATCATGATCAAATTTTTTAGATAACCCAACTGTTTAAAATACTAACACTACATCAAAATATCCAAAGATTCACTTAATGGGGAAAAGGTAAAACCCCTACTGCTAATTAGCTAGCCCATGTCTTAAAAACCTTAAACTAATGTTTACATAATTAAAATTAGCACTAAAATGAAAATTAGGGGATTTAACACTAGTGGAAAATGGGGTATTCGGACCCAGCCCCAGACCCTCAATGGCGGTCAGCCCCTTGGCCAGGGACCGATCAAAGGCGGTCCTAGATTTTAAAAAAAACACGAGCACCGGTCAGTGCCTAAGTTGGTCGTTGGATTATTACAATTTTACCCCTCACATCAACGATCAGGTGAACCTAGCTTTTCTATGGTTCGATTTTCTGGCACTCATTTCTCCTCATTCTCCTTAATCCTTATCCATTCATATCTTTCTCTGTTATTTCTCTCTCACCTCACCCTACCTCACTTTCGCATCTTGTTGTAACCAACCCCTCTCCTCGTTCTCTATTCTATTCCATTCAACTTTCTTCATCTAACCTCTTTCTCTTGGTTTTTCATGCAAGTTTACACAATTGCTCTCGATCGACATACGCAAGAAAGAAAAATAAAAAAACTATTTTGTTTCCATCTTCTTCGTTCACAATGGATCCGGATCCAGGAAGGTGAAATAGAAGAGAATACCCTCAAAGAAATAGCAGATTTCAATGGTAGTTTGTGCTTTCAAATGACAAAATCCTTCTTGCGATTAATTGGGTAATTATCTACGGATCAATCTTCTTCGTCATCTTCAATTAGAAATCTTATTTTTAATATTAGGGTTAGGGATAATTTTGAAGCTCTTGCGTTTGTTGGTAATAGTTTCCATTGAAGTGTGATTTTTTCTTTATTAGGGTTATGATTTATTTAAACTGGTTCATATTGTGATTCCTGGTGTGGTGGTGGTGATGAACCAGGGAGAGGTCAATTTGCTAAGAAGATGTCTTATTACCTTTTGCTTGTTTGTTTTGTGATTTGTGGTTATTAATTGTTTCTTCAATTTGGGTTTCGGGTTTTTCTAATATCATAAGTTGATACATTTGATGTTTGTTTTAACAGGTAACAATCTCATTTTTATTCATTCTAGTTAGGTATACATAGCTCGGTTTCTTTGTACTTTGATTAAAGATGAAGATGTTGTGCATTTTTATATCCCCTAATTAGATCGAGAGAGGATAGCGGAGATTATGTGTCGTAAGGAGGCGATGATTCATGAATTTGAATTGAGGGAAGTTGATCTTGATTCGATTGTTTTTGGTCCAATTTAAACTTAAATATGAATTGGTAGAATTTGATATTCAAATGTTCTACGAAATGGGTATCATTGGTGTGTTGAGTTCAATTTTGATTCCATTATTTTTATTGAAAATTTTAGTTTGTTTATATCTCCTAGATCGAATTCTAATGGGTTATATCCTATTTTAGAGTTGAATACGATGATAGATTTAATATTGGTGGCGGAGTGTCTTTGGTGGTGTTCGTGATCTTTGATGGTGTTGTCACTACCTTAGCCGATCGGTGTCATAAGAAGCGAAAGTGGGCTTGGAGGTGCATGTGTTGGTGTTCTTTGCTACCAAAAGGTGGTGGTGGTATCTTAATAATTACATAAACATTGATGTAAGTGATGAATCTTGCAGATGGGTTATATAATTATGGATTTGTGGCTTTGATTATTGAGGTATATATTGGTTTATTTGTGGCTGGCAGCAAGTTGCGGTACACTTTAGGATGCGATGATGATAAGAAGTTGATGTGAAAATGAGATTTCATTTTTGTTAGTTGTTTTCAGTGTAGAGTTTTCCTTAATTGCTTACTATTGCTTACTTGAGTTTCATTTTTATATATTTGTCATTTACCTCCTGCAGATTTTCCATGAATGGTAATACAAGTGATTCTTTATTCTGACAATGAGAGGTAAAATGTCACCTAGGATGCAAAAGTTGTTTTTTATCTTCACTCGATTTACTTGGCTGATTATTGTTTATATTGTTGGTGTAGATCATGGAGGCAGTATCGTGTCCTTTGACACATCCTCATGGATGAGAGTGTCATCGAAGCACGTAGTGCAGGCCCTATTTCGATATATCACGATGGAGAACATCTTGTGTTATCGAGTTATATCTGTCATGGGAAAGGAGCAGATTTGTACCGTTAAGGACATTTCAATCCAAATAGAAAATGACTTTTAGACTTTATTAGTGCAGTATCTGTTTGTTACTTCATATGGGAGAATAGGTGAGCTTAAGTTAATGAGTGGCCATTTTACTTCTATCTTTATATTTTAGGAGACAAGATCATATAAATGAGTGCGATCATCAGCGTTTCTTATTTATATTTCGTTGTACTATGCTATGTTATGTTTTATAGGTACGCAAGGGTGATTCTATTGGAGAGTTTCTACGAGTTGTTCGTGACAACTTGCACTGAGTTAGAGAGATTAGAACTACCTCAGTTGAGAACCTTCTATATGTTAAAGAAGATTTGATCATTCCTCATGTGAGTCCTTTATTAAAGATTCGAGTTGGCGCTTTCATATTGACTTTTGATGCGAGTGTGTGTACTTATTGCCTTCTTTGTTTGTTTATGTGCATGTTCCGGAATCAGCAACGCGATTTCGATGATTTAATCATCAATAAAGCAAGGGGCAAGAGTGGACCGTTATGTACTTGTATATTTTTGGGTAATTTCTTCTTTGAAAGCGGTGTTGTGGGTTTACGAAGAAGTTTAGGAATTTTGGGGGTAGGCATATACTGGCTAACTTCAGTTGAGTAAATCGTTACGTTGAATGAGGAGAAGTCATTCAGCAACATTGTTGGTATGGATGGATATATGCGAATAGATAGGTTATTTGTTGCTATATTGTAATGGTTGATGCTTTGAGTATTTGATCATGTGTAAGTCGATTTCTCCACTATTCGGTTTTGAAATTGGAAAGAAAATTTTGAACCGCATTGCACTACGGAGGAAGGCTGGAGACACTTTGTATACCTCAAAAATTATTTTCCTTAGGAATGTGGTTTGTTTGTTAAATAAGTGGTAACCTAGGCGTTAATCACATACTCACATATTCTTCCTTTTTATTTCTTTTTCTGACTTTTCCATTTGATGTTCATGAGGACGTTCGTACAATTGCCGATGCAACTATAGAGAAGGATGAGGTATCTTACTCAATTGCTTTTACTTTTTTAGTGTGCTGTTTGAGACTACGTAGCAAATCATAAATTAGGAAGCCTAACTTTGAAATGTTCATTTAATTAAGTCACCAAGTCAGATTTGAAGGTGAACTAACGTCACGTTATTGATTTGTGATCACATCTTTGGCAAGGTAGTTTAGAGGCATTGAGTACGAGAAGAACAAACACATCTTCTCAGTATTATTTTTACAGTACATCCCTTAACTAACCTATCTAGTCATTTCTATATAGTATAATATTCGAGCATGATTCTCATCTACCAATTTACACTCACATAATTGTTGTACAAGTTGTGTGATGTAGTTTCATGTCATATTGTAACCATTTAATCGTGTTCCTTGTTTCAGGGGGCTCAGGTGACAAGGTCCTTTGAAATTATCAACTTGAATTGTGTAAGCTCATTTTCTGAAGCAGCAGATACTGCACATCAAGTGCTTGATATAAAGCCTTAAAGAAAACAAAATGGGGTAACTGTTCTCTATTGCGTTCTCTATATATTTCAGAATTATTAATTGTATTGTGTAACTTGGATGGTTTCAATGGCATCTTCTTGTCTTGGTTATTGGTTCCAAAACTAACTTGAATGGCTATACTAGTTTAGTAGCTTTGTTATGGCTAATTTAGTTGTTTAGTAGCTTTGTTATGGACAATTTAGTTATCATTTTGAAGTCTCGAATTATGTCCCAGCTTTATAGGTTTAGGTCATGGAGCCCTTTGGATTGTCTGTCACTAATACTCTGCGAAAGAAATGGTTATATACATCATCTAGTATGAGATACTTTTCTTATTGTGATTCATAAATGGTGTAATTTATGAAATCCAATTGTAGTCTATATTCAGTCCTTGATCTATTTGAAGTGATTAAGAAAGAATGTGATGAGATATGAGTATTTTTCCTCAGGTAGTGCATTCTGTCTAGAGAACCATAGTTGATGGTTTGGTTAGAGGAGGCTCACGATTAATGAATCCCTGTGGTATCACGAATTATCAATGACGGTTGTGATGTAGATATCTGGAATATGATCTCAACTGTAAGTGGGGTATTTTAATCTTTGGTGCTTGTTGTTCGTGTTCGACTTGTAGTCTTTTGACCCTTCCGGACATCTAGAACTGAGAATTTTTTTTTACGTAACTTTCCAAATTAGCCTCTTGAATCCATTAATTTTGTAACTTTCTTTCTTTGCGGGTATACCATTACGAAGTGTTGGTTTAGTTTATTTCTACTTTGGTGTATCAAGTGTCGGGGTTAGTTCAACACCGGTAAGTTTATCATTTTCTTTGGTTTGCACTTTTCTTTAAGAAACTTTGAACTTACTAGGGATAGTTGCTCTTCTCTTTAAGAAACCTTGAACTTATTAGGATTTGTATTGGTATGAATTCAGAATTTCAATCCTTTTTTTTTGTATGATTCTGAATCCAAGTGTAAACTGAATGATTAATGGAAAGGTCATTATAAATTTATGAGTACATGTTTGATTTTAGTTTAATTGAATTTGTTTTGGTTTTCATTTGAGATTCAGTCATCCGGTCAAAAGTCAAAATTTTAATCCTTTTTGTGTAATTTGAACCTATTGAATTAATGTATGTTAAATTGAATGATTATTTGTGTGTAAGTTTAATTTGGTTCTCATTTGAGTTTGATTTGATTCTCATTTGAATACTAGTTTGAGTTTTCATTTGAGTTTCATTTGGGTTTGATTTGGGATTTAGTCAGATTCAATCAGGCCAGTCAGCCAATCTGAATCTACTTTTTTTTTTATATTAAGAATTATATCTACGACTGATAAAGGTCAGTCATAGATTATTGACCATTAACACCGGTCGTTGATATAAGATACACAATAACCCGCACAGCCACGTCATAGATGAAAAAGACGCTCAAACAGCGACCCTTTCCTTGACCGCCAAAGCAAGTCATTTAACTCGTATCTATGACTTGCTTTGGCGGTCGTCAACAACTTATTTTCCACTAGTGTAATTTTTCTAGATCTCAAGCTGAAGCCCCAATTAGGGGATTTAATTTTCGAACATATTAACGAAACATGTTCACTTACACCACATAAAACAATCATAATCATAAAACGTGTTAACACTTCGTAAATGTTCAAACATTAGCCCTAATTTATCATCTACATTAAAACCCCAAATTGCATAAACCCTAAAAAAGTTAATCATCAAAATAAAATTCAAATGAAAATTTTGAGAAAATAAAATAAAATAAAGTAAATGGGTTTCAGTACTTACAGTTTTGATCGATTATTCTTACGATTTCGTCTTCAATTTGTTCTCTACAACTTAATATCACAGCAATCTTAACTTAACGAATTAATAAACTATCTCGTTTTCCTTTATCTTCACGAACTAATAAACTATGTCGAATTCAGAGTTGCTGATAATTCACCCAATTTCGAATTTAGGGTTAGCTGATGATTCAATCTATATTCAATCAAACCAAAACCCTGAACCCAAAATTAAATGCAGATAAAATTTTATTGGAGCGAAGAACTCCGATGGTGAAGAATTTATGGAGATTTAACGGATTGGTTTGGGGAAAAAAATTGAAGAGACTTGTTTTTACTTACGCAAGGGAAACTTTTGAAAGTACGAAGAAGGAAGAAGAAGGAAAAAAAGAAAAAAAAACTCAAATTTCGGAGGTGGTTGAGATTCGATCGCGTGAGCTCTACCTTGATTTTTTTATTAAAATAGGGATAATTACGTAAATTCAACTTTGTCAGGACCAAAATTTCAAGGGACACCAAATCCATTTTTTTTGTTAAATTGTAAAAAATGTCACGCTTCACATTGACATAAAGTCACCATATATATAGTCCTCCCTCGCTTCGCTCGGTCGGGCTAATTATGTCAAAATCTTTACAAGCCAAGCATTTTTGATGGGGAAATATTCCATCTAGAGAAGAAGTATAATGCTACATGGTCTTGGAACAACATCGATTCTGAACTTCACTTTGTGGAAAATTTTAGTTGTTGGAGCATTGATATCGGTAAGAATGTCTTAATACGGAAGCACATGTGGATTCGGAGATTCCTTCTTAACCTAAGCCCAAACTAGGGTGTCTTAATCATTACAATTTTCTCTACGTTCACCGAGTTGTTCATCAGAATTCTTGCTCTTGGAATACCAATCTCCTCAATGAATTATTTGAACTAGCAGTGATTACGCATATTCTTCAAATATACATTCACCCAGTGTGAAGATGATCGGCTCCTTGAACGAAATGGTAACTTTTGTTAAGTCTTCATATAGGAAAATGTATGAAGAAGCTCATATTCCTCGTCTATTGGTCAGCGTCTTGAAGATTTATACTACTTTATGAAAGATGCCTACTTTGCTAAGAATTCAACAATTTTTATGGAAAGTTATTTCTAATCCACTCTCTACTAAGGAAGTATTTGGGTTATCTTTGTGGTTGTTGAAAACAATTTATGCCCACTATGTGATCATCATATAGAATACGCAGATCATCTCTTCATGTCTTGTCATGTTTCAAGGCTAGTCTGGTTTTGCGATAGCAGGATGGTCTTCTAATTCCCATATAAGTTTCACATATTGGATTTGTGTTTGGTGGTTGGTGAGTTTTCATAACATGCAAATCTCTATTCAAGAAGTAGTAAAAGAATATTATTGCTTGGTCCATATGGTACCAAGATGTGATAAAGTATTCGAACAAAAACTTTAATCCGAGAGATGCAAGAGTTTGATTGAAGAACATGCTCAAAGGAATCCTAGTATCTAGGAATGTGCAATGTGTTAATCGCCAGAATATCCATTGGATACCTCCCCCTTCTGATTTCTTTACTATAAATTGTGATGTTTCCAGCATTTGAACAAAGGAGGCATTGGACGAATCATTCGAAATTGTGAAGGTAAGCAACAAGGATCAAAGTGCATCCATTTGAAGGACCTCAGAAATGCTGAACAAGCTGAATGCATGGGATTATGGGGAAGCGGTGAAATGGGAAAAGGAATTAAAAAGGCTGGACAAGGTGCAATTCGATCTTGATGCAAAAATGGTGGTGGAGGCAGTTAATAAAGACCACAACTCCATAGACTTGAGATTACTTAACTATATCAAAGACATTAAGTCATTTTTTTTTCTTCAGTTTTTAACTCTTGGAAATGTTACTACATTCCTAAAGAGAGAAATAAAATTGCAGATTCTTTCTAAGAAAGCTAGGAAGGATGAAATAACTATGGACTGACTCGTCTCCTATTGAGATCGGATCCAGTTACTTAAAGACACCTCTTATGTAACAATTTAACAAATTGCAATACAATCTTTTTCTTGTTTCAAAAAAAAAAAAAAAAAAAAAAAAAAAAATTCCTTTGTTTTGTAGTATAATAAGTGGTAAAGGTGAAATGGTAGAGAAAGAGGTAGAGCTTCTTATTGATCAGAGTAATAGGTTACATGGATATAATCCTTTATATACAAGTAGGAAGAAAACCTTCACTACACCATATGGCCCAATTTGAGACATATTGATTTTTGAGTTCGAGACACATATACATGTCTTTAGTGCTTCCACTCATATAAGAGTCTCAAATTGAAAATATGAGTTGCTTTAGTTACGATTTGGCAACTACTCTTACAAGTGTCTCAAAATTTCTACAAGTGTCTTATAATTTTATAACTTTTCAAGACCTTTAAATACCTGGCGAGATTGGGGTATACTCAAACTAATTGGGGTATACCCAATAAGACAAAATAGGTTGATTTTACTTCAATACCCTTGAACTAATTAACTTAAAATTAAACCTAAAATTAAAAATTAAAAAACACATAATCTTCCCTAATCTTTCTTCTCTAATCTCTCTGCTCTTCCCCTTCATCTTCTTCCATTTCTTACATCAAACGAAAATCTTGAACTTTGATTTTCCAAAAAAATCATTGACTCTACCGGCGAAAAGAAGACTATAAATGATGTTTAAACTCAAACCCATCATTGTGTTGTGTGATTTGATTGTTATATTAGGTTAGAAATCGAAAATTATGATTTGTGTTTTTGGTAAGCAAGGTCGTAACATGCATATCTTGCCGAGCTTTTCATACTTGACCATGGCGCATCGTAAATTTTTCAGCAGTAGGAAGGGTATTTTTGAATACCCTTAGAGCCAAACAACAAATGAAAGGGTATTTCTAAAATACCTTCAGGCCAAAAAAAGCAATAGGAAGGGTATTTTTAAATACCTTGCCGACAATGTTTTTTCAACGAGTTGAGGTATTTTTTGAAGACCTTCTGGCTAATAAATTTTTTTCGTCATCTCTGTGTCGAAAAATAAAGTCGGCAAAGGTCGACGAATGAAGATCATCTTGGCCAAACTTTGGCCTAAGCATGATCTTCATTAAATCATTTCTTGCCGATTTTTATACTTTCTTAGTCGAAAGTGTTGATTTTTGATCTAATTTTGAGTATGATTTCATACAACGACTTTGCAATCCCCTTTTTAGAAGTGTTTGGGTCGTGTGCTTTCATTTCGGATTGCAAAAGATTTTCTAAAAACAAATATTTTTCATAAAAAATCTTCCCAAATAAGTTCAATCAAAAACAAAATTTCAATTCATAAGTTTTAATCCACTCAATTAATCAATCTAAACTCAATTAATTAAGCTAATCGATTTTTAGTGTTAATTAAACAAGGGTATATTAGCCATTTAGAAAAATATATTGCTAAGGGGTGGCTTTTACTTGAAATGACACTATTTTGTCTTGTGGGTATACCTTAATCTCATGAGGTTTAAATAACTTCAATAATTTACAATTTCTTTCTTATTTTAATTCCAATTTATTTCCCACCAAAACCCCAAAATTCCTCCAAAAATTCCCTCTCTTTCACATTTATTTCCCTCTCAATTCTCCCTCCAGGTCTTTGTCTCACACCAAATTATCTTAAAATTGAATTTATATCATTACTTCCCACCATTTTTTTTTTAAGTTCCCCCATTTATTTGGGTTCTCTTAAATCGAGACAAAATTGAATGTTTTTTTTTTCTGTATAAAAATTCACATTTTTCTTATTCTTTTCTTTTTCTTACTTTTTTTCTCTTCTCTCTCTCTCTCTCTCTCTTTTCCTTCTCCGTTCCTTCTACTCTTACTTCCTTTTTCCTCGTCTCAAAACCAGAGAGAAATCGAGTGAAAGAAATAGAGAGAAACCAAGATGCAAAGCCTCTCTTTAGCGTATACCAAAGCTAGATCCATACCTAAATCGACCAAAGATCTCCTTACATCAATAGATTTAGGCCTGCTAGAGCTCAAATGTATTCTTCTTGTTCTTCTAATTCCAAACCCTAAATCGACCAGAAATCGTCTTAAGTATGTTAGCAGAAATGAATACCCGTTTTTACTGAGTTAACCTAATATCAGGTATGGGATCCTTTTTATAGATTTGTATATTTTGATTTTCTAAACCCTATAAATGGATTTTTAACTTTTGATTTTGAAGTCGCAGAAGAAGATTGAGATACAAATACCTAAAAGGTTCAGAGAAGATTCAGGTATAAATCCCTAACCTTATTACTTGTTTTGAGTTTTGATTTAAATTTAATCTGTGAAGAAGATTGAGATACAAATACCTAAAAGGCTTGTATGATATGTTTCTCTCTAGATTTTACAATTTCTGTGCTTGTTTAGATTATCTCATAGAGTTTTAAAGCATGGGTATGCTTATAATTTAAATTTTATGAAGTGAGATTTTTAATTTTGGTCATGTCTCTGGAGGGTTTAGATATTTTATTTTGTTTTTAACTTTTTGTTCAATTGAAAATAGTAGTATGATGGTATTTGTTTTGGTTTGTTCTTGTTTGTGTTGTCATTGAAGATTTTGAGTCCTGGGTTTTTGTAGATGAGATGAGATAGGGGTCAATGTTGTTTCAATTGAATACTGTTTTCTTTTCAGTGTAGATTTGAGTCCTTAAGGATTTGTGTTGTTTTCAGTGTAGAGTATTTTCAGTGTAGAGGATTTGAGTCCTTAGATTTGAGATAGGGGTCAATGTTCTTTTCAGTGTAGAGTATTTTTTGAAACTGAAAACTGTAGTTGTAACAATTTACCAACATACTTCTGCGATTATGTAAAACTTCAGGATTTGTGTTGTCAAGGCATGGAGTGTTCCTTTTTTTTCTTCTAGCTGAGGTTGATCACCTGTAATCCTCACTATTCCTCTGAGTTGTTCATCCTTGCATATTCACTTGTCGCATTTCTTATCCACTTACTTCATTCGTCCAGAGTTTACTTCGTGAGTTATGGTATGCCTTAGTTTTAAAGATCCCATGTGGTTATCGGTACAATTTGTAAGTTGATTGGTAGAGTTGTTATCATATAATTCATGTTAGATTTTTTCTCTGTAATAGCAACTACAGTTGGTGGTCGAAAAGGCCAATCGAGGAAGGTAAGGACTGAAATAAGTTGTAAGTGCTTTACTTGATTATGTGGTGCTGAAGTTAGTGTCACTGAAATGTTTCAATTTTACTTTGTAGAATATTGGTTACATAGCAGAGCATGTGGTTGGAATAGGTTCATTTGGAGTTGTCTTCCATGTAAACTGAACTTGAACTGGGTGTAGTCGGAAAACCTCGCTTGTTTTAGATTCTCATAGCTTTTTGTATATTGTAGTCCAAATGTAGAGAGACTGGACAAATAGTTGCAATCAAGAAGGTTCTTCAAGACAAGCGTTATAAGAATCGGGAGCTGCAAATTATGCAAATGTTGGATCACCCAAACATCGTAGCTCTAAAGCATAATTTCTTTTCGACCACAGGCAAGGAAGAGCTATACCTAAATATAGTACTTGAGTTCGTCCCAGACACTGTTTATCGTGTTGCAAAGCACTACAGTCGGATGAACCAGCGCATGCCCTTAATATACGTGAAACTCTATACTTATCAGGTCTGTGAAGTTCTTGACATCTTCTCTATGGATTTTCTTACATGGAGTCGTGCTTGGGTTTGATAATATGTATACAGGGATTTTATTGATAACATACGGTAGTAGTATAGGTATGATGTTTCTTAGTAACAAATAGTTACTATCTGCTTATGTAAATTGTTAGAAATTATGCTATCCAAATGTCATATCGTAAATAAAGAGAACATTATACTATATGTATCAAATGTTCGTAGTGGGCTAGTTACCGGTTTAAAATGTTTGGTGCAGATCTGCAGATCACTTGCTTACATTCTTAACTGTATTGGTATATGTCGCTATGATATTGAGCCACAGAATATATTGGTCTTGTTTGCTCTAATTAACAAGTACTTGTTTACATACTTCATTTACAAGTTTTTCATACACTTTAATAATCTTATACTGTTGCGATCCTTTCTTATTTGCATTTTCATCACAGCCCTATTTATAAAACCTCTAGATAATCAAAATGTCAGAAGGAAGAAGTACCACGTATTCAAGGTGGGTGTTCAACAAAAAGTTGTTAAACTACTTACACCCTTCTCAGTATCGCGGTGAATAGAAGACTCCATAGCTCCGTGGATATCTACGATACCGCCACTCGAGAGCAGTCGTACTCTGAAAGCTCAAACATAGAAACGGTAACAGTAACATGTATATGGAGCGAGGGGTTTGTCTATTGGAATAGTAAAATGACACACCAAACCAACAAGCTGCAATCCAAGAAATTGGTATGTGGCCTTATAAGACCTATCAGCCTACCTTTATGTGTTTTTGTCTATGGGATCATCATGTGTAATTAGGCGGACCATTTTGTTCAGAAAATGACCGCCTTTGGTATGGTTCTAACGCGTAGATGTAGTAAAGCTACTGCATCTTTCTTCATCTCACGTTGCATTCCTAGAGCTCTTGTTTCCTATTGCTGGTGGTCAGGGCAGCTGGATAAGATGCCAATTTTATGACAATTTTCAAAGCCTGAAATTTGCATAGTAGTTAAAATGCTTGTAATTTTAGTATTGTGATGCAGTTTATCTCCTACAGTTGGATCACACTGCCAAACTAGAAGAGCTGGTGTATATCTGAGATCCTTGGTTAATAGTCATTGCATGTGCCAAGTGGATTGAGCCTTTTTTTTTTTTTTTTTTTTTTTTTAATTTCAGCTGTTTCTTGGTTCTCCGCAGAATTTTTTTTTTTTCCTTGTGAGATTTCACGAAATAGCAATCATATATGTTCTTTTTCCCTTGTTTTGATGTTAACCAAAGCTATTATTACTGGAGTATTTTTTTTTTCAGAAACTCTTATCAGTTAATCATTTGTGTATTTAATTGTTGAATTGTACGCAACTTCCGTAATCATCTAGCTAATTTTTGCATTTTATGTTGTGTAACACTAAAGGTAGAAGAGAAGGTTGATAGGGTGTAGAATACATCCTATTTACTATCTATTGTTTATGCTTTCTTTGCTATTTTTCTTGTAAATTATGTATTTTACGCTTGTTTTGAGTTTATAGCTACTTTGGAGTTGCACGGAGAAAAGAAGAAGAAATCACCCAATTTGAGTCAAAAGGGCAAAAAGGTCATTATATAGGCGATTGATATATGGAGCCCATTTAAGGTTAAGGTAACCCAATTTGGAGAAGTACTAAAGCCGAGCCCAGTCAAGGCTAAGGGGTTGTCATCGGTACCCCTTATCATTTATCGAAGAGTGTAACTATCCACAGGTATCCCTAGCCTATGCGGTAGGGTACCATTATCTATCTACTTTAACCCAACCCTAAATCGAAAGAGTGTGCCTCTCTTTCTTTCATTCACTTGATTAGTCGAGAGAGAAGCGGCCTTTGTTTGCTTTGGTGAAATTGAGAAATCGAGGGGTGAGAGAAGCAAAGTGCTCATGGTCTGGGAGAAATAGAGTTGAAGCTCGAGAGAAATAGATCGAGATTAATGGCGAGAGAAATTAAGAAATCGACGATGATGTTCGACACTGTGAAGAAGTGAGGCGTTCTATTTTAAGAGCAGATTGAGAAGAAGCGAAGAGAGGTTGATCGGTGAAGATGGGTTGGTGGTGGAATCGATGGATTCAAGAGGTACAATTACCCAGAGGAAGAAAATGGGTGTGATTGATTCGTGGTTGTGAACAGTAGGATTTAGAGGATTGATTTCGAGGCGGATTCGAAGATTTCGGGGATGAGATTTAGTGGTCGTCGGCTGTTGTTGGTTGTATGACGGTGAGATAGAGATGAAATTTGAGAGTTACATTGGTTGTTTCCATGGATGATTAATGAGTAATGGGTTTGTTAAGAAATTGGAGAGATTGTTTGTGAAGAAAGGGTTATGATGATTTTTGAAACTGGTGGTACTTGTTCGAGAAACATTGGCTCGTAGGAAACGAGATGGGTTCAAATCGACAAGGGTTGAACTCCAGTCTTTGTCGGGGGTTGTGAGTTGAGTTGCTATTCATAAGTCACTGGGAATGAAGATGAATGTTAGGAATGGTGCAAGAAAGTGATCTTCTTTGTAATGGGTTAGTGATGCGGATGATCTTTGGGAATGAAGGTTTTGTTGAAGTAGAAATTGTGTTGATTGAATGAGAAGAAAATACCATTTGTTGAACAAGACATGGAGATGAAGAGCATTAGATGTATGTGTTAGGTTCTTAACAGGTGAAGAACGGCTGAATTTGGCCTATGCAAGCCATGTGACCAAGACTCGTAGGTTTTACGCACGCGAGTCAACTTCAGCGATGTCCGATCCAGCCGATCCAGCTCGGTAAAGTAAGAAGAGTCGACCTGACTTAGACGGCCTGACTCGGTGACTCTTTCTCCTTTGACTCTTTGACTGACGGTTTGACCATTTTGACCGTTAGTCCCTAACGGTGGATTGACGGAATATTCCGTCGAATATACCGATGACGATGAACTTTTTGGTGGTGTGGTGACTTTTCCGGCGGATTCGGCCATAATACCCGATTTTCCGTGAGCCAAAAATTCCAAAATTTTCTGTGGACTTCTCTCATGGGTGTGAAGATTTGGACTAGGAATTGGATGGAGAATTGGGCTCAAATTTGGAAAGAGAAGATGGAAGAAGAGAAAGACTTGAATTTGGAAATTGAATTGCTAAAGGAAAAGGATTCTATTCCTTGGAAGATTCGGAGAATATTGAAGCCTATAAATAGAGAAGTTTTCTACATCTTTTGACACACCTTTTACACACAACACTTGTGTTTTTGCTAGCTTTTGAAAATTCTTCTTTTTAATTATTTGTGTGAACTTGAAAATTCTCCTTTTAATTATTATTTGTGTGAATTTCAAAAACATGAGTAGCTAATTTTCTTATTGATTGAGGATGAATTCCTAGTTCTTAATACATGATTTGAGTTTTGTTTCAATTCTATCTTGAAGTTTTCACATGATTATCGATTGTTTTTACTAATAGGAATGTTTATTCATTCATGATTGATTGATAGATTGTTTAGAATGCATGCTAAATTGATTTGTTAGTTTAATCTAAATCTAGTATAAGTTAGGGAATAAGTAATCGTTCTCGACACTTTACACAAGTAGAAAACACGAGACCTTGCGGAGGGATTAGTGGAGCGATTGTGTGTAAAAACAACGCTAGAAAGTGGACCAAGCGAACCGAGTTTAACTACTAGTACTAAACCTAAATTCATAAATCTTAATGCATTGGGGAATTACATCTTGTAAGCGAACCTCAAGGTGGTTCTTTTGGATAGAATCGATAACTAAAGCGGACTTGTTACTCGGTGAAATAAGGGATTTTGGGGCTAGCTAAAGCGAACTGCTATCCTACGGTTGGTGATAATCTGTGACTAATAACAAGTAGAAAAGAACATAACTTTAATCATTGTTTTGCAACGAAGAATGATTCCTTGATCTTGTCTCTCTTATTGATTTCAACTTTATCTTTTAATTGTCTTGTTTATTTTCTTTTGCTTTTTACACCCCCTTTTTCGTGACAATTTTACAACTAGAATCTCTTGCTCCTCATGGGAACGAACTTGACTTCCATTATATTATTTTTAATTGAGTGGAAATAAGATATTAATTTGATTGCACCTACGACACGCATCAAATTTTGGCGCCGTTCTTAGGGCAAGCGGACGATTTTAGTTGTTTTTATTTTTCTTTTTGCTATATTCTTGCTTTGTTAGATTCTTTACCAGTATCTAACTTAGTTTTTGAGAATCTTGTTTCAGGTGTATACCTTTGGTGAATGCTTAAGAAGGGCAGGCCCGAGTCAATCGTCTTCGATCCGGCACTCAACTAAAGGATTTCATTCGAGCGGTGAACACGCCACTTCCTCCTTCTTCATCTAGTGATTCGGACAAAGAGGAAGAAACAATGGCTGATCATACACTCAAGGACCTAGCTTCTCACGGGCTTGATACACAACAATGGTGTATCCAAACTAACTCAACCTTCGAGATCAAGCCGGGGTTGATTAGAGAGTTACCAAATTTCCATGGCATGGTGAATGAGGACCCAAACAAACATATTATGGACTTCTATACCATAGTTATGGCTATGCTTCCATAGGAGACTAATGCGGATGGAGCAATGTTGAAAGCTTTCCGTTTTCTTTGGCGGGCAATGCTAAGGAATGGTTATATTATTTGCCTTAGAAGTATCACAACATGGAATGGGATGAAGAAACTTTCCTCGAGAGATATTTTCCCGCATCCAAAGCTACTCAAATTATGCAAAGGAGATTTGTGGATTGAAACAACATGTGGGAGAGTCATTGTATGAATGTTGGGAGCGATACAAGAGGTTGGTGGCAAGCTGTCCACACCATCAATTTAGTGACGTTATGATACTCCAATACTTCTCTGAAGCTCTCAACCCAAGTGATAGGTCTCTTCTTGACGCCGCGGGTGGTGGTGCACTAGTAAACAAGACAGTGACCCAAGCTACGACAGTTGATTGAAAGTATGGCTGTGAACTACGCAACAATTCTACACAAGGGATTAACCAATGGTTAGGCGAGTGCATGAAGTTAGTGATTCATCATCACATCTTTATCAAAGGATGAGTAACATGAAGATAATGATGCAAAGGATGCGCGGTAATTATTAGGATGGTGAGACCGAACAAGTGAATGCTTTATATCCAAATCAAAGGCCGAAGTACGATCCGTACTCAATACCTATAATCCGGTTGGAAGGATCATCCCAACTTTAGTTATGCAAACAAGCAAGCGGCTCCTAATCCATATGCACAACAAGGTGGTTTTCAACAATCACGCTTCCAACCTCAACAACAAGGTGGTTCTCAACAATTCCAACCGCAAGTGAAGGAACAAGGGTCTTCAATAGATGATAAGCTTAATGTCATGATGCAAGGTATTACGTCATTTTTTCAAAAAAATCAACAAAAGACCGATTCGGCCATCAAGGTTTACAAATTCAAATGGGAAAATTGGCAACCGATGTGAACCTATTGAAATCTCAAGCATCCACAAAACTTCCTTCACAACTATTTGTGAATCCAAGAGAGAATGTTAATGTGGTTACTTTAAGAAGTGGAAGACAAGTAGAGAGTCCAAGTCATCATGAAGAAGCTATTGAAGAGGTAGTAAAAGATAAGGAGGAAGCCGCACCAAAGGATAATTCAACACCAACCAAACAATGCAAGGAACCGGTTCCTACTTTCACTACTCCACCTCCTTTTCCTAGTCGTTTTGCTAAATCCAAGAAAGAAGCTCAAGACAAGGCACTTATGGATATCTTCAAGAAGATAGAAATCAACATCCCATTCATTGAGGCCATCAAGACAATTCCAAGGTATGCCAAGTTCATGAAGGGATTATGCATCAAGAAGGATAGGTTGCTTGATAATGAAATTACTAAAGTTGGCGAGAGTGCGTCGGCTATGCTATTAAAGAAGATGCCTACAAAGTGCACGGATCCCGGTGGTTTCACGGTACCAATTACTATTGGTAAAGAAAAGGTTTGAACATGCTTTACTTGATTTGGGAGCTTCCATTAGTGTGATGTCGGCGAAATATATGACTCCTTGAATCTTGGACCTTTGAAAGAGACAAGAGTTATTATCAATTAGCGAACAAGTCTAACATATATCCAAAGGGGCTTGTAGAAGACGTGCTAGTGCAAGTAAATGAGCTTATTTTTCCGGTGGACTTCTTTGTGGTGGATATGGACAACAATGAGAACCGATCATCTACTTCTTTACTTCTTGGGAGGCCATTCATGAAGACCGCAAAGACGAAGATTGGTGTTGATAAGGGTACACTCAATATGGAATTCGACAAGGAGATAATACACTTTAACATATTTGAAGCCATGCGCTACCCAAGTGATGTGCATTCTGTTTACTCCATTGATGTGGTTGATTCATTAGCGCAACAAATGGTGGAATTGAACCAAGAGGATGAACTTGATGTGGTGTTGCAAAAGAGCATTGAATTGGATGTCCATGGCTTGTCTAACTTGGATGTTGAAATCTCCAAGGAATTGGTGGAGATGTGTGGTGCTTTGGCGACATTGCAAGAAGCTAAAAAGGGTAATGTTTCTTATATTTCTTTATTGTGAATGATGAAATACTTGTACCATCTATTGTGAAGGCGCCCAAACTAGAATTGAAGCCCTTAGGACCATTTGAAGTATGCTTTCTTGGGAGATGGAGATGAGCTTAGGTGATTATTGCAAGGAACCTCACACCATTACAAGAAGACCATTTGCTTAGAGTCTTGAGAGAGCTTCAAAACGGCTATTGGGTGGACAATTGCGGACATCAAAGGCATTAGTCCATCCATGTGCATGCATAGGATTCTAATGGAAGAGAACGTGAAGCCGCAATGCGTGATGCTCAACGTCGGCTTAATCCTCCCATGATGGAGGTTGTGAAGAAAGAGATACTCAAATTGCTAAGTGTGGGGGTAATCTGCCCAATTTCCGATAGCAAGTGGGTTAGTCGGTACAAGTGGTACCAAAGAAGTCCTAGGAGTCACGGTTGTTCGGAATCAAGACGATGAACTTGTTCCTACAAGAGTTCAAACCGGTTGGAGAGTGTGCATTGACTATAGAAAGCTTAATTCCTAAAACCCGAAAGGATCACTTTCCTTTGCCTTTCATTGATCAAATGTTGGAGCGGAGTAGCGGGGGCATTCTTATTATTGCTTCTTGGATGGTTATTAGGGTACAACCAAATTGTTATTGCAATCGGAGGACCAAGATAAGACCACTTTCACTTGTCCGTTTGGAGCGTTTTGCTTATAGACGGATGTCGTTTGGCCTTTGCAATGCGCTGGGCTGCTTTTCAAAGATGCATGGTAAGTATATTCTCGGATTATGTGGAGCGCATCATCGAGGTATTTATGGATGACTTTAGTGTTTATGGCAATTCTTTTGATGGTTGTTTAAACAACCTTGAACTAGTTCTTAAACGATGCATAGACACAAACCTTGTCTTAATTGGGAGAAGTGTCACTTTATGGTAAACCACGGCATAGTACTTGGTCACATTGTGTCCTCTCGAGGGCTCGAAGTGGACAAGTCAAAGATAGATTTAATAAGAAACTTACAATATCCCACTTCGGTGAGGGAGATCCGTTCTTTTCTTGGCCATGCGGGTTTCTATAGGCGGTTTTATCAAGGATTTCTCCAAAATCTCCATGCCGATGTGCAAGTTATTACAAAAGGAGGTACCTTTCGACTTCAACAAGGAATGCAAGGATGCTTTTGACAAATTAAAGGAAATGTTGACAAGTGCGCCAATTACCAAATCAAGATTGGAATCTTTCATTTGAATTAATGTGTGATCTTTAGTGATTATGCGGTTGGAGTAGTTTTGGGTCAAAAGAGTGGACAAATTGTCCCATGTTATCTATTATGCATCTAGGACCCTTAATGATGCACAAATCAATTATTCTACCACGGAAAAGGAGTTATTGGCTATAGTTTTTGCATTGGAAAAATTTCGATCATACTTGAGTGGGTACAAAGGTTATTGTGTATTCCGATCATGCCGCACTAAGACACTTAATAAAGAAAGAAGCTAAGCCAAGATTAATCCAGAATTGGATCCTATTGTTACAAGAGTTCGACATAGAAATTCGTGATAAGAGGGGTGTGGAGAATACCGTTGCGGATCATCTTAGTATGCTTGTTATGTCTCAAGAGGAACTTCCATTACATGAGTAGCTTTAGGACGAACAACTTTTCTCCATGGAAGAATCAACACCTTGGTATGCGGATATAGTGAATTACTTGGTGACAAGGAAAGTACCTAATACAATGTCCAACTTCCAAAAGATGAAACTTAAGAGAAGGTAGCTAAGCAATATGTGTGGGATGAACCATACTTATGTAAATATGGGGTTGATCAAATAATGCGAAGGTGCGTGCCTAATTCAATTTCAATCCATTCTCTCTCCCTTTTGCCACACTTTTGCTTGTGGTGGCCACTTTGAGTTCTAAACGTACCGCTCTCAAAGTTCTCGAGAGTGGATTTTGTTAGCCCACCTTGTTTGAAGATTCATATGCCTTTTGTAAATCGTGTGATAGATGTCAACGAGCGGGCAATCTAGGTGCTCGAAATCAAATGCCACTCACACCAATTCTCGCCATTGAGATTTTTGATGTGTGGGGTATTGATTTTATGGGCCCTTTTTGTCAATTCGAATGGAAACTTTTATATACTTCTTGCCGTAGATTATGTTTCGAAATGGGTGGAGGCTAGAGTCACCAAAACTAATGACTCTCAAGTTGTTTGTGATTTTGTAAGAGACAACATATTCATAAGGCATGGTACACCAAGAGTGGTGATAAGCGATGGAGGCTCACATTTCAAGAAGGCTTTCCACGCTCTCCTCAAGAAGTACAACATAACACACAAAATTGGTACGCCTTACCATCCACAAACTAGTGGACAAGCGGAAATTTCAAATCGTGAGATCAAGTCCATTCTTGAGAAAACGGTGAATACCACAAGGAAAGATTGGAGCTTTAAGCTCAACGATGCACTTTGGGCGTATAGAGCGGCGTATAAGACACCGATTGGTATGTCTCCATATAGGTTGGTTTATGGCAAGGCTTGTCATCTTCAGGTTGAACTTGAACATAAGGCTTATTGGGCGATAAAGAAATTCAACATGGAGTATGATGCCCATGGAAACAAAGGAAGTTACAAACTACATGAGTTAGAGGAGATACGTAATGATGCTTACGAGAGTGCCGGATTTACAAAGGAAAAGACTAAGCTTTTTCATGACAAGATGATTTTCAAGGAAAAGTTTTGTTGTGGGGCAAAAAGTTTTTTTATTTAATACTCATTACGTTTATTTTAAAGTAGCTTAAGTCCCGTTGGGTGGGACCATTTGTTGTTACTAATGTTTATGATAATGGTGCAGTTGAAATTGTTAGTGACAAAACAGACAACATTTGAAAGTCAACGGCCATAGGTTAAAGCCATATTATGAAAACTTTCCAACGGAGCATGTGGACGTAATTGGACTTCAAGATACACTCCCTGCTGGAGGAGTAATGTGCGGCAAGGGCTAAGTGGGCCGTCGACTTTAAACAAGCGCTTAATGGGAGGCAACCCATCGGTTTTGTATTTCTTATCCTTTTGCTTTTTGTTATTTCTTTTTCTTGTTCCATATCATGTTAAAATTTCCCCTTGACTTTACTAGGAGGATTCAATTACATTGAGGACAATGTAAGGTTTAAGTGTGGGAGAGTGGTTAAGCATGTATTTTAAAAAAAAATTAAAAAAAAAAAAAGTTTTACATAAAAACTCAACTTTTAGAGATTTTAGAGTCACTAAAGCATACTTCTAGGTATGTTTACATAGAGATTTTGACTAGACATAATTGAACTTGGAAATGTTAGAGAACTACATTCGGATTTCTTGTTTGTTAGAGTGTTAAATAATGGATTTAATCATGCGGTGATGCGAATTTGGTGCAAGGGAGAAGTGCATTATTAGAGTTGCTTTGATCAATCATTAGTGGAGACTACCCGTATTCATATCATGTGAGGCACCGACCAGAAATTTTCCATCTACTAAAGAGCTGTCTTTTGAGTGTGTGTCACCGTAAGTAAATTCCGGGTAGAATGGTGAGCTACCCAACCTCCCACCAATAGAAGCACTACTCTTTGATCTCTTGAGTGCTAATTTTGTCAATCATGAGGGTGACGTCTATAGATGAAAGCCTCCTTCTTGTAGTTCAGTTGCGGTTAGCACCATTCTCTCGCAACAACAACGGATCCATAGAAACACAATCATCATCAACAAGGAGCGACATCAAAATCTACAAGGAAAGTTGGAAAAGTTCAAGGTTTACAAGCAACGGAATGAGAAAAAGAGCAAGAGTTATAAATTTAAGTAAAGCAACATACAAAGAGCAGATTTTTACATATATGTTGAGGACTTACAATACAATGAGGTAATTTTATATCCAAGTATGAAGACTTATTTATAAGAGCGAAGAAAATTAAAAGGTGAGAATTATTGAAGTTTATGATTTTGAGGCGATACAAGTTGTGAAGAATCAAGCGGTAAAATACTTCTCCCCGGCCATGGTTTATTTTTGTTTTGTATTTTATTTCTCTTGTTTCAAAAAAAAAAAAAAAAAAAAATTAATAAAAAAAAAAAAAAGAGAAATATTTTTTTGTTTAATAAGCCGGGGAAGGAAAATTTATAAGGAAGTTTCAAGCGACAAAGGATTTAAGGTAAAAAGAGTTATAAATTGTTAAGGATTTATGAAATTAGAGAGCTTATCATCAATAGTTGAAACCGAAGCGAAGACCAAGAAGATCAAGACAAGGAGCGGGAAGACGTTTTCTATTGGATGCCGTGAGAGTGGTGTTATCATAATTGGCGATCGGATGTGAAGGTGAGTAAGTAATCTCATCCTCAATAATAAATGGTTGATTTCCTTTCTTAGAGATCGTCAGGAAAAATGGTTTTTCAAAATGTTAAAAGATGTGGGTTTTTAAAAAATATTTGGAAGTTATCCTTCCCACCATTCAACGTGTTACGAATTCTCTCTTCATTCCTACCTGCACACATGTGAGAACCATAAAAAAGCCGTCTTTTGAGTGCAATTATCATAAAATCCTTTTGGTGAGGAAGTCGAGGCGAAATGCTTATTGATCGTTTCTCAAACACGCAATGTCTCATTATGGTGTGGTTATTTCTCACTCAACATTTAAGAACGAGAATATGTTCTTTAGTATTTCTAACTTCTTATTACTAGCATGCAGAAACTCTATGTCCTCATAACTCTTTGGATGCTTGTGACGTTTGAATGCTTTGAAGTTGTGAGTTTTTAGTTTGATTTGCTCGAGGACTAGCAAAGTCTAAGTGTGGGGAATTTGATAGGGTGTAGAATACATCCTATTTACTATCTATTGTTTATGCTTTCTTTGCTATTTTTCTTGTAAATTATGTATTTTACGCTTGTTTTGAGTTTTATAGCTACTTTGGAGTCGCAGGAGGAAAAGAAGAAGAAATCACCCAATTTGAGTCAAAAGGGCAAAAAGGTCATTTTACAGGCAATTGATATATGGAGCCCGAGTTAAGGTTAAGGGCAACCCAATTTGGAGGAGTACTAAAGCCAGGCCCGGTCAAGGCTAAGGGGGTTGTCATCAGGTACCCCTTATCATTTATCGAGAGAGTGTAACTATCCAGGGTGTCCCCAGCCTATGCGGTAGGGTACCATTATCCTATCCTACTTTAACCCAACCCTAAATCGAAAGAGTGTGCCTCTCTTTCTTTCATTCACTTGATTAGTCGAGAGAAGCGGCCTTTGCTGCTGCCGAAGTGAGAAATCGAGAAAGGTGAAAGCGAGAGGTTGCTCACGGTCGGGAGAAATAGAGTTGAAGCTCGAGAGAAATAGATCGAGATTAATGGCGGAGAAATTAAGAAATCGCGATGATGTTAGACTGTGAAGAAGTGAGACGTTGCTATTTTAAGAACAGTTGAGAAGAAGAAGCGGAGGGTTCGATCCGTGAAGATGGGTTGGTGGTGGAATCGATGGATTCAAGAGGTACAATTCGACGAGAGGAAGAAAATGGGTGTGATTGATTCGTGGCTGTGAACGAGTAGGATTTGCGGAGGATTGATTTGGGAGGCCGGATTGAAGATTTCGGGGATGAGATTTAGTGGTCGTCGCCGTTGTTGGTTGTATGACGGTGAGATATAGATGAAATTTGAGAGTTAAGTTGGTTGTTTCCATGGATGATTAATGAGTAATGGGTTTGTTAAGAAATTGGAGAGATTGTTTGTGAAGAAAGGGTTATGATGATTTTTGAAAGCTGGGTAGTGCTTTGAGAAACATTGGCTCGCCGTGAAGCAGATGGGTTCAAATCGGCTTAAGGGTTGAACACAGTCTTTGTCGGGGTTGTGAGTTGAGTTGCTATTCATAAGTCACGAGGGAATGAAGATGAATGTTAGGAATGGTGCAAGAAAGTGATCTTTCTTGTAATGGGTTAGTGATGCGGATGATCTTTGCGGGGAATGAAGAAATTTGTTGAAGTAGAAATTGTGTTGATTGAATGAGAAGAAAATACATTTGTTGAACAAGACATGGAGATGAAGAGCATTAGATGTATGTGTTAGGTTCTTAACAGGTGAAGAACGGCCTGAATTTGGCTTTGTGCAAGCCTGTAAACAGGCCAAGACTCAGCCTAGGTTTTACCCAAGAGTCAACTTCAGCGATGTCCGATCCGGCCCGATCGGCTTCGGTGAGTAAGATGAGTGGACGTTTTTCAAATGAACTGACTGGTGACTCTTTCTCCTTTGACTCTTTGACTTACGGTTTGACCATTTTGACCGTTAGTCCTAACAGTGGGTAGCGGAATATTAAGTCGAATATACCGATGACGATGAACTTTTAGTGTGGCCGATTAACGGTGACTTTTCGAGACGGATTCGGCCATAATACCCGTTTTCCGTGAGCCAAAAATTCCAAAATTTTCTATGGACTTCTCTCATGGGTGTGAAGATTTGGACTAGGAATTGGATGGAGAATTGGGCTCAATTTGGAAAGAGAAGATGAAGAAGAGAAAGACTTGAATTTGGAAATTGAATTGCTAAAGGAAAAGGATTCTATTCCTTGGAAGATTTGGAGAATATTGAAGCCTATAAATAGAGAAGTTTTCTACATCTTTTGACACACCTTTTTACACACACAACACTTGTGTTTTTGCTAGCTTTTGAAAATTCTTCTTTTTAATTATTTGTGTGAACTTGAAAATTCTCCTTTTAATTATTATTTGTGAATTTCAAAACATGAGTAGCTAATTTTCTTATTGATTGAGGATGAATTCCTAGTTCTTAATACATGATTTGAGTTTTGTTTCAATTCTATCTTGAAGTTTTTCACATGATTATCGATTGTTTTTAGTAATAAGAATGTTTATTCATTCATTCATGATTGATAGATTGTTTAGAATGCATGCTAAATTGATTTGTTAGTTTAATCTAAATCTAGTATAAGTTAGGGAATAAGTAATCGTTCTCGACACTTTACACAAGTAGAAAACACGAGACCTTGGAGGGATTCCGTGGAGCGATTGTGTGTAAAAACAACGCTAGAAAGTGGACCAAGCGAACCGAGTTTAACTACTAGTACTAAACCTAAATTCATAAATCTTAATGCATTCGGGGAATTACATCTTGTAAGCGAACCTCAAGGTGGTTCTTTTGGATAGAATCGATAACTAAGCGGACTTGTTACTCGGTGAAATAAGGGATTTTGGGGCTAGCTAAGCGAATCGCTATCCTACGGTTGGTGATAATCTGTGACTAATAACAAGTAGAAAAGAACATAACTTTGATCATTGTTTTGCAACGAAGAATGATTCCTTGATCTTGTCTCTCTTATTGATTTCAACTTTATCTTTTAATTGCCTTGTTTATTTTCTTTTGCTTTTTACACCCCCTTTTTCGTGACAATTTTTACAACTAGAATCTCTTGCTCCTCGGGGAACGAACTTGACTTCCATTGTATTATTTTTAATTGAGTGGAAATAAGATATTAATTTGATTGCACCTCGACACGCATCAAAGGTTGACAAAGTGGATGAAGGGCAACATAAGACGGTTTCTTCTGAGGTATATTTGACTGCAATAGTGTAATTTTTTAAATAATCCTTATATATTTGCTTTTATACTTATTGGCATGCATGTCTTCTATCTTCTATGATAGGTGAGGTCATACTTGGCACACACGTAGATTGTTTTATACTGCTTTAAGCATTTTATAAGTCTACTATTTTGTCCCTTTGTATAATCTTCTCATTACATGAATAAGAGTAAGAACACGTGACTTATAGAATAATCTCAAAGAGGCTTTGTGGAGAGTTCCTTGGGTACGAACGTATGCATTCAGTCCACTGGCTCATGAAACCTTGCCTCAGTCTCACTAGAATCATATTCAAAGCGTTTCCTCACATTGATAAAAGGAAATGGTAGCATAAAAAGTAGTAATTAACCAAAACTAAAATTTATATGAAACAGGCTAACGAATCAGCACAGCCTCTACCTTTAGTATCTTCAGCTCCTAGGAATCTTCACAGCTTTTTCTTGATCTATGAACTTGCAAGGAATCTTCACATAGATGTTTAGGCTTTAGGGATTAGGATATTGTTCTTGTAAATGTTTCTGAAATCTTTTCAAACTTACTGTAGCAGGCGCCCTTTATTTCTTTTCAGTTGATTCTCGACAGTTGCCATTTGGCCATGAATCATAATTGTCAATGTTTCTTACTGATTTCCATTGTTTTTTTTTTTCAGGTAAGGAAGCTCATTACTTGTACTATTTGTGAGATAACAAGGACTCAATGTATCATTCTGGATTTCCCATTCGGACAAGGTTCCAAACTAGACGATTATCAAGTCTTTGGCATCTAAGTTTTTTTACTGATTATGTTCAACATCTTCTCTTGTATTTCGGCTTTCGTTTTTTTATTTTTTCCTTGAAGATATTAAATGTTAGACTTCATTTTTGTTGTTAGTATTAATATTTGATGGAGAATGGAATTGTGACTTGTATTGGGTTAAAGAAAATAAAAATATGCAGCTCCAGGAAATAATTTTGATTTTGGGAATCCCTAATTAGAAAATTATGATTTTTATAAAAGCTAATTTCATTTGAGACGGATATAAGTGTCGCTTAAATTAATAATAAGTGTCTCTTAAACTATAATTAAGAGACACTTATAAGTGTCGCTTAGGTTAATTAAGAGACACTTATAAGTGTCGCTTTAGCTGTCTCAAACAATTTCGGACGCACGATTTGAGACACTTATATGTGTCTCTTAAATTCAATACAACAGATATAAATGTCTCAAAACCGTTGCTTTGGTGTAGTGGTTAGATACTATATTGGGTCGCACATGGGCCGCAGGCCCTACAACACTCCCCTTGTGCGGTCTAATAGAATTCTGGATGCGGTGCTTCACATAAAGTGCTTTGAATGTAGTTCTTAAAATGTCGTCCTCTCCTTGATGACTTGTGCCGACATCAATTTCTGATTAAAACTTTGACAAGGAAAAACCCAGTGGGACAAAACCTTGTACAACTCTTTACATGTAGTATTTCACATGTTGTCTCTACTTTACATGTAGTTCATCACATGCAATAAGATATTCGAAGATCGACGAGTTTAAGTTAATTACCTCGTTAAAACTTCTTGGGGAAAAATCCGAGAGGACAAAAACTGAACTTAAGAAAAAGAGTACAATATTACACAAACTTAGAACATAGTTGGACTTGAATATGTTGCCTCATTAAAACCTCGACGAGGGAAAAGAGTACAACGTGTGGATGCAAGTAAAGGTGATCCGTTGTAGATCACTTTGCTCCATTGAAGTTGACTAGTTGCTTCACAACTATTAAGGCAGGAAATCCTCATGGGAAAGACAATAGCCTTAGCTGGGAAATTACATTCCCGGTGTTTGTTGTTGTCTCATTAAAAACCTAACTTTGAGTAACAAAACCTTGTGGGAAAAAGCAACCGGTGAAGGAAAATAGTTCAATGAGACCATTAAATGCTCCCCCCGATGTCGAGAAAAATTTTCATTAGTCTAATGCAGTCAAAAGGAGTTTATCACACTTTACTTTGGTGACTTGAATGTTTATAAGACCCTGTGTTGATTCTGGAAGTTACGTTGCTTAACAGGCTATCGCGTTTCATTTCTTTGATTCGGATATTTTCAATAATATCAACACAATATTTATGTCTTTAACGTTCAACATACTTGATGCTTTTAGTGTTGTCTCGCTAAAAACCTTGTCGAGTAACAAAACCCTTTGGGAAAAAATTATTCTCGATCGAAGGGAAAAAGAGTATAACATAGCTTCAATTTCAAGTAAAATATGTCGACATCATATCCTTGGATCCTCCCCTAATGTCGGCATCTCCCTCCGATTACTTTGAGTTGTTCCAGACAGTTCCTTTAGTCATGTACTTTTAACTGAATATCGGTAATGACTTAGAAAATAGTCAACCATATCTCCCCCTGATTACTTTCGTTGGAGGAGAGAATATTGTTCTTTCATAATCAACAACCTTTGGATTGCACTTTCATTAGCATTCCTTTTTATGTCTTTGCAGGGATAAAACAAATTTATGTCAATGGTTACTTTTAAGTACATGATTACATTCACTATACCATTCCAATGACGTTGCGTTGGCGCTGAGCTATATCTAGCTAACAAGTTCACTGAGGATGTAAAATTTGGTCGAGTACATTATTATAAGTACAATAATGCGTCTATTATACTTAGATAAGGAAAGTTCATCTGCAGACACAACTTTGTCATCTTACTTTAGGCGAATTGGTCATATATGTACATTTGAAACTCGACTAATCACGGGAATGCTAGCGGGATGCATGTCCTTGTTAAATTGCACGACAATGGACATATACTGAACCTGGTGGAATAATATACCACAAGCTCGGTCTTCCAGGTTCAAAACCTAAATAAGATCGAGATTTCCCGAGGATTTTCATCTCAAATTGATTTTAAATATCTTGTAAGATCTCTTATTCCATTAAGAGTACTTATCATGTACATACCATTGACATAAATAACTATAATTCTGAATCAAGAACTTATTTAATATGCATGTCACAAAACCGTACTTGTTTATCCATTCCCAATCAAATAGTCACTTAGACGGCTATACCACATCCGCCTGATTGTTTAAATCAATAAGTGAGTGTTCCAGTGTAACTGCAAACACACTCCGTGGTTTAGAGTCATTCGAATTGGGAAGAAAAAGGCCATCATGCACTTTTGCAAATATCTTTGAGTCTAAATCTCCAAAGATATAACCACATTTACTATGTTTCAAGTTCTTTTGAAACTACCAAGCTAACAAAGTAGCGAAACGCTATAACGTTTATTACAAGAGGACAAATCCAGGGATTTGTGAGAAACCTTGCACCACAAGGCGAGTCTTGATACTTTGAAAATTCATTCTTCCCACTGTGTTCTATGAAAAATAATCATGTATGTCCCATAGGCTTTACACTTGGTTGGTTAGAACTACCACACAAAATACCCGTATATCTGTCAAAGAACTAAGTTCTACCTGGTTTGTGTAGGCCAAATATACTATTTATTTGAAATTAATCAAAACAAAGCATGGTTCGATCTCATTGTGCTCTACTTCTGGAGAAACTATTTATGGATTATATCATCATTGTGCACGGATGATCCTTCCATTGCACTCATGTGCATTCTCATAATCCGTCAGGATTTCATTGTTCTCTAGAATCATTTAAAACTTCGGAGCGTCCTCCAGTATTGATTCATGGGCATAGTCAGGGACAATCAAATGAGATGATTTCATTAATGATACAAATTAGGTTGTGCCTTAGTCATCTACTTCCTTTATAGGTGAGCATTGATCGAACCTGGTGGTCTCTCCATATTCCTTTATGGAGCCACGACCTTAACTACACTTCCACCAAGTGTAGTTGCAACACCTTAGTCTATGGTGTACCCCATACTGAGGTTGTGTGGAAAAAGATTACTTTTTCTGAAACGGGGCAAAATTATCACTTTTTCCGAAACGGAGCGAAAGTATCACTTTTCCCGAAACGGGGCGCAAGTATCACTTTTTCGGAAATGGGGTGAAAGTATCACTTTTTCAGAAACGGGGTGAAAGTATCACCTTTTCTTAAACGGGACGAAAGTAGTTGCAGACGAACCCCATGTTCAGATTCTTTTTCGGTCGGCCCTCCCACCGTGGCAACGGTTATACTAGTATAAAATGAATTTAGAGCGAGAGTTGGGAAGAGATATACACATGTGAAAATCACAATTTTTTGGCGATTTCAATACGTAAACAAAACTCTACAAAAGGAAGCAATTGGATTATTCGGGGGACGAGGCTAAGAAGGATGATGCACAAGATGGTGATGGGTTTGTATGGTATAGGCATGTTAAGCTAACAACAAGGAAGGGCCAAAACTAGGATTAAGTGCTGCAATTGTAGAGAAAATGAAATGGGTTCAACAAAGAGGAGGTATGAAATAGAAGGAGAAAATAGAGATGTCACAGTGGAGAGAGTTGAGAAATTCAGAGGAGGATATGAGTGGAGGAGGGTTTTTTTTTTGTTAGTTGAGAGGTTTGGTTTAAGGAGAATGGATGGCAGCCTTGTTCTAACTTGTGACTACAAACACATCCATCAGACTCGAAGCAAATGGGACTGATATGAATCCCAAACAACTATACTATACTTTTGCAAATTACATGTATGTGTGTCTGTGTGCATGGGGGTATTTGGGTGTGTTGCATTGTGCAAGTGAGTTTTACAAATAAAATGATTTGTGTGTTCCTGTATTTACAGGTTCTCATCGTGGTAATTAAACTCAAGTTTTAATGGTTTCAATATGGAAAATGTTATACATTCTATACATGACACCGTTGGATATGCATCCCTAACTAACGTTTTCAGATGATATTATCCTCAGTCAGCGTTCGAAATCCCTTAGACCACGCCCATCCAACATAACGTTTTTTCTGTAGTAAGATAGCAAAGTCACTGGATACTGAGATCTACTTCAAAAAGAGCATGGAAGTTTTCTTTGGGAGGTCTAATTCACCGTCAATTTACAGTGCAAACAGACTTGTTCAGAACACCCCTGAATTTGTAGATTCCTCTGTTGTAAGGTTATAAAGTCATTGGTGCCAAGTCGACTGACAATCACCAACGTACATACTCTTATTGACAACAAATAAAATATATAGAGAGCACGAGAATTTTTTTTGTGGATGGTTCATTGCATTTTCATTAATTTTAAGTTCCTTCGACCCTTCTCATATATATCTTAAAATGATTGATACATTTTGTAGTGCTCCAAATACTAAACCTGCTTAGCTAATAGAATTATAACCTAATTAAAACATCAAATCTAGATTATCGATCTTAAGAACCACATTTACATAGAATGCTAAAAACAAAACCCGAACTACCTGCCATTGTATAATTGAAAGTCTCTCATGTGATATGATATATTAATGTGTTGTTTACAGAATAAAGAAAGACTATACACATATAATAAAAGAAACACAACAACACTAGATTCGATAAAGCTCTAGCTACGAAAACAATTATCTTCATGCGCGCCATTTCTTCTGATTACTGAAACTGAAGTGAGAACGAGTGAGCACATCATCCCAAAGGGTGCCCAATGGAGATGTATAACTTTCAAGTAATCACTAATATGTTTCACAGTTCTAAAGAATAGTAAGTAAACATGATATCGTGCATAACATGCATAAGCGTAAATTTTCCAAATACGTCGATAAAATATTGCCTCATTTGAGTTATTAACAACATAAATTAGGATATAGAATAAAAAGTAATACTATTGCGCTTTACGAGCTAGATATCTATATTGCACTTCCCGTGCTATTTGACTTAGCAAGGAGCTGTGGGGAGACCACAATCACTCCTCGTGGGAAATCACACAAACACACATCAAATTATTCACTCAGCAATCAGCAAACATTGAATTGTAACATTCATGAAAGAAAGTTCTTTCTAATTTCACTTCCTCAGATATTGCTTATATTATATAACAATATCCGTAAAATACCACCCAGGATGATCTACAAAAGTAATTAAAAAAAACAAAAATGTGTCACTGATTGCGCCTTCTAATGAGAGAAGGCGACAAGTAGAATAACTCCGGACTCGAACGATAACGCCATCCACAAACAGTGCTCACATAAACCATGATTCAGTAACTACCATCGTAAGTCCCGAAGGTTTTACAATCAAGCATAATATGCAAACGAATAGATTCTCACAAAAAAAATATATATATAAAATATAATATTGAGACCGAAGCTCCTATAAGAAGAATATGATTTCCTCATCTGAGCTAGTAGACATAAAAATAGATATAACATTTGGAGAATCCAAACAACACATATCACACAACATACCCATCCAGTTACACAGAATTATGCTCATGAGAAGTAAATGCACATCATGCTCGCAGTTAAAAAGAAACTTAATGATTACAAGAAGGTTACAGAGTTCCCACCTATTATTAATGGAAAACCTCTCCTATTCAAGATTTCCAATCTACAATTTCCTATCCACGATCATCATCATCATTGTGATCATCTTGAACGTGTAATTACCATCTGAATCAACCTGACAATGATACATAAATGGTATTTTAGAATCCCAGTCGATATCCTTTGCTCTAACTCAATCTTCATTCTAGAACTCCCCTATCCATTTTTTTTTATTAAGTTTCCATGGATAGTTTTATGTACAAATCCGCTATCGAAAAGGTAGCAAAATTCGTTATCGAAAAGGTAGCAAAAGTTGTTGATAAACTAACGGTCTCCGGTTAAAGATAACGGTCAAACTTAACAGTCAACATTCAAGTTCCAGTCAAACTCTAGTCTGGTCAAGTTAAGTCGTTGGTCAGCTGGTCATGGTCTAACGAGTCTAATCAATGTTAGGCTGAGTCAACTCAGTCAGACAAACTGAGTTAAATAGAAAATAATCTAAGTCAAATCAATCAATTCATCAGACAGGTCCTAATGTTTTTTCTCCATTTTTTGGATGACAATTTCCCAAATCAAAACACTTCTTCTACTAGCTCTAATAGGCATTCCTAATTAGTAAGTGATCGGAAGAAACTCTGTCTTACAACCCAAATCTAAAGCCAACTCATGCACCAATACTAGTCATTGAGATTTTTCTCCAGGTTAAGATTTAGCCCAATAAGCACTTCAAACAACTAAAGAATTATTAAAAGCTTCCTAACCTCCACATTTGTAGCCTTTAAAAAGATGATTGTATCATCTGCAAACTTCAAATGAGATACACAACTACCACCTTCCACTACCTTGAAACCTTCAAGTTTATTCATTTCAATAGCCTCATTACTTAAAATAGAGAGAACCTCAACAAAAAGAAGAAAAAGTCACCATGTCTTTTACCTTTTGAAGGTTGTATTCTATTTTTACCTTCACCATTTACTAGGATGGAGAATTGAGCACCAGTCACACACCATTTTATCCAATGTATCCACTTCTCACCAAACCCATTTTCGCACAAAATACAGAATAAAGAATGTCAATTGACATTATCAAAAGCCTTCTCCATATCTATCTTACACAAGATGTCTAGTTTCTTTTATTTTTAATCTACTATCAATACATTCATTGGAAATCAGTATGCCATCAAGAATCTACTTTTCTTTTATAAAAGCTCCTTGAGCATTAAATATTGAACCAAGAATCACTACATTTAGTCTTTCAAAGAGGTAACTTAAATAGAATCTTATAGAAGCTGTGATTAGACTTGAAGGTCTAAAATATTCTGGAGTAGTTGAATCCTCCTTCTTGGGTATAAGCTTTAGAAAGGACATATTCAATCTCCAATCCACCTTACCTTTATTGGAGAACTCGTCAACTGGCTTCCTTCCTTCTTCACAGTACTCCAACAAGCAATATAAAACTTTGAGTTGAAACCATATGGGCCGGGGGCCTTATTTGTGTCACGTCTCCCGACTACATTAAGAACTTGTTCCTCCTCAAAAAGGTCTCTCAATACAATATTATTAGAGCATTGCTCGCTCGAATTCGCAAGTGTTGCTATCTCAAGCTTGTTTGTCAAGTTTAGTTTCCAAAAATATAAGCCTTGATTTCTAGTCTACTTATAACTAAGTCTTGGATTAGGATAGAATGTGTAGTTGAGATTTAGACTTCACGGCATTCATCGATTGAAGACGAAGAACTACTAAGGTGAGCTTGTGGAACTTCATCAACAAAAGTTATGTGGAGACTTGAACTTGAAAAAGCGGGGGTACAACAACCACACCCAATAATTCGTTTGGCAATCTGAATAGATAAACTCCAATATACTTTCAAGAGAATCAACTAGACAGTCAGACTCAATCTAGAAAAAAGTATATCAAAGAGTTTTATATCTCTATCTCTCAATTCAATCAACAATCAGCAAATAGGAATTTGCGAGCCCGATTGAATATAAGAGAAATAACTTGAACGGTACCAAAGACCAATGTTCAAGGATAAATCAATTTCAATCAACACCAAAGGTTGGATTTACCAACTGATCGATTCAATGCACAACATGTGATATTTCAATTATATAACAAAATATAATGTGAAAAAAAATATACAGAGACACGAATTTTGTTAAAAGAGGAAACCGAAGTAAATGCGAAGGAAAAACCCGGGACTGGTCGATTTGAACACCACGCTTGTATTAAGCCGCTACGAGACACTATCCTACTACCAATGAACTTGATTTGGACTGTAGTTGAACCCTAATCAATCTCACACTTGATTCAAGGTACAGGTTGCGCTCCTTACATCTTCGATCCAGGATACTACGCACTTGATTCCCTTTAGTGATCTCACCCACAACTAAGAGTTGCTTTCGACCCAAAGTCGAAGACACGATAAACAAATCTGTCTCACACGGGAAAAGTATATATGAATAGATAAATCTTTCTCTCACATAAATACCTAAGAGTTTTTTTCTGTCTTTTGGTAAATCAAGGTGAACAGGAACCAATTGATATACCAGACTTATATTCCCGAAGAACAGCCTAGAAATATAAATCACCTCACAATAATCTCAATCGTATGGTAGCGAAACAAGATATTGTGGAATCACAAACGATGAGACGAAGATGTTTGTGACTAATTTTTGTCTTGCCTATCGGAGAATAAATCTCGAGCCAATCTTAAATAAGATAGTACTCAACACGATAGAAGATGCAAGATCGAGATCACGCAACTACGAGAGAAAATAGTTGGGTAAAACACAATCCCAATGAAGTCTTCAAGTCGTGAACCTACACGGTTTCGTGAAAAACCTAAGGTTAAAGGAGAATCGACTCTAGCTTATACAACTAGTATCACACAGAAGGTGTGGGGATTAGGTTTCTCGGTTGCTAGAATTCTCCTTTATATAGTTTTCAAATCATGGTTTGCAATCTAAGTTACCTTGGTAACAAAGCATTCAATATTCACCGTTAGATGCAAACCTGATTAGATTCAAGCTAATATCTTTCAACCGTTAGATCGAACTTATCTTGTTATACACAAATGAAATGTACCCTCAATTAGGTTTATGTAATCAGTACCTAAACGTGTAAACTATGTTGGCTCAATAGTATTTAACCGATGTTAGCTATATGAACACTCTCATATCAACCTTATTCATCTTAACCATAACTAGTTCAAATGACTCAAATGAAACTAGTTATAGAGTTGTTCAATTTTTATATTCTCATAGAAGTATACAAGAACACAATTGAAGCAAAATCGGTTTGATTCACTCGAATCAATTCATTATCATTATAGCCACGGTTTGCAAAGAATGCATTCCTTAATATATAAATGTATTAGTTCATGAACAAACCGATTTTAGAACATTAAGCACTCAAGTATGCAAACGGGTACGCAAACTTATGTAGCCGGTCTGAGTTTGGGTTCGCCAATATGCGAACGGGTACACATACCTTAGTACACTTCCAAACCCAGTAGAAATTCCCGGACATATACATCACGCAAGTACGCGTACATGTATGTGTACTTGGTACATGGAATTTCACAACTACAAGTACGCATACGGGTATGCATACTTTAGTTCCGGTCATGGATCACATACATGCAAGAATGCACACTATGTTTATAATACAATAGTTCTAAACTCTTGTTTCAATCATTGAAACTTTCTTAGATGATGACAATAACCGTTTTCACACACTATTAGCAACAAATCGATTTTCAAGTTATTGAAATAATCATAACGAAACATTCAAGTCTACCAAATGATTGTATCACACAAACCATGTAAGATGTTACTCGTGATTTTCACATGATCATCTTTTGAATTTCTTCAAGAATATAAGATGAACTTGGTTGAAGCGAAAGCTTTCCAACACATATTTCGAGAAATATGTAAGCGAGTTAATCTTAGCTCGAAATCTCAAATGTGTATAATCGACAACTATATAGTAATACGACTTTTGTCTCAATATAGGAGATAGAGTAGAAATAGACTTTCTAAGTGATAGATGAGTTTTACTCTCCACATACCTTTTGTTGATGAAGTTCCTCAAGCTCCCCTTAGTAGTTCTTCGTCTTCAATTAATGAACGTCGTGAAGTCTAATGCTCAACTACACAATCTATCCTAGTCAGAGATTACTATAAGTAGACTAGAAATCAAGACTTATAGTTTTGATCATTAACATTGATAAACAAGCTTTAGATAGAAACACATGCGAGTTCGACTAGGCGGTGCTCAATGAGAACTCATCTATCACTCAAAAGTCTATCTACTCTACCTCTATTTGAGACAAAGTCGTATAGCTATATAGACTTCTATTATACACATTTGATATTTCGAGTTGAGTTTAACTTGCTTACATATTTCTCGAAATATGTGTTGGTAAGCTTTCGCTTTAACCAAGTTCATGTTATATTCTTCACGAAAGTCAAAAGATGATCATCTGAAAATCGCCTAGTAACATCTTATATAATTTGTGTGAGACACTCATTTGGTGTAGAATCAAAATGTTTCGTATTGATCATTTGATCACTTGAAAATTGCTTTGAAGCTAATAGTTTGTGTGAGGCAATATTCCGTCTTCGAAGAATGTTTAAATGATTGAAATGGGAGTTTATAACAATTAACCATTGATTGGATATAGACAATATGCGTACTTGTATGCTAAGCTTTGCAAGTTATTCCAAGTCCGGAACCATAGTATGCATACACGTATGCGTCTTTGGTTTGTTAGTTGAAGTTTGGAACTTAGTATGCATACATGTGTGCGTGCGCGTAAGTTCAAGTTCGGGAATTCAACTAAGTTTGGTGGTGTACGACATTATGCGTACCCATTCACACACTGGCGAACCCAGACCAAGTCCGGCTACTTAGGTATGCGTACACTTTTGCATACTTGAGAGTGGGTTATGTTCTAAAATCAGTTTGTTCATGAACTAATACATTTATAAAATAAGGAATGCAATCTTTTGCAAACCGTGGTTATAATGTTCATAATTGATTCGAGTGAATCAAAATCGATTTTTCTTCAATTGTATCTTGTATACTTCTATGAGAATATAAAAACTCTTTAACTAGTTTCATTTGAGTCATTTGAACAAGTTGTGTTAAGGTGAACAAGGTTGATATGAAAGTGTTCATATGGCTAACTTCGGTTAACAATTGTTGATCTAACAAAGTGTACACGTCTAGAATACGATTACCCATATCTAAATGAAGTCACTTTTCATTTGTGTGTAACAAGCTAAGTTCGATCTAATAGTTGAAAGATATTAGCTTGAGTCTAATCAGGTTTTCATCTAACATTGAATATTGAATGCTTTGTTACCAATGTAACATTGATTGCAAACCATGATTTGAAGACTATATAAAGGAGAACTCTAGCAAATGGGAAACCTAATCTCCACACCTCCTGTGTGATACTACTTGCGACTAGATTCGATTCTCTTTTAACCTAGGTTTTTATATAACCATTATAGGTTAACGACTTAAAGACTTCATTGGGATTGTGAAGCCATACCTAATTATTTTCTCTATATATAGTTACGTGTTGATCTTGCTTTGTTACATCGTATTGATTACTATCTTCTCTAAGATTTGTGAAGATTTAATCTCCGATAGGCAAGATAAAAAAGTAGTCACAAACATCTTCGTCTCATCGTTTGTGATTCCACAATATATTGTTTCGATACCATACGATTAAGATTATTGTAAGGTTATTGATATTACTAGGATGTTATTTGGGAATATAAGTACGGTGTATCAATTGGTTCTTGTTCACCTTGATTTATCAAAACACGGAACAAAACCCTTAGGTATTTCTATGAGAGACATATTTATCTATTCAATAGACTTTTCTGTGTGATACATATTTGTTTATCAAGTCTTCGACTTTGGGTCGTAGCAACTCTTAGTTGTGGGTGATATCGGCTAAGGGAATCAAGTGCGTAGAGTCCTGCTGAGATTCAGAGGCGTAAAGGAACGCAACTGTACCTTAATCAGTGTGAAATTGGTTAGGGATCAACTACATTCCGTCGAAGTTAACTTGCGGTAGGCTAGTGTCTATAGCGGCTTAATAAAAAGTGGTGCTCAAATGGACTATGTCCCTAGGTTTTTTGCATTTGTGGTTTCCTCGTTAAAATTTTTTAGGTGTACAATTGTTATTTATTTTCCGCATTATATTTTTTTATATAATTGAAATATCACGAGGTTGTGCGTAGTTCAATCAATTAGATAATCCAACCTTTTGGTTATTGATATAAATTGATTGACACTTGAACATTGGTTTTGGTACGTTCAAGTTGTTTCTCATAATAATCAAGCTCATGATTCTATCTGTTTGATTTTCGGATTACATTGAGAAACAAGAGATACAACTCTTGGATATACTTCCATTGATTGAGTCGACTATCTAGTTGATTCCCTTGGAATTATATTGGAGTTTGTCCATACGGATTGCCTAAACGACATATTGGGTGTGGTTGTTAGACCCCTCGCTTTTTCAAACATTTTTCACATCATCTATTTTCTTGAACTTCATATTCTCAAAAGAAGGTGACACCGAAGAAGATGTTGTGAAAAGATTAAAATATTAATGCGGAATCTCCCTTTTGATGATATCTTGATTGAAGACATCTACACCGCAATATCCAATTTGGAAATATAGTTTATCTTCCTCTTAGCATTATCAATTTGATGAAAATATTTTGTATTTTTATCTCCATCTCCATCTCTGAAACCCCTGACTTTTGCTCTTTGAAAAGCACTTCTAACTCTTGTAACTTTGACACTATTGCGATTTTTTAGTAAAAGCGCCCTCTCTTCAATTTGTGAAGCAGATAAATCGACATTTCCTCGCAAGATTAAGAACTTTGATCTTATCGGTCAATTTCTCCTCCACCTTCTTCTCATTACCCAAAGTATCTCCAAATCTTGATAAAGAACTTGATTCTGCATCTTCCTAAAAATAATATATCTTGGGGTACCAATAAACTCTATTGCATTCCACCAAACATCCACCAACCGATTTTCAATCTTGAAACTAATTGTTCTAACATAAGATAATAAGTCCAACAACAAAGCATTATTCGAGATAGTTTGCATTACTAAATTTATAATCAAAGAAGAAAAAATAAGAAATTTATCAACTGCAAAAGCAAAGGATTACCACCGCTTGTTTCTACAATCAGAAGCTCCACCATTTAAAGGTAAATCAATTAACTCTTGATCGCAATGAACTCATTAAGAAAATTCATATTCCTAGCATATCCTCCAGCCTTATTTCTCTGCATCATCTTGAATTAACATCACCAAATAAACATCGGGCTTCATGTGACCAATTTCTTATTTTAGCAAGATCTCTTCAAAAAAAAACATCTCGCATGTTATAATCGCATGGAGAATATGTATCAGTCATAATGAACTTGAAGTTATTATATCTGAATCTAAAAATACAAGAGATAGAATTATTCCCTATTCTCTTATCTAACAGCTCCAAATTAGCATTATCCCAAATGGTGAGAAGACCTCTCTTGTTACCCAGGTAGTTCCTTGTGAAGGAATATACTACTCCCACGAAAAATCAGAATCATGTCACAATTACCTAATAAACCAAGAAGAAATAGAGCTCATTTTAGTTTCTTGGATTATACAAACCAAATATCTATGAGCTGCAATAAAATATTTAACAACTATTTATTTATTATAGCATTTAGCCCTCTTAAGTTCCAATTCAAAGTTTAGTTCAATTAGAAACCACAATCTCCCTTGAGTTAACTTCTTCTAAGTCCTTGTATATCTCCTTAGAACTGTCTGAGTCATTAAATTCTTTATTATCTTGAACATATATTCTTCACATCCACAATAGCTTTGTATCTATCCCTGTATATAAACATAATTTCCTCAATAACTTCGTTAGCCTGGTTTTCATCTTTTGAAGTGATACCACCAAGTCCGCAACTTTGAAGTAGAAAATTACTTCATTTGAGATAATATTTGTGAGTGAATATCCCCAACTTGATTACAATTAATTTGTTCCTCCACCACATTGAAAAGATTTACCAAAGAAGCTACTTGGATATGTATATAATCTTGCACAAAATCTGGAGATTCCATCACATCCATACCCATATCATCCACCCGAATCTCATGCACCACCGGTTAAAGGTCATTAGGAAAAGTTGAGGAATTAATTAAACCTTTGGTTAGCATTAAAGTACATAAAATCCTCAGCACCAGAAGAAATAGGAACATCACCTACATATCCATCTCTTCTGGGTGAAGATAGACTAACAAATTCTAATGGAGTCTAAAGTGTATGGGTACTACAACACCATATCTAATCACACTTTGAGTTCCAACAACCTCTGCATCCAAAACACTGTCAATCAATTCCAATCAAGATGAAGTGGGTACTACGCTTTCACTTTTATCAAGATATAGTACTTGAAATTTATTGGAAATAGAAGTAAAAACTTTGTTATGAGAACAAAAGCCACCACTATTATTCTCAAAAACAGAATTATTCACCTCTCCCACAGAAGCTTGATTGAGCTCAACGTCAACAAAACCTATGGAGCCAATAAAAATATGATCAAACCTATGAACAACTCTTTCTGGAAACAAGCATCCCGAGTTAATCGAGTTAATGATTTGAAGTTGACTAGTTTTCCAATCCAATAATGGAATTCGTTTCTCGATTTACCCTATCCGGCTCGTCGGACACCGCATCAACGGCTCGCCCCGATTTAGCTCCTCAAATAGCGGGAGGAGATATTTTTGAATATGAATTTTCTATCTAAGATAAAATTCATTAAGCATCATAATATACTTCTCCATAGTTGCCTTATTCTTTGGATTAAATTTGAAATATTATTCAATCGAAGTTGCCCATTTTGGTCTCCATCTTCCATCATGAGAATCGTCGAATAATAGAAAAATCCTCTTTGGACAGAGATTCTATAGAAGTTTGAATTATCAAACTTCAAAGAACAAGTAGCTATTTTAATTAATCCGCATAACGAATCTCCAATTGATTTGAATAACCTAGAACTCCAAAATCTTTGATGAATACCACAATTTTTTTACCATTTTCAAAATTTTTCTTTAGCTTTGAATTGGAATAATGTGATCACGTGATGAAACTAACTTGACTTTCCTAAATTCCTTCAAATTTGATTCCTCCCATTCATAGATTTGAGAGATATGGACAACCACAATCTTCCTTGGCTTCCATAAATCCAGCCAATAATCCTTATCTAAAACCACCTTGCGATCTCTGCTCATCAATAATTTCCACATTAATGAAAGAGTACTCCTACTTCATCGATTTCTTACCTCCCTAGATAGTCTATGTCACATGATAAAACCTTCTACCTAATCAGACCCACAAAAAGACTGCGTTGAACTGAACTCCTTAGTAAAAAATGGTGCAAAATCAGCCTTTGGTTGGTAAAGATTGAGTGTTTTTCGAGCAAGTTATTTTCTTGCAACAACTGTAAATCTCCTTGCAAAGAACATTGCAATAATAGCTTCTATCTCCGCATGGAATGCAAAAGCATAAGATCGATTGCCACCCCTTTTCTAACCCTTGAGCATATATCTTCTGCTCCATTCTCCCTCACCTCACAAAGGTAAAATGACTATCATTCTCTCCTCCTCTCACAAGTTGAATCTCTAGCTTCCTCTAAAACCTCCACTAGTCAACAAGGAACATCCATTCGAAAACTGAATCCATGAGCTAAATACATTCCGTTCCGCTCCTCCAATCATAATTCTTTAGACCCCATCGAAACCATGAAAATTTTTCTCTCAAGATAGAGCGCCATTTCGATCGTTCCCTCTCCATCTTTTTGGTTAAAAATATTTATAAAAGTATCTTGTTTCCCTTTGAGAGACGAAATTTTTGTTGAGTTTTCCCCACTTTAACCGGTCATACCGTAAAGGTGTATACACTAAAATTAGGTATTTTTTTTTTTTTTTCTTCTATTTGTATCCAAGGTTGAATAGGTAATGCAAAATTAAATGCTCTTAGTTGTTTATCATTGCACTCATGAGGTTGCACAAAATTATGGTTTAGAGAACCTTGCCAAATTACTAGATAGATTATGATTTACAGAGTAGACATCTTGCTTTAGGATAGGCGAACTTGGCACTCAATTTTAGATTTTATTGACCTCACTAAAATCCTTAGAATACGATTAGTAGCAAGCAAATTACCACGATTGCTAAAGGAGGGTACAACTATTAGCGGGCGGGTACAATTTCATGTAAAAAAAAGAAATCATGATCGTTGGATTCGGATTGGTACCCGCCTTTAGTAATCATACAAATTGGTACCCGCCTTTAGCAATCATACAAATTACAGTCTATTTTTAGCGTGGAAAGTTTTCCGACATTCCTATCGTATCATTTATCTCCTTCTTGTCTATCCAAAATATCTAAACAACGGAAAAATCGCGAAGATGGGTTTCAAGCGATGACTAACACCGCTAATAGTACAAGCTTAATTAATGTAGAGGATATCAAAACCCGTATAAAAATAAAACATTTTCCATTTTATAATCAATATTTTTTTTTCCTTTTTGCTCAAAAGTAAAGATAAAAATATATTAGAAAATGCTTTAGGCCCAAACCCCAAAAATACGGTGATATAACAAAACACGAAAAATCAACTCGGGTAGAAAGAGGAAAGAAGAAAAAGAACAACAGATTACGTAGGCTCAAAGATTAACTTTTTCCAATTTACAATAAGCGTAGTAAATACTCCCGTACCACATATATATAGGAGAGACAAAATCTCTTAAATTAAGATATTTTTTTGATTTTATAATTTTCTATGATTTTACCTATTTTACCCTTAATTATATTCCCAATGTTAGAGACATACACTCAATTGTAATGATTCTCAAGCAAATAAATAGGAATGATTAATTGGGGATAGAAAAACTAATTGGGGGATATGTGCCGGCATAGTTTCCAATGAAAACCGACATGGTCGATGGACTACCTAGGCATTGAAAAACCATGCCTGGCAACTACATAAAATATGAACGCGAAATTGGGGGATATTAAAAGGAATTGGGGGATATAAGAAAAGGACAAAAACTGGATCCAGATATCAATTTGGGGTCACCCCTTATCTAAGTATTTTTTCTAAATCCTAATCTACCCCTCATTAATCGGGTTTAGTGGTTAATAATAATTAATAAAAATCTTAAGTATTTGTTAAATGATTAGTGTGTATTTGTATTTGGGTGAATGAGATGAGAGTAGAAAGATGGAAAAAAATTGAGAGGGAACTTTTTTTGGTGAAAGTGGAGATGATTGTGAAGAGGGAATTTGCTAAGAGGTTGAAAATTTGATTTTTTTCTTTGAATCCACCATTGTTCATACTGAAAAAGCTTGGTCTTAGGCATGGTATTCAACCAAAAAACCATGCGGCATTTGTCCTGAAAATTTTCATAAATTGTTTGCCACTATCTATGGGGGTGGGGGGGTGGGGGGGCGTAGCACAAATTTTTTACGGTTTTAATCGATCTTACTTAGAGCACGATTATCGATTTTCGAGCATCTGAAACTACTTAGGCATGGTTTTGCTTAAATTTCTATCTTAGGAACATGATAAAAGTATCCGGGAAACTTCAATTTTTTTTCACTTGACTACCGGCATTGATAGATTTCTATCGAGCATGCCGACACTTAGTTACGACATTGAATGTTAGTGAAGAACCATGCCGGCACCATTTTCCGGCATGGTTCTTCACCAATCCCATTTATGGTCTTCATCACTTCCGTGATGTAAAAAAATATTCCGTTTTGAATTTTTCCGGTTTTAATCAGTCCACTTCCGGCATAATTAGTTAATTCTCGAGCATCAGCCACCGGTTTAGGCATAATATGTTACTTTAATTGTTATGCCGGCACATGATGCAAAAGTATCCAAAAGTTGATTTTTTTCACTTGACTCACCGGCATTGATAGATTTCTATTGAGCATCTCTGCATTTAGTTACTGACATTGAATGTTAGTTACCAACCATGCCAGGCACTGATTTCCGGCATGGTCTTGACAATTCCGGCATGGTCTTCATCACTTGCGACATGATCTTCATCACTTCGAATTGAAAAAAAAAAAAATTCGTTTCCAAAGTGAGGAGCCGACGCGAGAGAAGGAGAAGAGAATTTGAAAGAGAGCGGGAGAGTTTAGAATTTGAAAGGGAATGGAGAATATTTGGGTTTCAAAGCTCTAACCTCGAAAGAGATTAATAAGAAGTGGAGATGGAAATGGGGGATATGATTTTGTTTTTTGATTTGAAGTTTTTGATTTTTTATTTTGAAGGGAGGACATTTTAGTATTTTTACCCAAAAACCACCCCTTAGTAGACACCATGGGTTGGGAGAAGTAATCGATATCCCCCAATTCCTTTTATAACCCCTAATTTCACGTTCTAAAATATCCCCTAATTAATCATTCATAAATAGGGATAATAGAAGTAAAAACTCGTTTTGAAATTTAGACTCCTTTATATAATTGCACAAGGAAAAATGAAAATTCGGCAAATATAATAGGTACGGAGCGAGTAAAATTTTCCGAAAATGGGTTGTTTGGCCAAAAAGGCACTTTTCCTGGTTGAGATGGACGGTAAATATTTTCCGGGTCAAATGGACGGGATATTTTTTATATGGGAACAGACGTTACTAGCCTTTCTCTATAACACTACCATTGACGCTTTTCTTTTCTCGCACCATCTCTCTTTCTCCTCTCTTTCTCCTCCGTCTGTGTTTCTCCATCACAACCATTGAAATCGGTTTACGCACCTTCTTCTTACCAACAACTACATCACAGTATCACCATCGTTGTAAACATCATCAAAATCGATCCAAGATATCATCGTCTTTGTAGATGAAATCGGGCATCATCGTTTAAATTGGTTTCTCCACCGTCTGCAAACACCAATACCAACTCCGGTATGCAAAGATTTCTAGCCTAATTAGGGCTTGAATCAATCAATTTCACAAAAATGTTTCAATATAACTCGTAAGTTTCCAAACCCTAACTCCGTTTTGGATTTATTTTTCAGAATGACATGATTGATTTGTTGATTGGTGGATTTTAATTGGGTATAACTAGATTATATTTTTTATTTATTTTAGTAGAAATTGAGTTATGTATTTGCAGTACCTGATGATTCTAACTACTGAAATTAGTTGGTTTAATGGTTTTATGTATTAGATGAAACTGGTTTGCATCTTGTTATTGTAATATGAACTTAATAGTGATGATTCTAACTACTGAAATTAGTTGGTTTAATGGTTTTATGTATTAGATGAAACTGGTTTGCATCTTGTTATTGTAATATGAACTTAATAGCTAGTCATTTGTATTGTTGGTGGTCCCAAATTTAATGATTATGGGACAAATAGCATCTAACATCTTACTATTGGATGAAGTCATGAAACTAATTTTCTTCTGCATGTTAGCTTTTGCATTACCTGGTTAGCTAAATATTTTTGTAGCTAAATGTGATCCATAAAACATTTCCACAACTGGCTTATGCATGTATCAACTAAGCCTAAAAGAAAAACTTTGCTTGGACTCGGAATGTGACTGAGTTTATGGCATTGGAATGTATATATATTGGTGTTAATATGAAGCCATCACATTTAGCTTAACTTGGAATGTGATTGACTTTCTTATAATTGATGTGGGTGAAACCAGTTTCATCTTCTTTTAAATTGGGTTGAATTTGGTTTCACCCATGTTTAAACTAGGATGAAACTAGTTACATCTTGTTTTAAATTAGTCGAATTTGGTTTCATCCATATTTAAGCTAGGATGAAAACTAGTTTCATCCCATTTTTACATTGGTTGAATTTGATTTCATTCATGTTTAAACTATGATGGCTGGTTTCATCCAAGTTTTAGATACTTGATCGGAATGAATTTTCTTAGGTTGGATTCCACAAATTTCAACATTCTATTATGGATGAAACTGGTTTCATCTTTCGATAAAAAAAAAAAAAAAAACCGGTTTCATCTTGTTTTTAAATTAGGTTAAATTTGGTCCATTACAAGTTTAATCTAGGATGAAACTAATTTCATCTGTTTTAATGCGGATTGATTTTGGTTTCAACTATTTTTAAACTATGATGACACCGGTTTCATCCCGTTTTAGATGGAGCACCATTTTATTTTCCAAGTTTCGATATCATGTGAATAGTGTTTGCAATGGTAAGCACTTCTCAAATTTATTTTTCAACTACGGTGTCTTTTTATATGTAGTATTTAGAATTACAATATTTCGTTAGCTTAAGCAAAGATAAAGTGCCTAATCTCTATATCATACAAGCGTACGTGTTCGGAAGCGATCTCCCAACCAAGATTGTATATGCGAGATGATAGACTTCCTACGGAGTCTTCGATAAAGATTGTTCCTATTATTTCAAACAACAAAAGCAACTTGATAATGCTCACTACCGGGCCTAACATTTCCCCATGTTCCCTACGTCCGTAACCGGATCGAGATATTACCATCAGGGTCCACTTCTTACTAGTGAATCGGGAGAAGATTGTAGAAGCTAGTGGCATTTTATCCTTATTGATGCGATCCAACACAAAGGATAACATGATACGTATGGTAGATCTTGGTGCTATTATGATAAACATGTGGAATTGGTGAACTAGCTTTATAATATTTTATTTCAAGGTGTCCCACATCACCGCTAATCGAGCACTATCGGCACGTGCTGAGCCATGTAGATGGAAAAAATGTAGCGCACTCAAACACATGATATGGCATAGAGTAACTTCGCCACTTGTTCTTCGTGTCTTGAGTGTTAAAAAGGGCTTTGTAAATGGAGTTTTGGTGTGGGTGTTGTTGTTCTCTCTTTCACCCGAGAATTGACTTGTTTAATGGAGCATTGTCCTTCATCTTCTACAAATTGGAGGTTGTGTGGCAATGTCCGTCAATAATCAAAAATAAGTAGGATAGATAAGAATGGATACTATGTTAGTACATTAATTTCACATTTAGTGTCTATGTATCATTCGTCATTGATTTCCCGAAACTAGGTATTTCTTGTTCATAAATAGTACATGGTAGGTAGACCCTCAACGACTCAAGTAGCCGACGGTAGATTTTTTTGTTTTTGTTTTGCATTTGATTTTGTTGGTCTCGCTCAAATACTATTTTGGGATTTTGATTTTAGATTAAATTTATACGTGGGACAAATTTGTTTGCTATAAAAAAACTTAGTTTAAAGGGTCAAGGGGTATTTTAGGTGAACCACATTTTTTTGTTTTATTTTTCCGGGTGAAATATCCAAATTGGCTAATTGAGCAATATATTTCGATTTTGGTATATAAGTGATGATCAAAAGCTAGAAATCTATTTCACCAAGGAATTGTTTGTTTTGGTCTTTTGACCAATCTTGTGTAAAATTTTACTGTCCTCATTTTAACTCACTATTCACAAGTACGGCATTTTAACCGGACACAAAACGTTTGCGTGTGACAGTCTTCGTTGAAAATGCATTTGACTACTTTTGACTTCCCTCCGTCCACATTTCACCCCAAATTCCAAGAAAATCATTTTTCGTCATTTCTCGGAGTTAACGATGGACACCTTCTGAACTGAAGCTAAATTTTTTTCACAAAAATGGCGAAAATGAGAAAAACCCATTCTCAAAACCCCATTTTTCTTATCCTTTTCCTTCTTTCTGTTCTATTTCTCACAGCAACATCACAGAAAAATCAAGAAGATGAAGAAGAACAAAGAATTCTACTTAAGCTCAAGCAAGAATTTGGAAACCCATCAGCATTACAATCATGGAATCCATCATCAAACCCTAGCCACTGTACTAATTGGTCAGGTATAATCTGTAACTCCAACAACTCAGTTACTAAAATTTCACTTCACACCATGAGTATTACACAAATAGTTCCAACATTTATATGTGATTTAAGGGATTTAACTGAGATTGATCTTTCATCGAACTCCATTCATGGGGGGTTCCCAGTTTCTGTATTGAATTGTTCTAAACTTGAATATATTGATCTTTCTTTCAATTACTTCGTTGGTGTAATCCCTAGTGACATTGATAGAGTTAAGAAGCTTAAAGTACTTAATCTGGGTGGGAACAATTTCTCGGGTGATATTCCTTCTTCAATTGGGAATTTGCTGTTCTTAGAGACTTTGAGTCTTTCCCAGAATCAATTTAATGGAAGTTTTCCGGTGGAAATTGGAAAGTTGGTTAAGCTTGAAGTTCTTGAAATGCCTTTTAATGGGTTTGTTCCGTCCAAAATTCCGGATGAATTCAGTAAATTGGTTAAGTTGAAGACGCTTTATATGACTGATTCGAACCTGTTGGGAGAAATTCCTGAATGGATTGGTGATTTAAAGGATCTTGAGGTTTTAAATCTTCAGACAAATAATTTGAGTGGAAAAATTCCGAAAACTCTCTTTCTGTTGAAGAACTTAATGTATGTGAACTTGGCGGAAAACAAGTTTTCAGGTGATATTCCGAAAGTTATCGAGTGTTTGAGTATGGGAGGGATTGATTTGTCGATGAATGAGTTAAGGGGTTCGATTCCGGAAGGTTTTGGTAAATGGAAGAATCTGACCAGTTTGGTTATGTATCGGAATCGATTGTCAGGGAAGATACCTGCTAGTATTGGTTTACTTCCATTGCTTACTGATATTCGGTTGTTTGTGAATGATTTGACTGGTGAACTGCCACCAGAATTGGGGTTGCATTCGAAGCTAGTGTATCTTGAAGTTAATGACAACAAACTCTCGGGGAAGTTGCCAGAGAATTTATGTTTTGGTGGTGAGTTCTATGGGATTTCGGCCTTTTCGAATAAATTTACTGGTGAATTACCAAAGTCGCTTGCGGCTTGTCCTAGTTTAACTCATGTTATGCTGTATAAGAATATGTTGGGTGGTGAGGTTCCAGCTAGTTTTTGGTCGCCAGTGAATTTGTCGTATGTTCAAATACACGATAATATGTTCTCGGGGGCACTTCCAGATAAGTTGAGTTCGAGTTTAAAGCGCTTAGAAATTGAGAACAACAGGTTTACAGGGAGGATCCCTTTGGACATTGCGAGTTCGGGGGAATTGGTGGTGTTCGATGGAAGCAACAATCTCTTTACTGGTGAGATACCTACGGGGCTCACTGCTCTTTCTCTACTCACTTCTCTTTCTTTAGATGGCAATGAAATTTCTGGTTCAATTCCTTCAGATATAATGTCTTGGAAGTCACTAAATACTTTAACATTAAGAAGAAACCAAATTTCTGGTGAGATTCCTTCGAAAATAGGTTTGCTTCCTAGTCTTACCAAGCTTGATTTGTCTGAAAACCAGATATCTGGTTCAGTTCCATCTGATATGGGCAACTTAAAGCTAAATTTCCTTAACCTGTCGTCAAATTTACTCTCTGGGAAGATCCCATCTCAATTAGAAAACCTGGCATTTGAAGATAGCTTCCTCAACAACTCTGGCCTTTGCTCTAATGTTGAAATTTCAAACCTTATATCCTGCAATTCTATGTCTAGTCGAAGTTCACATAAGCTCTCACCAAAATTTATCGCTTTGATAGTAATTGTTGTTGTTGTAGTAATGATACTTCTTTCTGTCATCTTGGTATTGGTTGCCATAAGAAGTATACATAAGCGTAAAGAAGACGATGAAGAAGATTCCACAACATGGCAGGCAATACAATTTCAAAGATTAGTGGACTTTACTGAATCGCAGATTTTGTCGGGTTTAATAAAAAGTAACTTGATTGGGAGTGGTGGGTGTGGGGAAGTATACAAGGTTTCCATCAATCATCCAGATAAGTTTGTTGCAGTTAAAAAGATTTCAAGTAAAGGGAAAGTGGATTCGAAACATGCAACACAGTTTCAAGCAGAAGTTGAAATCCTTGGAAATATTAAACACATTAATATAGTGAAATTGATGGGCTATATGTCAAGTAAGTATACAAAGCTTCTTGTTTACGAGTACATGGATAATGGTAGTTTGGATCAGTGGTTACATCAGAGGAATACTGGGAGTTTGAAGGAACGGAGAACTTTGGATTGGCAGAAGAGGTTCAATATTGCAATAGGAGTTGCTCAAGGACTTTCTTACATTCATGATAATTGTTCTCCACCTATTATTCACAGGGATGTTAAGTCGAGTAACATCTTATTGGATTCTGAGTTTAAAGCAAAAGTTGCGGATTTTGGGTTAGCTAAGATAGTTCAGGCAGGAGAGCCATTTTCAGCATCCATTGTTGCAGGCACTTTCGGATACATTGCTCCAGGTAATCTCGACAGTTTCTGATTAATTTCCATGAATCCTGTGAATGTATCAATTAGTTTAACAATACACTGCACTTGCACGTGACAAGAACACTTACATGCATTCAAGGTTTTAGGCTTAGTTTGTTTACAAGATTCAAAGGTGTAGCAGTTGAAGATTTTAAAATTACAAGCCTGCATTCATTTTGAACCGTGCTATATGGGGTCGCACATTTTCCCGCACCCTACGTACCCTGTGGAAGATCGAACCCCATTTGGCATGAGGATGACTTCCGGCGGTACTAGGATGGGTTACAATGAATCAATCATTCTTCGATCGGTTTTGATTTTTTCATTGACTGTCTTTAGTTGCTGGACTAGTCAGTAAAGAAACGTCTCTGAAATTTACGTGTAATATTTACTGTTAAAAGTTTGAATATTCCACCCTGTTCCTAGTAATACTTAATGCTATCCCATCCCATGTGTCACAACATGTCTTACCACTTCCTAGTCTTAATAAGCTGTCTTTCGAGAAATGTTAGGCTAATCTGGTTGAGGGGATCGCATTTTCAGAGTATGGTCGGACACTCAAAGTAAACGAAAAGGTCGATGTTTATAGCTTCGGGGTGGTACTCTTGGAACTTGTTACTGGACGAAAAGCGAGCAAAGGAGATGAAGATAGAAGCCTTGCTGAATGGGCAGCAGACCGATCACTTGAAACATCTTTGGATGTTTTTCTAGATGAAGAAGTGAAAGAAGGTTGGAAAATGGCGGAAATGACGAGTGTATTCAGACTAGGGTTGATGTGTACAAGTACATCACCTTCCAATAGGCCTACCATGTCAGAAGCATTGCAATATCTAGTCAGGCATTGTTCTCCCCAAGAAGTACACAAGAAGAAAGCCTTGGTTGCAGCTGATAATGTTGCTCCTCTTCTGCTTAGTAGTCATTTGCGGACAAGGTACAGATTAAAAAACCCACTTTAGTAATATATATCTCTAGTATTTGATTTTATGGCATGATTGAGTGAGAATTTTTTCTTTTCCAGCAATATTGGTGCATAAATGGTGTCCAGAATCGGGAAATCTAAAGAAATTGGTACATTTAACTAAGCAAGGAGTTGCTTTAATTTGGTATCTGGCACTTTCGGAATTTGGACAAACTTTCATTTGGAAGAAGGGGTTTTATCTAATTTCTATAGTTTACATTGCTGGATGGTTTGATCTGTATCTCCTTGTTTACTGCTCAGGTAAGCATTCTCACTTGTCTGTATTACAGCTTAAAATTCATGCCACACCCCATTTAGATTATATCTTAAGCATTTTTTTTCTTCTTGAAATATGAAATATACTGGAAATGTGGTGGTTTATTGGGTAGATAACTGGAAGTATAATGGGGAATCTAGTAATCTTAATTATGAAATGTTTACATCAGAGTGGGTCTGTTGTTGCTTTACTGGCGCAATCCCCACTTGCATTTCAAGTTTTACAGTTTCCTTGGCGTGATTGAATGCTAGCATAACATGATAAGAAACATCAGAAACGATATGGGACACAGCAAAAGCAGATACGGATTACAAAGGACGATTTGTCTGCTTTTGCTGTCCCAGTATCATTTCTGTTTTTTCTGTAGCTTTGCAAGTTTGGTTGATTACAAATGATGTGGATTTAACTTTTCTTATCAAACGGGTTTCATTCATCTGTCTGGTTTTACAATCCATCACATATGTAATATTATGTACATAAATTGAATAGAGACAATAGGATGTGTTTGTTAACTTAAATTGAACATCATACAGTGTTGGTCATGATATGATTAGCCTGAACACATGATATAGTGTTTTGTGGTTAACTTCATGTGCACCGACAACTGCAGCCAGGCTTAACACAGTTTCATTTGAGAAGTTCAATCTGAGCCAATGGTAAAATCTGCAGTCTTGATGATTTTTTTTTCTTTTTTGTTTTTCCACCTTTTTGTGTGAAGTACAGAAAATGTTGGTTCCTGCTCTCCATATTTACATTGGTCTCTATAGCACATCCTAGACAACTGTATGATTTTTGATACTTAAGTTAGAGAAAACAACTAGACGGATGGGTGTAAACCAACTGCATTGTTTATGGTCACTCATAGTTATGTGAGTCATTCATTAACAAAACTTGGCCATTTAGAAAATTAAGGAAAAAAAAGAAAGAACTCACGGCAAGGTTCCCTTTTTAGTATAAGGTACTTGATTCTGGTTCTGGTCAAGCTGGTTTGTGGATTTTAAACAGGTTGGTTCAACATTGACGCAGCCATATATTTCTGGAGATAGGGATCTGGTAATGTCAGTTTAATTGACAATCAGTAACCCATGCTTTTAAGCTGACAGGTTAACTTCTTCTTCTGCTTTTTTGTTGTTTATGGTTTTTTGCTGGAAACCTGAATTTCTGTGCTATGCACTCCTATATATATGTCGCTTGTAGTTCAGGAGATCAAATATCTTTGATGGTATAAGGTGCCCCATATTCCACAAATAGGATTAGCTGTAGTTATTTGAGGCTTTGAGCATCATTTTCATTTATTTGTGAAATGTGATTTAAGAGTAATCTTTAAATAACGCACAGTAACAGGCTAACAGCATATGCTAACCGTCTGGGACAGGATATTTTATCGAATTCTTTCATTTCTGTTATATTAACACGAGCTGTTTGTGTTTCCGGACCAAACAACAGTTGCTAGTTTGATTAGTAAATCCTTGGTGTCCGGCCTTATCCTTTCTTCCTTCATCCCTTCTTTCATTTTGTTTGGTGGCACATCCAATGGTTGATTTTCATGTTCTTGTTATCATCTAGATCCTTCTTAAGAAAAATTGCAAGTTCTAAAATCTCTTAGCCCCTCGAAAGGTGACGAAAGATCTCCGTTATTAGATAGTAGAATGATGTATTCCAAATAATTTTGGTATCTGGGGTTTAAATGAATTTTTGTGTGGTGAGGCGAACATTCCCATGGAAAATTAGTCATTGGATCTTCCTGAAGTGCGTCGTCTACAAGGAAAAAATTTAGGGGGATTCAGTTTATTTTTTCTGGATATATTAGCATGCCATGTCATACGGTATTTACAAGATGTCAGCATTTTCATTGCTAAAGTAATTTTGTTGCCGTGGTAATGTAGCGCTGTCTGATTGTTTACATCCTTTTTAACAAATGTTTGCATAGAGAGTCTAAGACCTGAATCTTTCTTGTGTCCAATGCTAGAGGGTGAAGCTGTATACTTATTTCGTTGATCATCTTCACCAAAGATCAGTTCTTAACGGCGTTTCTTTTGTGTTTCTTCGAATTTGGAGGATGAAAATGAAGGGTATGCAAATGAATCAAAAACCATTTTAAAATAAAATAAATCCAAACTTGCCCATTATTTTTTGTTCTGACCTTTTCTAATTTATTTGCTTGTAGGTTCACATAAACTCCATTAAAAGGACTGATTTTTGGTGAAGATGATCTTAAGATAAGTTGCTTCCCCCAATGGTGTTAGCTTCACATCTGTGTAAATGTCGATTGTCTTTCTTTCCTCTGTTTTTCCTGTAATGTGCGCAGTGGTTTCTTGGGCTCTATATATATGCATTAGCCATTGCAAGTTGCAACTGCTGAGACAGGTCTACTTGAGAAGCTCACATTCTTAAAAGCAAAGACAAAGGTTCTGAAACATTCTCTGGGGTCGGTAGTGGTCAAAGAACTAGGATAATTCATAATTCTGACTGCTGTTTCTCCAGGAAATCAAGGCATTCCGACTAAAATCGTATATTCAAGTACTTAAGGAGAGAAATATCTAGCTCTTTAACAGGTTTGTTTTTTTTCTTCTTGAACAACGTTTGACAGGTTTGAAACTAATAGAAGAACATCAAATCGATTTATGTATATTTAGTACTTGTTTCACACTATCCAACACTACAAGTTTCGAATTTGCTTCGTATTTCTGTCTAGTGATTCATTTCAAGTATCTATGGACTACTCATGTCAAATAGTTGAATTAAGGAAATGTCGAGCAGCTCCCAAGAATAACAAAGACACATCTAGTTTTAGACAAGTTGGGGTGTCAAGTTGTAATTGCTGGGGTATACTGGCACCTGCTAGCCAATAGTGTTACAGAAATCACTATCTGTTTGTTTGGTGGAAAGAGGTGATCACAAATGAATGGAGGAGAGTGGACAGAGTAGCAAATGGTTCCATGGATATTATTATTTGTTGACTCGGTGAGCCATCGAAGACTCATTTTATTCCACATTCATAGTTTTAAATAATGCGAAAGACTAAGAGAGAACATATCATACCTTGTTTTACAAAAACAAAAACAAAATATAAAAAAGATTAAGAGAGAAAAAGAGAGATGTATGCGACGAAACCTCTCTCGTTGTACAGAAAAAATCCTAGTATCCTGTCAACCGTTACAAGGGGGTCTAGCGTTTCCGGTTATATTGTGATTACAGATGAAGAAACAGAGGCTGAAGATACATGTTGTTGGGGTATTTGTAAAGACCCCACAGTTGGAGAGTTCCCATTTCCTCAAAATAAGTTAGTGAACGTTGTTTACACATCGGGGAGTGGAAAAAACAGAACAACCGATACCGATAAGGTTTGGTTCATCCCGGTTATTGATCTGCCCTTGTCCTCTAACCGTTATTACGTGATAACAACATCAGGCAAATACAAAGGGTAAGTTTCTTTTTAAAGGAAAAAAAAAATTCTAACTTTCATTCGTAGTATTAAATTTGATTTGAATTGAATTAAACAAACCATTTAGTTCAAAACTCATGGTTGAATTTGAATTGGACTTTACTAGGCAAACATGCACATGTTCAAGAGAGGAAGATATGACTGTATGTTGTTTCTGCAATGTTGTCAAGGATGTAAACCAAGGGTATTTGATCACAGAGGCATTTATCAACAAGTAGAAGTATTTAAAACAAGATATGGTTATACTGCTAAATCTGTCGCTCCGGATGGATTTCCTCCTTTATTTCTGAGGCGAAAAGGGTGGACCGTTTACACCTCCAGTTCTTATGATTGTCAACTGGATGAAGCGCTAGGTCTCGATGTCTCTCTACGCACACGCTTACCACCAGAACCAGTTCATCAGATGTCTAGTAAGGATTCCACACCTGTGGTTGTGGGAGGATGGTATTGTCCTTTTGTGTTCATAAGGGAAGGGATACCTAAAGAACAGATGAAGAATTCATTGTTTTATAAAATGACTCTAGAGCAGAGTTGGGAAGAGATATACTCATGCGAGAATTTCAATTCTGCAGGAAATTTCGTATCTGTTAACGTGACCCTACAAAAGGAAACAATTAGGTTATTCGGTAACGAAGCTAAGAAAAATAGTGCACAAGGTGGTGACGGGTTTATATGGTACAGGCATGTTAGTTCTAACACGGAAGGGTCCGAACTAGGATTAAGTTCAGCAATTGTGGAGAAAATGAAATGGGTTCAACAACAAGGAGGGTACGAAATAGAAGGAGAAAATAGAGATGTTACGGTGGAAAGAGTTGAGAATTTCGGAGAAGGAAATGAGTGGAGGAGGTTTCGGTTTTTTGTGTTAGTGGAGAGGTTTGCTTTGAGGAGAATGGATGGTACCCTAGTTCTAACTTGTGACTACAAACACACCCATCAAACTAGAAGCAAATGGGACTGAATGAATATATTCCAAACAACTATACTACTGTGTGTTTGTGTGCCTGTGGGTGTCTGTCTGGGTGTGTTGCATTGTACAAGTGAGTTTTTCAAATACATTGAGTGGTGTGTTTTTATATTTACATATTCTCTGTAGTTGCAGGAAATCCTACAACCACACCCTTAGTAAAATCTATAGAACAATCTAAGTTAACTCCATGAGAATCCTAACTTGGGAAGCAAATAATTTTTCTCTCTCCTAAATATCTTGTTTTGACTCTCAAAAAAGCTCTCCCTCAATACAAGGTCGCTCGGATCCTTATATGAGTTTACATAGTGGATGACAGCTAATAAAGCCCCTAATTTCGGATCTGACGTGCGTCAACGTCGCGTGGCTTTATTGTTGACGCTTTGTTTCTTGACTATCTACGAGATCTTCACACTTTACTCGTGATTAAGTCGACGTCATGTGATGCGTCATTCTGAATAAGCTGTATGCGGTTGTCTACGCTTGATCTTGATAATCATTATTTCGCATACTTGATTGGTGTGCGGTATTTTGTACCTACTTTTTTCCTCTTCGCATGTCGTTTCTTTGAAAAAGAGAGCGATATGAGAAACTCTTAATTTACTCGCTTTTTAGTTCATCTTTTCGTATTCTTATCTCGCCGACATATTCCCCCTCGATTTAGGCATGACAACTTACGCGTGTCCTATCAACCATTCGTACACGTCTCTTTATAACCGCCTCTTCCTATCCGTTCACTTTAAATCTTCACATTAATGGAGTAAATATCTTGGGAATCGGGAGTAAATCTCTTATTTACTCTCAATTGTATTCTTCTTTCCTCTTTTTACTCTCTTCTTTTTCTCTTCGATTCTTATTTTCTTCGCCGCCGCTCTACTAGTTTGATTAAATTTTTCGAGTTGATTATCATCTTTTCTTGTTTCATCGTTCTCACCACTTTTTCTTTCTTCATTTCGCACTTTATTTCTTACTTCTCGTATCTTGATCAGCCTGATCTTGATTTACTTGATTATCTTTGATTATTTTTTCATCATCCCTCATTCACATACTAAAAATGCCTCAAGCTGGTTGGAAGAATGAAAGAGAATTTAAAAGATTGAAAAAATAATTTGGTGAAAGAGGCTTCTCACTATCCGTCCCTCTTGGATCAAAACCTTCATCTACGCTCGGACCTGAATGGTTTTCTCTCGAAGAATGGAATGACCAGAAGATCATCATTTCAGTAGGACAACTTCCTCTTTATAATCCTAAAATTCCCCTGTTATGAAATTCTATTGGATGCGAGGTTCTCGCAGGGCATCTATCAACTAAGCGGTGACTGCATTTGAATAATCATGGAATATGCTCGTCGCGCGACAGGACTAGAATCTCTTTACACAGTAGAAGTACGAAAGCCAGAACATGCCCATAAGGAAATCAATCCTGCATATTACACCATTGAGAATTTTTTCAAGAACAATGATATTGCTATTATGAAGAATGAGTCATCTAAGTGGGGTATTCTCTTGACAAGAAAGGATGGTCTCTGAGAATGAAAGAATCATGGGATGTTGAATTCCATGACTCTACGAATAACACCGCTCGTAGGTCAAATGATACTCGATGGTTGGATTATCCCATCGTTTTAGTGGGGCCCTACATAACTGGCAGAAGCGGAGATGCCTCAACTCTTCCCCTTCCTGTGGGATTACCCGCTACGATCCTTGGGTATTGATGGCGAGAAAGAAGCTAATGTGGTATGTTACCTTCAACTCTCCCCTTTTCTTTTCTTTTAATTCTTTTTCCTTTCACTTCTCTTATCACTTTCTTTGGTTTCAGATTGCCAAACAGTCAAAGAAGGCTAAAAATTTGCCTCATGCGTCACCTTCGCACGATAATGACACTACAACAAACAGACGTATTTGTGACATTATGTTTGCAACATAATAGAAAACGTCATAAATATTAGTTATACGTGACAGTTTTAGTGTCACAAAAATATTGTGTTAGCTAAATCCCTAGAAGTGTCAGTATAGGTTACTTTCCACACCTGTCATTCTGTCGCAAAAATTCATTTTTAAAATAAAAAATAAATAAAATTAATATGATTTTTTCGCAACGTTTTTAAGTGTGGGAAATTTATTATTTTCTAATTCTTAATTTAAAATAGTTATTATTTTTTTATAACCGACATTTTTGAAATGTTACGAATAATCATGTATATTGTTAGCACTAAAATCTGTCACAAATATCCAATTATTCACGACATTGTGTAGTCGTTGAGAATAATATATTTTTCCTAGCACTCTCATCCGTTGAAAATAAGCTCATGTATTACTAACATTTTATGATGTTGGTAAAACCCTTTATTTGCCACTCAAAAATAATGTCACGATAATAACATTTTTGCGACGCATGCATCTATTAGAAATACCTTTTTTACATTATCGATAATATAAAATGTTGTAAATACAATGGTTATCCTTGACGTATATAATGCATAATAAATGGTTTTTATTTTAAACATTTTCATGTCATAAAAAAAATAGTTTGTAGTTTTTCATGGTATAACTACACGTTCAACGTCTTAGCTGATTAGAATTTATATGATTTGAGTTTTTCATTCTAATTTTATATCCACTACGATGCACAATTTTGACGATGCTTATTAATGTTGCACAATTTTTCTATGGGCTAGAGTGAAAAATATTTTCTTAATGTAAATTTAGCTTTGTGGTGCGTCTCCTTTCCATACTTTGTTTTTTGTTTGTTTCTGGTTAAACTATGAAAAAATTAAGTGTGTAGTCAGATTCGAACCTGAGACAACATATGAAATTACGAAAAAATTAAGTGTGTAGTCAGATTTGAACCTGAGACAACATGCTACCACTGCGCCAACTCGGCCGTTGGCAATGATATGTAACGATATACTCTACTTATAATATCATAAGTTATAATTATGGTTAAATATTACCCATAAAAAATATTATTTGTTGGCGAAAATACGATTCATAAAATTAGAAAACGATTTACGTTTCGATTCACGATTTAAGAACCTAGGTTCAAAATGATAACTTTCATTAAAATGATTTAAGAACCTAGGTTCAAAATGATAACTTTCATTAAAAATGACTGGTCAACGTATCCAAGGAACTAGCAACAAGGATCCTTTGCAAAAAGAAAGGAAAAAAGAGGTCTACAGCGCGCACATACACAAAAAGAAAGGAAAAAGAAAAGGAAAAAAAAAGTGGTTGAGAAACACTACATTTTAATCAATATCACTTTCACCACTTGATATAACACCTTCATCTTCACTATCATATTCACTCAAAAGACCACCTTCTCCTTCAAGTTCTTCTTCTTCTTCTTCTTCAATATAGTCCTCAGAACCTTCAAGATCAGCAATAACAGTATCTATATCAACTTCTTCAGCGGCGACATCATTTCTATTCCAACTTGAATTAGTAGCTTCCTCATTGCATCCAGAATTATCTTGGACGATATTTTCTGTTGTGAAGTGTTCATCTTGCTGATATGCGTCGCCATTGTTTGGTTCTAGCCCAACCTCTTTCTCTAAGACATCATAAACATTCCTTGGCATTACACGCTGAACAACATACCATTTTCCGCGCAGTTTAAGGTCTTTAAGGTAAAAAACTTGTTGCACTTGGTCAGCAAGAACAAAAGGATCGTCTTTGTACCATGTCTGAGAGAAGTTAAGACTAGTGAAGTGACTATCAGTGATAATATTTTTCCTTCTCTTATCGGTGTCCCACCAATCACATCTGAAAAGAAAAACTTTCTTTCCATACAGGTAACTTAGCTCTAAGACATCTGTTAACACACCATAAAAATCAGCAACATTAGACTGGTGCTCCCCCTTTACTACAACACCACTATTCTGTGTTCGCAAGTTTACTTCCCGGTCCCTTGTATGAAATCGAATTGCATTAGCGATACACCCACTATATCGCACTACGCGTGGATGAGGGCCAACTGCTAGTGAATACATTTCATCTGAAACATTAAGAGGATTCTCTTCTCGTAAACGATTCACCTACAAAATGATAAAACGTTAATTCTAATTAATTCTAGTCCCAATGATAGAGTGTAAAAGAGCAAGTTGGGTACAAAACCACAAGAACCAAATAACATAATGACACTATAAGAATTTAAGTCTTAAAACTCTAAGACATTAAATAAAAAATATTGCAGTTAATAAAAAATGGCGTCACATCAAGGTACTTGCTGGTCATCTTCTTATTTTAAGATTATGTGCATATATCTTGGCTAACACGTATCTCATTTTCTTCATTATCACCAACAATTCAAAATTACCCATTTCATTTATATGTATATATAAAAATCAAGATAAAAATGAGTATCTGACTATGTAGACATTCTCAAATTACCGAAAATACTCCTCATTCAACTAACACAGTCTACACCCATGAATATACTAAGTCTCAGACATGCATCTAGATTACTAATGATGGTTTCAAACTACGATAACATCAATGATAACATCTAGGTATATAAAATAATCTGATTTACTACTTACCCGTTCTTCAAACCATTTAGCAAAATATCTTTCATGTCTCATATCCACATTATGAGGGTCTTCCTTTTCTAGTTCATCCATATGCTGTCTGCAAATGCACGATATATGAAAACGTCATTCTTTAAATTATGCATAACTATATCCACTTACTCAATGTACGGTAATAGCTCTCTAGTATTGTTCAGAACACAAAATCTAGCTTTGCTGATATCTTTCACGTCCAACATTACGTTTTTAGCAGCTCCAAGCGGTCGAGCATCATTTGAGAAAACACTCAGCCCCTTAACTGGTTGTCCAGAGCCACCATCATGATTTCGATCTTCCCGGTTAAAACGTGTTTCAATTCCATGTAGATACATAGAGCAAAAAGTAAGACATTCGTTGTTGATGTATGCCTCGGCAATAGAACCTTCAGGGCGTGCCTTGTTTCGTACAGATTGCTTTAGTGTACGTAAATACCTATTTCAAGATCAGACATTGATTCAGTGAAAGACAATATAATAGACAGATTCAATAAGTTCAAAGTTAGTTGTCTTATGACCAAAACCAAAAGCCACGTCAGGTTTAGAAAAAGTAATGAGATTTGGAAAATTATCTAGTACGGGTAGATAGTATCGTCACCACTCTGTTTGATCACTTTGTAAAATATATCTACAGACATATAAGCGAATGACATATAAAGACAGATCACCTATCAACTGAATTCAAAAACTCAAGCTACGGATGGAGATGTTTATAATAGGTGGCATCAGTGAAGGTTTTACGTCATTGTAATTGTATTTAGAAACATGTACATCATCTGATACGGATACTTGAGCAAAGTAGTATAACCTCAAGAAAAAAAAAAGAGTAATTGTGATACTAATTACCTTTCAATTGGGTACATCCAACGATATTGCACGGGTCCACCAAGAATAGCTTCATGTGGTAAGTGAACTATCAAGTGAACCATAATATCAAAAAATGCTGGTGGAAAAATTTGCTCCAACTTGCATAGTAGTACGGCAACATCCTTTTCCATTTTCTCTAGTACTTCTAGTCTTAGTGTCTTCGAACACAATTCCTTAAAGAAAACACCAAGCTCAACTAATGCACTGGATATACTTTTCGGCAGAAAACCACGCAGTGCAACAGGAAGAATCCGTTGTAGAAATACATGACAATCATGGCTCTTCATTCCAGATATCTTACCATCTTTTTCCTTTACACACCGAGCAATGTTTGAGGCATAGCCATCAGGAAACTTCACCGACTTCAACCACTCGCATAATATTTTTCTCTCTGGAACCGATAAAGTATAAGATGCAGGTGGCTTAATTAACTTGTTACCTCTCTTAGTTAGATGCAGCTCCTTCTTCAAACCCAATCTTTCCAGGTCTGCTCTAGATCTTATGGTGTCTTTAGTTTTCTTCTCTATGTCCATCAGCGTTCCTACAACACTATCACAAATATTTTTCTCCACATGCATAACATCAACGTTGTGCCGCAATTTATTAATCTTCCAATATGGTAATTCGAAAAAAATACTCTTTTTTGTCCAATTTAATTCAAAATCATACCGTTTCCTCTTTTTGGTGTTCGGTGCCTTCCCAAAATCTTGCTTCTCGACGACTTCTAGCTGTAATAACACATCATCTCCAGACAACTCCTTGGGCTTTGGCTTTTTTTCGGCTTTTCCATCAAATAAATGTTTGCCCCTGTCTCTCCAAGCATGAGTTTGAGGCAAAAAACGTCGATGACCCATGTAACATATCTTCCGTCCACTCTTCAACCACATCGAGCGTGTATCTTTATTACAAACAGCACAAGCTAGATACCCATGAGTACTCCATCCAGATAAGTTTCCATATGCAGGAAAATCATTGATCGTCCATAACAACGCAGCATGAAGCTGAAATACTTCCTTCGAATCTGCATCAAAAGTCTGCACACCAATTTCCCATAACTCTTTTAATTCATCTATCAGCGGCCTCAGATAAACGTCGATATCATTTCCGGGACTGTTAGGTCCTGGTATAAGTAGAGTCAAAAATATGAAAGGCTCTTTCATGCATCTCCAAGGTGGCAAATTATACGGAACAACAATTACAGGCCAAATACTGTGTGGTTTTCCATTGAGGTCATTAGATGGAATAAACCCATCGCTTGCAATGCCAAGACGGACATTACGTGAATCTTTGGCAAACCACTTATGTTTCTTGTCGAGCTTTTGCCAAATTTTAGAATCTGCTGGATGCCTAAAAACATTTTTCTCTGCTTTCTGTATTTTTTTCCAATATTTCATATCTTTAGCAGTCATCCTTGACATGAACAATCTCTGCAGCCTTGGCTTGAGTGGAAAATAACGCAGTACTTTCTGAGGTATCTTCTTTCCTTTTCCCTCAACGACTTTATACCTTGGCTCATTACACTTGGGACACCTTTCAAGATTCTCATTTTCCTTCCAAAAAAGTGCACAATCATATCTGCATGCATGAATTACTGTATAACCAAGTCCAAGGTTCCTCAATAATTTCTTAGCCTCGTAGTAGGTGTTTGGAAGTGTCTCACCTTCAGGCAATGCCGCTTTAATCAAATCAAGGATCATCTGGAATGATTTGTTATTCATGTGATTCATTATCTTGATATGCATCAACCTCATAACAAACTCTAACTTCGAAAAGTTCTTGCAATTAGGATACAAAGGCTCGCAGGCATCCTTCAAGAGACTATCAAACATATCTATGTTTTCACAACTGTATTGTGTACCTGAACTTTCATTGTTGTTTGCTCTGGCACACACATCTTCAAGAAGTTCACTAACCCCATCAGCTGTATAACCTTGTGTTTCTTCCTCATCAACATCGTCGTCATCAGAGACAGTTTCATAATCTTCGCCATGGTGTATCCATAGTGTATAATTCCTGTCTATGCCAAAATCTTCCAAGTGATCTTCAACCACCTGGATGGGCTCCAAATGACTATTTTTGCATCGGGCGCACGGGCAACGAGTCCTTCCCATGCTATCTGTGTGATCGCGAACAATCATGATAAATTCTTTAAGACCTCTTTTTGTATGCAGGATGCAACCTAGATTTTCCTTGCATCCAACTCTTATCCATATTGTAGCAGTTAAATTCCTGGAAAAACAAACTAATTAGACTTAGCACTCTAATACAGAAAAAAAGAATGGAAAATAAGAACGGTGTATACTTGATTCAAACCCAAGATTCAAACCAAGATACCATAATTGAATGTCCTCCAAAGAAACGCCGCAGAAATTTAACAAGAGATGTAGGACAAAATACTTGAACTATATGTTAACCATGTTAGAATTTCATAAACAAAACATGCTACTTCCATGCCACAGAAACACGACATTAGACTTACACAACTGCCTAAAGAACCAAGTAATAAAATAGTACTCTTACTTAGTCCATATACCTATGGCAGTATCAACCCTCATATCACTTTTTCTGAGTAAATCAAGCAAGTAAACATTTCACTACCTAATACGTTCCTACAGTATACTACTAGACCACCATCGCAATTATACTCAACAAAATCACACCCAAGCTAACTGCCCTGGGGTGGTCAGCCATAGACATAGATGAATGTACAACTTGAAAGTCTAAAATATATGTAAAAGATTAAAGAACCTTCCTAAACAACTTGACTGCCATCAAGTAACATTCAGAATACACGTCTACTGTATTCTAAACTTCTATGAGCCAATAAGATGGTGCCGATAAAAACGAGTCAAACTTAACAGATTTTGGCGTATTCAACTAACATTCAGAATTCCAAGCTCTACACATATAAGTTGAGCATTTTTTATTCTCTACATGTTACGTACTAGCACATGAGACACAAAACCATAAAGTATCCAGTTCATCATTCAAGGAAGCAAAGCACATAGACTGAGATTAATTTAAAATATAAACAATTTGCCTAACTAGCAGAATATGGACACAGAGATAATTTGACTATCGATCCCACTTCCCTGCAATATTACAAATGAGTTTATGATATTTAAAAATGCCAACAACCATCAAATTATATAATCACACAACACAGCAATACCCAATTACCACAAATACAATAGATAATACGGCAGTATAGATATACATTTCAGAGGCCTGGTTCTATAATAAACCCTTGATATTCAACTAAAGAATAAAGAACCCTTGATCAATTAGAACAAATGAAATAGAAGTACACGAAACCAAACGAGTACTCTATATGAAACAGTTGATGTCATTAATCAAAGAATCCATTGTGACAAGCAAACACCACATTGTATTCATCGTATTTTAACTCCCAGCAAGAAGGATAAGAATGATATACAAAACTAGTGAAGCTATCGATATTACGTGATCCACATAAATTCAACAAATTATTCAACGGATAAGAACCTACAGATTAATGACATTATATATTACAAGATTCACAACTTTGGAAGTTAACAGGACCAACATCAAGAGACACCCAGCCAAAGATCATATTACAATTCAAAAACAGGGTTTAGCCATTTAGATTATAAGGATCACAAACCATAATAAAGTCTTTAATTTGTATCATTTGGTAACGTGTATATACTTCACAAAGCACTCATACAGAAACTAGAAACCTGAACCAGATGCTACTATACATTTCAACTTACTCATAAGTTCTCTACTATACATTTCATTAACTAAACTAAAATTAACTTTCTGTAAAATGATAAGGAAAAGCTTAGTCATTATGACTAACCTAAGGAGAAGTCATTATGATCAAGTATTCAGAACAACAAAAACGAATATAAATACACAGGGTTACAGCAACAAGAATATCAAGAGACACTTGCATCAAAAACAGGCATTCCTAGTGAATTTTCACTGACTAGCATATTTTCACTTACCCTCGTTCTTTGTTGGTTTAACCCTCCACTGGTTGTAATAAGCAAAGAGCCATTCGACTTGCGCTCACTTACTACAGCACCTAAAATTCATACCAAAATGTGAATACAAAAATACTAGATAACTAAATATTGAAAATATATACATTTAAAGACATGGGTTTTAGATAGATTACATTCAAGTTTCAAGTGAATGACAGCATTGAGGATGTGAGTCAAACAAGAGAACCAAAAAAAGAAAAAGACCAGCAAAAATCGAACAGTTTATGGAATCTCCGCAGTAGTACAAACAAGCCACTACAAAAATAAATGAGTGATCCAGATAAATGAGGACTGAGGAGAAACAAGCTGGTTATCAACATTTTTCCCTTCCCCATCCAATTCTCTTAACATGCAACAGATTTACAGCCATAGATAACTACTGAGGTGGATCTTCCCAATGGAATGAGCTTCATTATTCCACCATCAGTTTACATGGCCTGAGAAACCTAAGTTATCTCAAACTACGACGACAGCGACACTGCACACGTCACTATCAAGTACCAATACTACAGCTTCAATTCTTATTCAGGATGTCAAACATGTGTTTAAATTCTCCAATTTAGAACCAAAAAACAACAAAAGTGAAGATCAAATTTTGCATTAAATTACAATTTTATTTAACTATGCTTGCCCAAATTCCAGGGAAGGATTCTTGCTAGGCTGAGCACCCATGCTAATATGGTGGCCAATACAGGAAAATAGTATGCAGGGGTCTGGCGCAGGACACCATTAGTATGCTTTCAGTATTAGTATCGTGACCCTTTCACCCTAAAATAGGCTAATCACAAAGTTCATAGAATCTGACAGAGGCCTAGTCCTCCAGATAATCATGACATTTAAGAAAATTAGAAGTTCAAATTCTCGCCACACGTAAAAACATAAATTGAAGGCAAATGAATGATAATGGAGGTATAATTAGCATAAAACATATGGACGATGCTGCAATTTGCTACAGTGTGACATTCACTACTAAAAAAACTATGAAGATAAAACCATTCGTAGTACTGCACAGAATATTTCAAGGTGAACTATCCCTGCCTATAAAAAATAGTCTTCCCCATTTTTTTGATTTTAAAAAAAAAAAAAAATCCCTTTTTTATTCCCTCTTTTCTTAAGAACAACCCTATGTGTGTAGAGGAAAGTTGGATCTGTGACCGAGCTAATACATATGAATCTTTTCACTGCAATTCCGCTATCAAATCCAACAAACTCAATCGCAACTATAGCCGGAAATCTCAAACCCTTACTGAAACAAACCCCTAAAAATATTCAATCTCAACACCAAATTAGAACACGTTAACTGACTAAATGCCGAATTGAAACAAAACCCACATCTTACAACAGAATTAAGTACAAAAAAAATAAAAAATTACTGAGTTTAGTTCTTACAGATTTATAGAATTGAATGATTGAGCTAGTGCCGTGGTGATGGTGCTCTGCCGGTAGAAGAAAGAATGTTATAGCGGTCTTGCAGCGGAGAAACAACACTGAAATGTTGAATCCTTGCTGTATAATTTTGGAAGAAGTTTACCTTGATTTTGACAAATCGAACCGAAGAGAATCGTTTGAGATGAGAACTTATTGCTTCAAAAGTAAAAAATAAAAAGAATAGAACTTATCGGACTTATCGGACACGTGTGATAACACGAGATAGAGATGGAATTTTTTAAGGAGGTACTGTGACACGATTTATTTATTTTTACCTGTTTTTTGGTGGGATTTTTTAATAACTATATTTGCGCGGAAATTTTAATTTTTACCTCCAAAACAATCTAATTCTATTTTAGCTAAAAACTTCCCTCCCATATGTTTGGATAAATCCTATTTTGCATTTTTCTAGTGCTAGGTTGGCAGTAATATTTTTATATAAGATCTTCACAATCTGCATAAGATACAAATGTATCTATTTATCTATATATCTATCTAACTGACAATAGAAACGTTAGAACAGAAAATTTCCAGCGATACGTTGTCCCGCACTCTGCAGGGGGCCCCTTGCCCCCTAGACCCCCAGCGACCTGACCGGGCAGGTCGAACCCCGGAAGCTGTCTAAATGACTTCAATTCAAGGGTTTGTTGAAAATATCCAACATGAAGAAACACACGAAGAAGAAAGAGATCGACTTGAACCAAGAAACCATTCATCATTGTTGACGAAGAAGGTAAGTTTTTGTTTGCCTTTTTTCTCTATCTTTACATCACACCAAACCTTTCTCTTTCTTAATCATTGTTCATGTTGAATTTTAGATCATCCTCATGCCGATAAAGATGATGTTTCGAGATCGAAGGCGGTATTTATCAATTTCTTCATTATATAGATTTTGTATTGATCCGATTTTCACCGATATATGAAATCGTTTTTGATTTTTTTATTTCAGATTTTGGTGCATTACTCTTAGGGGTGTGCAAAACAACTGGAATCATGGTTTTCACTGGGTAACCGTCCGCAAAATTAGGGTGAAAACCAATCCGCAAGAGGCTACGGACGGACACGGTTGAGTTTTCAAATCCGCAAGGTTTAGCGGTTTGGTTGTTGGATTCGTAGAACCGCTGGTTTTAACCGCACCGTAGGGTAGTAAAGGCCTTAACTTCCCTATCTAGTTCCAGGCTTGTGTAGCCACAATTTTGGGTTTTATATATAAACCATGATTCTAAAGCATGTTAGCACAATGTAAATACCTCGAAAGCACCAACAAAAATTCTAGTCACATGACATGGCCCAAACATTAAGAGATAAGAACATAAAACATAAATTAAATCTTTTCAAGACCCATATATTTTTCATTACCAAACAGCTAAGAATAACATGCCAAGTTGTCAATGAATTAACATTGCATTCTTTGTCTATCTTTCTTAACTTAGAATTTTTTTTTTTTTTTTTTTTTTTTTCATGAGTAAACTCGGCAAGTTGATCCAACCGACCGTATCATCCGTTGATCCGCGGATGAAAAAACCGTGGTGATTGGACCAGGACACGGTTTGATTTTCCAAAACCGCAACTTTTACGGTTTGGTTGCGGGTGACCCCTAATCAAGCAACTAAATCAACCGTTGCACACCCCTAATTACTCTGATGAATTCAATATGTTTGTGTAAACTATTTCTTTTAAAAAATATTAATTCCAATGCTGAACTATGAAAACAATGTGTAGAAGTTTTCCTTCTATTCCTTTGTACATCCAAGAACATGATAACCCTAACTATACCTCAGATTTCCTTCTGTTTTATTTTATTCTTGACAACTCAGGTATTCGAACATGATTCATGTAGTTGCAGGTCCTGATTCTATGATATGGGAAATATGAATCTTTTGTGAATTTTATTTTGAATACTGACTATTGTTTGGATCCTGTTTGTAACTTGACTTACTTCACCAAGCAAAGCGATTGTTTTCCAAGGTGAAGACACGGTGGTGCACAATTTTACTAGCCAGTTCCAATAAATTTTTGATTGATTTTTAGGGCAAAATGTTGGATAACTTATTTGGAGTGATGTACACAATTTATTCGGCAAAAAATTAAAACGAATATAGTTCATGGTAGTTATATCATCTTGATGATAATGAATATGGTATTTTGATCATCAAGGGATGTTAGCACAAAACCCATCCTAGGTAACCCGATAAAAAAAAGTAAAAGAAAGTTATACTAGATGAAAAATAAACCAGTTTGAATCAATCCCAAAGTTTGGTCTCTAGTAATCACAAAAAGTCGCACAGGCCAAGAAGATTAATTAGCACCCGATGCGAAGCACGGTAATTATCTAGTCTAAACCGATGGAGATCCTAAAATACAAATGGAGATGACTAGTTGAGGAAAGAAAATATTTTAAAAGCAAAGCACATGGAGAGTATAAAGAATTATTTTTTTTAAATCAGGCATAATATTTCAATAAAAACAATTTGATATGTTGCAATTGCATTAAATCGAATGATTAAAATCAAAATTTGGTACTTAATAGCAATAATTTGAAATCAATATAGAAATTCTCAAAGAAAAATCAACTGAAGTTGATGAAATAAAAAAAAATGAATTTGGGTGTGGGTCATGGAATAATTTTTAGACGCCATACAAGATGATACCTCTTTAGCATTGAGGATAGAAGAAGAACCCAAGATGCTCAAGTAAATGTAGTTATGTGGTCCATTGGATGAATTTATGGTGAAATTATAGGATTAATAGAATGACATCAAACAAAAAAAAAAAATTCGAGTATGGAACAAAGAGATCGGAAATTCAATCCTTTTGAGTTATTGTGATCGCATCAAATTGAATTATTGTAATCAAAATTTGATACTTTAATAGTAAAAAAATTGAAGCAGCTTGAGCTTTTTAAAGAAAATCGGTTGAACATGATAAAATGGAATAAAAGTAAATTGATTTTGAGGTTAGTACATCGAATACATTTTAGTCACCATATTTGAACAGACTATCTATGCAATGGATAAACTAAGAAAGCAAATTGGGAAAATAAATATTGTATATAGTGAGATTGGATGTTTCTAGTGAAATTGTTGAATTAAGAAAAAATGACATCAAATTTGAATGACTTCATGTAAAATTACAAAAATTAGAAATTGAATCCTTTTGAGTTGTTATGATTGCATCAAATTGAATAATTGCGATTTTAATTTGATATTTTAATAGGAATAAGTTAAAAGCAGCTTTTCAAATTTTTTAAAGAGAAATAAATTTATATATTTTTAAGGAGGAATAACTCATTGATGTGAATCTCCAACTCCTAGTTATAGAGAGAGCAGAGTGAATTACATTTATATTACATTACATGCTTGAAATCGAAGATTGCTTAAAGGGACTCTAAGGTTTTCATCGACCTCATGTGGTTTGTAGCTAATTTGTTGTAGTAAGCAATGGTCTCGTTTATATTTGCTTTCCGGAATTGAAATTGAATATTGCCTAAAAGTAGTATAATTAATTAGGGATATTTTTGTTCATGCCGGCATGGAAAACCATGCCGCATTTGATTTCGGTATTGAAAAACCATGTCGGCATAGTTTTGATCAACTAAATTTCAAGACATAGTTTTGATCAACTAAATTTGACAACAATCTTGAGATAACAAAGGTTGTGAGTTCGACCGAGCAATGTCAGAACACATCTTACCCAACAAAATTATATTTAATAATATCTTTATATTCGCAATGGTCTACGAATGAAATATTTGTAATTGATGGTTTGTTCTTTCCTAACACCGTGGCCTTTTTCAACACTTTTGACTCGAGTTGGAAGAAAACTCGCAGCTTAAGCGTTCCTGGATGGGCGCAGTCCAAGGAATGTGTGACCTCCGTGAAGTTGTTGTCAGGATGACCGCAATACACTTGTTAAAAATACCATAGTGTCTGATGACCCAGTGGCTAAGTGGACAATATTGGTGGAGGGACGAGTCATTACATCAACAACAAACAGTAATGACACTAAGCGACAAAAGCTATAACACTAAGCTTAGAATGTCTCAAAAAGCCACAAAAACAACATACATGAATGAGATACGCAAATTATGGACACATGGACGGACGGATGAAAACGGATATCATTGAGTGGCGTATGGTGGTATACGATACACAAATAATGATATACATGAGAAGGGCATGAATGACATACGCAAATTATGGACACATGGACGGACGGGCGAACACGAATATCGTTGAGCTGGTCTGGCTTTGATGGACACGGAGGATGGCATATGCATGAATGACATTCGCAAATTATTGACACATGGATGAACGACTTTGATGGACACGGATGAATCGTTGATAGACACGAATATCGTTGAGTGGCGCCTGGCTTTGATGGACACCTGATGAATCGTTGTGTGAAATTTGGCCCCGACTAGGGGTGGGACTTGGGTTGGTTGGGCGGGTTCAAAGGCTTGGCGAGGGCACCCGAGCTAGAATTCTTTGCTCAGATTGCCCATCGAACCCGTGGAAACCCATTGAGGTGTTGCCCAAGTCCGCCAAGTTATGTTCCTCGGGTTCCCGGTTCCTCGGGTTGTCCCAAGTTCCAATGTGATAATAATAAATTTAGTAATAATAAAATTTAGTTGCTCCATTTATTTTAAATTTCCAAATAACTGAAGATTATTTACAATAATATAAACTTTTTTCATATTGAATGATTAATGAGATATATATAATTTATATTTTCATTAATAGATTTGAAGATAATATCTTAAATTTTCTCTAAATAGATGATAATACCAATTATAAAAATATCTTATATATAGTTTTTGGGTTGGGCGGGTTGTTTGGGTTAGAAATATTTTTGTCCATGCTTGCCCAAATTTAACTCGGGTTTATAAAATTTATGCCCGAGCTTGCCCAAAGTTTTGAAATACGTTGCCCATGTCCGCCCAACATTCGGGTTGGGCATGGGTTGGGTGGGTTGACCCAACCCAAGTCCCACCCCTAGCCCTGACATAGTGATAGAAATTGACAAACCTAAACTAACCTCTAAAACCAATCTACAAAGATAAAATTATCCAAAATTTATTAACCACACAACCTACGTTGGCCTAGGCAATGTGGGATTATTGAAAAGGGACAGGTGCCCTTATTAAATTTAGATACATGCATCTAACTAGCACAAGGTATTCTGTTAGAACCATCATTTGGGGCATACATGAAAATTTTGGGGCATATTGAATAAGACAAAAACAGGGTTGGAAATAGTGTTTCTAGGGTGCCCTTATCTAGTTATTTTTTCATAATGGCAAAATGCCCTTATTATTTATATTTTTTTTAATTATTTTTAAATTAAAATAAAAAATATTTTCTTAAAAAAAAAAATTTAAAAAATTGTTAAATTTTTTTATTTTATTTAATCTAAGTTCGGCGGACAGTGATGATATGCCGAACCTAAACATGCTTAGATTCTACTGACTGATAATATGTCACCCGAACTTGTGTTTTGTGAAAACATACATAGGTTCGGGCAGATTCGAAAAAAATAGGACATCCGAATTTAATATTATTCTTCACAAAGTGAAGCTCGGATAACATCTTCGTGTTTAATTATCAGCCGAACTGTTCATCGACACTTTCAGGATGAAAAAAAAAAATTCGGCTGATAATTTTGATTCTATTGTGAGCCGAACTTTGCTCTGTAATTGTCGTAAAAAAAATTCCATGCAATAAGAAAAAAAAAATTAAAAATTAAAAAAAAAAAGTTTAAAAATAAATAAATAAATAAACTAAAAAAATTAATATTAAAAATTAATTAATTAATCAAGGGTATTTAAGTAACTTAACCACCCATTAGACATCCCTTATCATCCCACACCAGTTAGGGTCATCCATATGTATGCCCCAAAATTTATATATATGCCCCAAATGAGGGTTCATTTGTTAAGTACTTGTATGACCACGTCTGGCAAACAAAAGGGGCAGGCGCTTTTTTTTCTTCAAATGGTGAACTTCTAGCAAACGTTTTTTTCTCCGACAATAACAAAGACATTATTGCACGTGTAGCATTGTGGATGGACCACGTCTAGAAACTAAGAAAAGATAAAATAATCCTTCTTGTTATTAACTAACGACACCTATGTCCTAACTGGTATACGTGTCAGCTTCTCCACTTCCATATGCTCGGTGTTATGTCTAGTCACCCGTCTAGTCCAGAAAAGAAATAATCAGCTAGACTAGAAAAATCAAAAACAATGGAAGTCTGAGAGATCGACAAGTAGAGAAAGTGAGAGATGCATCACCAACAAAAAAAAAATTAGCAAGACATCTCTGTTGCTCTAATCAACAACAACAAATTACAAGCCCTTATAAAATCACCAGCAGAAACTCAGCTTCCGAAGAAGACGATTCAGCTGGTCTCGCTCCCATTAACTCACTTCATCGAACGATTCATTACCCTCTTAACTCAATACTTCTTTCTCAATCGTCTAATTTCCCTATTTCAAGGTTTCTCATAGTTTCTCTTCGATAAGTAAGTAATACAGGGTTTTTGAATTATCATTATTTTACTTTATTTAGATTGAATTGAAACTGTTCGGTAGTCGGGTTTTGCTTTTATTTGTATTTAAATTGATTAAATTTTGATATGTTGCAGGTTGGGGCGTTGTTAACTATCGAATTTCAATCAAATTTTAGTCAATTAAAATTTGTATTCAATCAAAATTTGCAGGTTGGGATTTTTCTTTTATTTGTATTCAATCAAAATTTGTATCTATGGTAATCTCCTAATGTTATACATATAGCAGTGTGGTATGTGATGCGTTGAAATTTGAATTCTAAGTCGCATTCAGATAGGCGATTTGTTGCAATTGCATATGGGGGATTATGTCCTTAGAGATGTTGTTGTTGTTGTTGGAGATGGGAATGCTGAATTGGCATTGGAAGCACTTAAAGAGTTTCTTAATGCTGGAGATGCAGTTGAAATTGAAAGATGTGTTTTACCAGTATTAGTGGTATTGCAAAATTTGTATTTGGAATTGAAGTTAAAATCGAAGCAGATGTGGAAGCAAAAGGATCTAGCTGCGGATAGTGAAAAACTCTGTTTTGATTGACAACAGAAGCAGCAACGGCATCAATGGGAACTCTACAAAACCAACTTCTCCGCCTCATCAATCGTAAGTTTGTTGATTCAATCCCTAAAATGCTATTTCATTGATTCATTTACTGTTCATGTTTTAATTGGATATATGTTCGGATGAATAAGGTCTGTTGGTGGAGAAAGGTCGGTGAAGAAGTTGAGATTATCGAAAGCGTTAACCATACCTGAAGGAACGATTGTGTCTGATGCTTGCCGAAGGATGGCTGCTCGAAGAGTTGATGCAGTGCTTCTTACTGATGCAAATGAGTTACTATCTGGAATCTCTACTGACAAGGTAGAGAAATGTTTGATTCATTCAGTTTTTTGCTTCATTTTTGCCATTGACCATTGTTTATTTATTTTCTGAAAAAGTTTTTATATTGTGTTTAGGATATTGCAACTAGAGTTATTGCTGAAGGGTTAAGACCAGAACAGACGATAGTTTCCAAAGTAAAGACAAGGACCAGTATTTGTGGCATCTGATTCATTAGCTATCAGAGGCTTTGCAAATGATGGTTCAGGGTTAGTATTTCTTTTCATAAGTTTATGTGATTGCCTTGGTTCTGAAGGTACTAATTTTAGTACCACTGAAAGACAACTCAGGATCGCATTGTGGGGGCATTTTTTCAGGTCTCTTTACTATTTCAGTTTCCCTGTAGTTTCTTTCTTGTCGAACAGAGCTACGTAAATTTGGGTTATGAATGCAACTAGACTCTTGAGAGCATGGGCTTAGGTTTGACTCTGTTGATCTGCTTAGCGCTAACCTGACTGCAACTTGGCATTTAAATCTGTATTGTGAATATCATCTAAGAAACAATCAATCTATGGGAAAGGTATAGACTAAAAAGAAAAAAGAAAAAAAAGCGCCTTCTCAATTTCATATAGGTCATAAGGTGATCTGTTGAACTTGAACATTTGCATTTGATTCCCCTCTTCAAGCTACAAAAGATGAACCACTTCTTTTTTATGTTTTGTTTCGTTCTTTATATATATCGTGCCTTTGAATTGTCAACAGTGTTTGTCATTTGGTTCTAAGACACTATCTCATGAACAATCCTGCTCATGTGATGTCTCTGTTGGAAATTGTTTTGCACAGAGGAAAAACCTGTATTTCTTTTTTATCTGAAGATTTCACAATTACTCGGTGTTACCTTTCTATTATGCCGTAGCTTCTCTAGCTAATGCCTGTGATGCTTATTTGGCTTCGTGCATTGATTTTGATGTTTCAGGTAACCTAAATGGTAAAAAGAAGCAGGCCAAAACCCGATCCAACCGTACGAGAAGTCTAGAAAGCTTGCTATATTATTCCTGGTGGAAAGGTTTTACTCATTCTCTTGGTCATTCTTAACCTAATATCTTCTTCACTTGCATATATGATATATCAATATAAATTCATGCCTAGGTTGAGTAATAATTAGATCACCCATGCTGGGAAAATTCTAATGCTGCGAAAAAGCACAACCATGATCTCACTGTTAAACAAATGAAGAAGTTTTGATGTGTTTCTTCCTTCTATTTTTATACTAATAAGGGGTTTACATCATTTTTTGAATTTCTACGACACATTAGTGCACATGATTTTCCCATACATGACAAAGAGTGCAATTGACAGTGGTACTGAGCATGATTGCAGCCTGTATCTTTGATTGATCAAGAGATTGTGGAGATGATAATGTTTCCTGTAGTGATATGGAATTTTTGTTCCATCTTTTTGGGAGTTAATCTGCTAGAAAACCTTTGTTTAAACAGGTAAAATAATTGCTATAGATATGGAATTTTGATGGTTTATCTGCCCAAACAGGTAATGACACTGATTGCTTATGTGATGGAGTTCGAAGGAAACTATGGACCACATCTGTATCTAATGCTGTTTCGGTTAATTGTTGGATTCCCAGCACCCAAGGCCCAAGATGTCTGAAAGGTCAGGTACTTGTTTTCATATTCTGAAAATTATTATGTTGATTTTTTTCCCCAAAAGTGCTAATTAGTAAAGATTAGATGAATTTTTTAAGTCAAAGAGGTGCCCTCCTCCTGCACTTTATTAGATGTGCACTTAATATTTGGCTATATTTAGATTGTATATACTGTGAATATATGTAGATTGCGTTTAATGATTTTATTTTTACTTGCTGAATATTCGGCATAAAATCTTTTTGATCGTGGAAAATGTCTTTTACTAGTCGCGCCAAAAGAAAAAAGACTTCCGCCAAAATTTTCATGATATTTCAAAAAGTCCGCCAAAATTTTCATTTGTTCTAGATTGTGGCCATAATCTTCGGATAACTGATCACGTTCCCCTTTTATACTAAAACAAAACCTCTTTTCATGTATAACAAAAAAAAACTCAAGTAGAAAACCCTAAATCTGAACTTGAAAGAGGTAACCGTCTTAACCTTTGATTTTGATTTTCAATTATTTCTCTTCATCTTAATTGTTATGAGTACAAATCAGTATCCCTAATCTCTCATCCTAGCTATCTGTAACCCTAATCTCTCATCTGTTTTGGGTTTTTGATTAGGGACTCAGAACTGGTATTTGGGAGAGATTATTGATTACTTTTTTTTTTTGTGCTGAAAACTTGAGAAAAAACATCTTGTGGGTGATTTATCAAAGTTTTTCTTTAAACTTATTTCTTCAATTTTTGATTTTTAACCTCTGGCTTCCTTTTTTGTTATTTTTTGTTCTTTTATTAATTTGGTTTTTGAGTGTCTACTGTTCTTTCTTGTTAACCTTGATGCTTTTGGTTTATTTTCCTTTCAGTTTGTTGATCATATACTTTTTGTGTTCCATTATCAGGAGTACTACCAATTTTAATCAAGGGATAATGGCACCAGGTGGAGTTAGACCCCCTCGCACATCACACGCAGCCTCTCAGTTGTCACGCACCGGTAATTGAGTTAATCTCATACCTACAAATTATTTTTTTGGAATTATTATGTTCATTTTGGGCAAACGCAGTATTATCTAACTCCCATATCTCTTGAAAAATAGATCTGCCAAAGATTAACAAAGGAGGAAGAGGAGATGCTCTTAATGCAAAGCTTAATGATCACATAAGGAAAAAGAAGGAAAAGCCTACAATAACGATCAAACCAGGTAAAAAGATTCCAACTGGGGATTGGGCCACTGAGTTCCAAACTGAAATAGGAATCATCGTCAGAAAGTTTGCACCGTGGTCGACTCGCCCCAAATGGAAGTCAATTGGAAAATCAGATCTGAAGAAATTTTATGATCTCATATTGGTAATCATATATTTTTTTTGAATCATTTAGTATCCCTACTACTCTGTTCTTCTAATGTCCCTACTGTTATGTTCTTCTTGCACAGACTACGGCTTTATTAATTAGAACTCTCTTTGCGTAGTTTCTTTGTTGCTGGTGCTAACAGAAATTTGTTTGGTGATTGTGAACTTAGGAAAAATTCACTATTGATCTACATGTAGTACGCATTCAGAAGGCGGTCAACACAATGCTAGCAAACGAGTACAGACAGTTTAGATGTACACTTCACAAACACTACCTGCAGTACAAACAAGATGGAACAGAAAGGGAAAACCCGCATCATCAGGTTAAGCAGGAGGATTGGGAGAAACTTTGCACTTGGTTTGAGTCTGATGAGTTTCAGGTAATATTGGTGTTCGATCCTTGTTGCATTTATAAGATTTATTTGTGGTAGTCATATTGGTGGTGTTCAGACTTCAGTACTAGTCGTATTTATGATATCTATGTAGTATTCTTCTGCATTGAACTGTCTTCTTTGCATTTGAATGCAGACAAGTAGCACTCAAGGTAAAAAAAGTCGAGAAGCGAATACAACCATTCATTGTACGGGATCAAAACCTTTTGCCCGCTATAGAGAGGAAATGGTAATTGTGTTGTCTCTGTTACTCTTTTATAAGTTTATGGTTAATATTGTATCTAATTTTTTTTTGTGGGGAAACCTTCAGTGTGATCCAGAAACAGGTGAAGTTGTTGAACAAATTGAATTCTACAAGTTAACCCACTGCAAAAATGATGTTTGGACCTGTCATACGGCTGAGGAAAACTATGTAATACAAGGATTTTCGTTGTGATTTTCTTTTAAGTTTTTTGTCTGAGAGTTATTATTTAGTTTTAGCATATGTTCTGCTATTTATTGTTAATTATTGTGTAGGGTAAAATGCTTGAACTCCGAGCTGCGCCTACACCTGAAGGTTCAACACCCTTGACAGATGCTCAAATATGTGAGGAAGTGCTAGGTGTAAGATCCGGTTATGTCAAGGGTCTTGGTCACGGGTATGAAAAACCTAGCTCGTCTGGCCTTGAATATAATGCGGAGTTAGGCGAAGCTCTTAGGAGGGCAGATGAAGCAGAGAAGAGAAATAAGGAACTTGAAGAAAGAGTTGATGAGCAAAATCGCACAATACAAGGGTTGGTAACTGACACAATGGATATAAGAAGAATGTTGCTTGAAATGCAGGGAAATCGTGGAAGTATTCCTGAGAACCGTCAAAGTACTCCTGAGAACCATCAAAGCACCTCTTGAGAGGATTGCTAAGAAACCACCAGTTGAGATGCATGTGCATCTCTGTTTCTTTTTTTAGCTTTATGTTTCACTTTTGAAATTTGTAGTGGTATCGTTTTTTCTCTTTCAAGTTGTTTAGAATTTTAAGTTTCTTAATTAGTGGTGTCATTTAATGAACAATGTAGATCTTTTCAATGAACAATGTAGATCTTTTCTAGTAATGATTTGCTTCTTTTCAAAAAATAATTATTGGTCAAACTTTGATGAATTACAATTTTTAACTAAAATATGAAACTGACTCAAGAATTTGTAATAAATTTGTAATATGGCGGATAATTCCTTCCCCTTAATTAATGAGACCCTTACATGATAGCATGTTGCGTCGCACATGAGAACCTTACATGACAGCAAAACATGCTCAATAGTACCAATCGCGACTCAATTGAGTATACATACTCCACGATCATAAGTGTCGCACGTATTATGTTTATCTACAAAATTGCACGTGACAAATGTAATATTTTATGACATAATAATACGTAGCAAATAATTATTATTCACGATATTATTACGTGTTGAAAATAACATATACTAACAACAGGTTTATCTGTTGTGTATGCACTAATTTTTTAACGCATTAATATGTTGAAAATAAGGATTGTTTGTGATATTTTGAACCGTTATAAAAAACATATATTAACGACGGCTGTATCCGTTGCATATGCACCAATTTATAATGCATTGATACGTCGAAAATAAGGATTGTTTGTGACATCTTAAACCGTTATATATAAAATATATTAGCGACGGGCGTATCCGTTGCATATGCACCAATTTTATAACGCGTTAATACGTTGAAAATAAGTACTGTTTGTGACATCATAAACCGTTATACATAAAAAAATTTGTTACATAAACAAACGTCACATAAAGGTTTTTTCGGTATAATTGAAAAAAACAGTATTTGTGACGCACAAGCTATTTGTGACGCAGAAAACATGTTTGTGACACAAAAAAGTGCTGAAAAAAAACCTCGGCATAAGTGACGCTTTTAGCGTCGGTCGGATTATTTGCAACACCTCTTTTATAACGCATTGACCGATAAAGAAAAAACGCACAAAAATATATTTGTGACGTAAAATCAAATATTTGTGACGCTATTTTTCATTGAAAAATCATGTTTTGTTGTA
>JAJJWW010016246.1:0-99708 GCA_023531295.1 Papaver armeniacum
AGTCTACTCGGCCCTTTATATAGGACATTACATAGTGGATGATGACTAAACTTTCCTTTATTTTCGGATCCGGCTTGCGATATCCTCGTAAGTGTATACATGTTAAATCTCGCGTACTCCTCGATTTCGCTACATATTCATATCTTTCTTGTATTTAGGTTGTCGTCATCCGTTACGTCGTTTTATTCCAAGCCCGCGATGTTTTCGTGTGCGGTTATTGATTTCGCGAGAGTCTTGGTGTTGCGATATTATGATCCTCTGACATTCCCAGTCATCCCTCGCCGTGTCAACACCGATAATAGGGTCGTGCAGTAGCGAGTCGTCGATCTCGGAAGGGTGCTTTGCTTCTACCATCTTGATGTTTGGGTCGAAGCATGAGATCGATGGTCGAAAATTGACATCAGAATAGAAAGATCAATCTCCCAATGTTGTCGCCAATTGTTTGAGGGTGAAAACGGTTTACGATGATTTTGGTAATTTCGAAAGTGTGGGTGAGAAACTTAATTTAAACCCTAAACAAACCGCAAGGGAGTACTTTAGATTCGAGAGATCAATACGTACAAATCCGGCCTAAACCAAGAAATGGCCGTTCCGGACTTGCTTCGGTCCAAAGTGAAGGAGAAGGGTTGGTTTTGGGAGGGAAGCGAAGAAAGTGTTGAGACGAGAATAGTTGATTCTGGAAGAGTAGTTGTTTTACGACTTGTATCAGAAAGTGGGAAGCTAACAGATGGAAAGCTAGCAAATTTTTTCTGAGTGTTGTATGCTCCTGACCTGAACTTGTCGTTCGGTGGAAATAGGTAATGCCTATTTATACAAGTTTGAATGAAACGTACTCTGGTCTCATTAAGAAATGGAAAACGGGTGAGTAAATGGGAGGAGGTGGTAACCGGTAACGCCTGGAATTGATGTTCCATAAAAGAAAGCGTTTCACCATTACTCTCTGCGTTTACTAACCGCTTCATCCTTATGACACTCTCTTATAACGGGCGTAGTGTACGCCGCACGCTGTAAACCGCCAAACCAATACTCAATGAGCATCCCCCAGTTTGTGACACACGTTGATGTCTCGAATGTTTTTGTAGAAAACATGTAGCATGTTTGTTTCTACTTGGCAAGTTGAGCTTGGGAGACTTGCGTGGTGACCTTCGACGGTCGAGATCTTGCATCTCAAGAGGAAAGGTAGCCGTTGATTATTACAACCCTTCGTTTGGTAGCCAGCGGCATGAAAGCATGACCGATCATGGCTTTAACATGGTTAGGCGTGGCCAAGCTAGGATTTGGCGTTGGGCCAAAGGTGGCCATGCGTTAGCTGGTGACCTTGGACGGCTAAGATCTGCATCTTAGATGGAAGGGTGGCCGTTGATTGTCTCACGCCTTCGATTGGTAGCCAGCGACATGGTTTAGGGCCGGCATGGCTTGGAAGGGAAGCGCTTGCGGCTTTGTCTAAATTAGGGTTTGGTATGCTGAATTCCCTAATTAGCGCCCTTCACTAGAATCGATGTAGAATTATCATATGGACTCGGATTTTGATGGTCCACCCCTCTATTCTGTACGGAAAAGAATTTTCTATCTTCGTACTTGGGAATATTTAAGTTTTGAGCTCGTTCGGGAGATGAAAACAGCCCGAAAGTAAAACTCAGGAAGAATTCTAGAGGGACGGTGGAATGTTTGGTGCGTTTTTGGGAAGCTAGCATGTTTTGAGAAGCTAGCTTGTTTTGGGAAGCTAGCAAGTTTTGGGAAGCTAGCGTGTTTTGGTTCAAAGGTTACCATGCATTGTTTGGCAACCTTGGACGGCTAGGATTTGCACCTAGGATAGAAGGGTGGCCGTTGATCGTCGCACGCCTTTGTTTTGGTAATCGCATAGGGAAGGCCATCACGGTATGGCGCGACAAGGTGGCTGGCACGACATGCCATTGACACATGTGGCATGGGCGGCATGCCTTGGTGTGGTTTGGCGTGGCCAAAACTAGGGTTTTGGGCCAAAGGTTACCATGCGTTGTTTGGCAACCTTAGACGGCTAAGATTTGCATCTTAGATGGAAAGATGACCGTTGATTATTCAGCGAGCCTTTGTTTCGTAGCCGCATGGGGAGGCCAACACGGTATGGCGTGACAAGGTGGATGGCACGGCATGCCATTGGCACATGTGGCATGGGCAGCATGCCTTGGTGTGGTTTGGCGTGGCCAAAACTAGGGTTTTGGGCCAAAGGTTACCATGCGTTGTTTGGCAACCTTAGACGGCTAAGATTTGCATCTTAGATGGAAAAATGGCCGTTGATTGTTGCATGCCTTTGTTTTCGTAGCCGCATGGGGAAGGCCAACACGGTATGGCGCGACAAGGTGGATGGCACGGCATGCCATTGGCACATGTGGCATGGTCGGCATGCCTTGGCGTGGTTTAGGCGTGGCCAAAACTAGGGTTTTGGCGTTGGGCCAAAGGTTACCATGCGTTGGTTGGTGACCATGGACGGCTAAGATTTGCATCTTATATGGAAGGATGGCCGTTGATTATTGCAGACCTTTGTTTTTGGTAGCCGCATGGGGAGGCCAACACGGTATGGCCCGGCAAGGTGGCTGGCATGCCATTGGAACATGTGGGGTCAAGGGTTTGGCATGGGCGGTTTGGCATGATGGGGCCAAGGTACGGTTGGCTTGGCATGGTGGGGCCAAGGGTTTAGCATTCCGTAGGCGCATGGTGCGGCTAGCATGGTTAGGTCCAAGGAAAGGTGCGGTTGGCTTGGCTAGCATGATTGGCATGCCTTGGCGTGGTAGATGTGGCTGGCATGGTTTGCCATTGGCACGGTGGTGCAGCTGTTGGCATGCCTTTGTGAGCGTAGATGTGGTGGCATGGTTTGCCATTGGCACGGTGGTGCGGCTAGCATGGTTGGCATGCCTTGGCGCGGTAGATGTGGCTGGCATGGTTTGCCATTGGCATAGTGGTGTGGCTAGCATGGTTGGCATGCCTTGGCGCGGTAGATGTGGTTGTCATGGTTTTCCATTGGCACAGTGGTGCGGCTAGCATGGTTGGCATGCCTTGGCGCGGTAGATGTGGCTGGCATGGTTTGTCATTGGCACGGTGGAGCGGCTAGCATGGTTGGCATGCCTTGGAGCGGTAGATGTGGCTGGTATGGTTTGCCATTGGCACGATTGGTGCGGCTAGCATGGTTGGCATGCCTTGGCGCGGTAGATGTGGCTGGCATGGTTTGTCATTGTACGGTGGTGCGGCTAGCATGGTTGGCATGTCTTGTCCGGACGATTTTTATCACAACAGGTTTGCATCTTGGTAAGCATACTTTGCTATATCCGAGACAATGGTTAATTGTTCTAAACTCCATTTCGATCATTGATACATCCTTAGAAGGCGATAATAGCTGTCTCACACAAACTATTAGCTTATAAGTAATTTTCAAGTGATCGAATGATCAATCTGAAACATTCCGGAAATCGACATCAAATGACTGTCTCACGCCAAATCATGTAAGATGTTTCAAGGAAATTTTCACATGATCATCTTTTGAATTAGTTTCGTTCTAGGACTTGGTTGTGTATCCAAAGTACACAAACCAAAATAGTTTCATGAATTAAACCGGTGATAGTCTTAAGGTATCAAATACACGCATACCTAAATAGTTACGTTAACTGGAACTTGATTTAGCTCGTTAGCTCACAAACCAAAGACACGTACGGTGACTAAACCGACTCACGAACGACAATGATATCCGTACCTGTACACCTACTAACCATGACGATTATCTTAAAGTGCGATTAAATAATTTCTATGAGATAATTAGAATATGATTAATTCTCTAAAAATACTAGACTTATTTGACCACATGTTTGTGACTCAGAGTTAATGTCTTATATGTTTATGAAAATGAATATTAAGCTTTTAAGTTCAAATCGTTTAGCTTTGGCTAACCATGTTGAACATAGTATTTATACACGGTTCGGTTACGATTTAACGTAACCATAGTGTATATCTTGTTTATGTTAATCAGATTCAAAGATTCATCTAACGGTGGACATTGATTGCTTGGTTCCAAAGCTATCTTAGCTTAAACCTAAAGCAACCTATGCTTTGAATGTCCATAAAAGAGGAACTTCAAGCAACTAGTATCTTTGAATCCCGATACTACTTTTTGGTGTGTCCTAGTTGTATCTAGAGTCGTCTTCTTCATAACTCTTTTAGGGTTTGGTGACTAGAAATACTTCATAGGGATTCGTGAAGCCAGGTCCAGTTATCTTCCCTTGATAACTCCTGTATCCTGGTTTCGATTGATCATTGATTTTCTTACTTGATCAAGATAGATAAAAATCATCAAAGCTCTATTCGTCTCAAACTTTGTTGATTCCACATGTATTTGTTAGATGAATAGTAATCTAGGTTGCACTTCGGGTTGCATAAGTCCGAATTTTTAGGTTAGCTGGAATCTGTCTACTACTGTCGATTTCCATCACCTTAAATCAAAATTTTTGATCGCAAAGGAAATCATATATAAGATTAATCTGTGGGAGGCAGATTGGTTCAAAGTCTTCAATTGAGTAGAAGCAACTCTTAGTTGGTGTGACATCAGCTAAGGGAATCAATTGCAATTCTATTTGGGATTCAAGAGGCGTAAGAAGCATAACTGTACCTTAATCGGTTGGATACCTTTTAGGGATCAACTACATTCCAGTCCTAAGTTAATTGGTAGTAGGCTAATATCTGTAGCATCTGAATACAGTTTGGTGTTCAATCTGGACAAGGTCCCTGGCTTTTTCTGCATTTACAGTTTCCACGTTAACAAAATTTCTGGTGTCTGCATTATTTCTTTTTCTGCATTATCTTGTTTATATTTATAATTGAAATATCACAGGTTGTGTGTTGATCAATCATAGTAGATACATCCGACCTAGTTTGAAGGATACGACTTGATTGATTCTTGGACATTGGTATTTGGTACCGTCCAAGAAATTTCTTTGTGATTAGGTTCACGAATTCAATTCTGTAAACATTATAATCGCAAGAGAGAGACAGAGAGAGAGAGAGAGATAACTATACACACTATTCCTTGATTAAATTTAACTCTCGGAGTTGTATTGAGTTTTTCCATACAAATTGCCTAAGAAAAAAGTAGCGGTGTATTTTGGTACCCCGCATTTTCAATTTATATAAATGTTGAAGACGAGTTATGATTTTTGCATTTCAACAATTGAGATTTCCATCAACACATGTTCAACCCAATCAGATTTCACATAAGCAAAGCCAAGATCCTTATATACGTCATGGTTCAGTCATTGGTTTATTTTCTGTCTGTACTATGAGCCATCATAGAAACCGTAAGGCCAAGCATTATGGTTGAGCATTTCTCTTCGTTATATCTTAATTGTAGCTAAGCGAAATGAGAATGAAGGTGTACTATGAGTGATGGACATCATTTAGCTTAACTACACTAATCCGAAGTTTAGTTTCTTTTTTTCCCAAATTTCATTTTAATAAATTTAGATAAATATTGTATATGGGCAAAAAAAATTAAGAGAAAAAATAGATATACTATGGGAAAAATTGAATTTTGAAAAAGGTTAATAGTGAAATTTGAAAATGGATACTCATCATCCGTTCAATAAGTCACAGAACCTGAGTTTTCATAAAGTAATTTTTCAAATCCCTTAGCTTAAGGCGAAGCACTATGATGAGGGATTTTCCTTTAGTTATCCCCTATTTGAAGGAAAATCCAACCACTATGGTCTTCTGTATAGCTTAAGTGTAGTGATATCTCTTAGCTATACTTAAAAGTGTATCACAACTGATGCGGGTTGTAGAGAAGGGAAATGAGTTTCCGTGTAAAATTGTACTTTACGGAAACTGAGTATCCGTTTGACAATTGAAACGGATACTCAGTATCCCTGACATTTTACATGGAAATTAAGTATCCGTTTCTGGTTTCCATGTTTTTTCACTAAAACTTTCCCTTTTCGCCATTTTTTCTACCAAAATTTTGTTTTTTTACCTATTATATCTTTTTTTTCCTCTTATAATAACTATCTTTTAACCTACATAAATACTCCTAGTGGAAAAAATTCGGGGAAAAAAAACGGAAACCAAATAGCTAAGGGATGACACAAAAGTGATAGATCCAGCGCATGCTTACCTGTTGCAATAGAAAGTTTTTATTTAATTTTTATTGTCAGTCTGTACATGCTTCAGAGCATCTAGTAATGATGAAGTTGTTTGATGGATTACACAATGCTCTTTAAGAGCTGATGTTATTTTTATTACTGTTGATTTTTTTTTTTCACACTCTCGGGATGGGTAGTATGGATAGGAATTTCTTTGTTATGAAAAATTCTGAACCCCGTATTTCTTCTGCTAGAAGTCGTCTCTACCGTTACTAGTTTCTTGGAACAAGGGCTCTCTTATTGTGAAGAAGGTTTGATATCAAGGGCTCATTATACCCTTCGGATGAATATCTTACTGAAATGTCCGACAGCTCCAAGGTAATTAACATGTATACCTTTGTTTTTCCAGAATCAAAACATCCCCACTTGAATTCATTTTCTGGTGTCATGGTTAAATTTTTAGTGGGTTTTTGTCACGAATTCAGTGGAGGAGCTTTATGAGGCATTTCCTGATGCAGTTCTAAAAATCAGAACACTAAGCTAGGTAGAACGAACAAAGATACTTAGAGTTGAACACAGAATTGATAGCTTTAGAACGTAGATAAATTGAGTTTAGGGTTAACCTAACTCTTTGATATAATCAATAGATTATAAACTTAGGGAAATTATAATAAAAGTCGGATTATTCTAAGAGACTTAATAGCCTATTTATACTAGAACGAGAGAAACGTAAGTAAGGAAACCCTAGTCTAAAGATGGAAACTACCAAAATTAACAATAACTTGCAAACCACTCCTAAACTAAAGAACGTTCTAGAGATAGCTTATGCTCCTGCATCAATCACCCCAGGTTGAAAACTTCTCAGCTCCGATGAGAAGTGTTATGAATTTTTCTTATGTCTTGAATGTGTCTTCGTCCTTGCCACGATCGAACACAAAACTCTTATCATTAGAAAACACCCTGGCTTGTTCTCATTCTTGTAACCCTTTGTGCTTTAGGTTAGCAATTGCCCTTCCGAAATTGCACCACTTGAATGAATTTTGAATGTATTACACAGCTAGGTGTAAAAGCAACATCACCTTCGACGCTTAAAACTGAATTCACATGACCTAGATTAAGTGGAAAACAATCCATATCGTGTAAGTATCAAAATAGCTCGACTTACACGAAACTTCATTGTTCGGATATGTATCGTATATCGGAGGTGAAGTCCAGTCCCCAAGCACTTGATATCCATCATTCTCTTTAGCGAAAACAGTTGTTTCATCATTGACGTGTCCATGAAACAAGTTGTTGGACTTCTCATTTGCATCATTTTCAAAATCCGGGTTTAGAAGGAGATATCCGGGTTTGAGATTTCCTCGATACCCATTTCCCTTATCTTCAAATAAGCTATAGCTAAGGAAAATGACACACCATAGTGCTTGGCCTAAGGGTAGATCAAGATTTGATCAACTTTTAAATGTAGCTAAGTGAAATCGCCACATTAAAGCTAAGCGAAGAACCAATGACAGTTGATTACAATTAGCTTTACAGCGAAGTGAAATTTTCAAAGTAAAAACTCTTTGCATTTCTTTATCTGTTACACTTACTCGTATATGTGAAATTCTGACACTCCCATAAACCAAATTAATTGCCCTCATGCCATTGAGCAGATTTTAAACTCAACTCTCCACCCCTGAAAAAGCCCAATCGCCTGTTGGGTCTAAGATTTGCGGCCCAGCCTGTAGAAGTCTAGAAAATCGATTTTCTACTTTCCTTGGCTATTGAACGATGTGGCCATTGAACTCTTTCTTGGCTAACGATGTGGCTATTGAACCCTTGGCTGCAACTCTTAAGAGCATTGTTGCCCATGCTAGGCGTGCATTACGAAACCAGTAACTTGTTGACATTAACAATCCGCGGGCAAACCAGTAACTTGTTGCAATTAACTTGTAGAGGCCAAACATTCTTAAAGCTTAAATCCGCATAATACACGATGCGACATTGCGACCAGCCGACCACCTAAATTAGACTTTGTGTGGAAAAAGGAAATATATGCTGTATTAGTATGTATATGGAAATTGTACTGGAAAAAGGAAATATTTGCGTGTGTATATACATAGATAGGAGTGTTTCTTATACACTTTTGTTATTCACGGGATGGAATCAATTGCGAAAAATGCCAATTTAGGGGGAATTACGGTTTCGACCATGGGATGAACTTCCGCCGGAATTGTTAGAAGCCGTAGCAAGTTGTTTAATTGTCTACAGCGATTACGTTAGGCTCAGGGCTGTTTGTGCTGCATGGAGACTTGCTTTACCAAGGTTCCCCAGTAATAATATTTTACGACCTCAACTTCCATGGTTAATGCTTACGTGCTCTTCTTCTTCTTCTGTAAATAAGGAGGAGGATCATAAACTAAGTTTCTTCGACGTTACCGAGAACAAGTTTCATCAGCTAAATCTTCCCACAGAATGCAATGGACATCGTGTTTGTGGTAGCGGCGCATCTTCTCTTGGGTGGCTTCTTATGATGGGGGAAAACGAGGGTCCAAAGGTTGTCAATCTCTTTAATCCTTTGACAAGAATCCTTATTCCACTCCCACCTCTTACAACACTTCCTCAGCCGCACATTGAGTTGATTTTCGATGAAGATGAACAAGTAGACGACTTTGCAGTTCGTGCTAATGCTTCAGAACAGCGGTACTGTAGTCTCAGGGATGTTCACAAATTTTTTATAAAGAAGATGGTGTTGTCTGCTAGTCCTTCAGAAGAAGTGAATGGTGATGATTATATGATTGTAGCAATCCTCTGTTTCGGAGCATTAGCTTTCATGAAGAAAGGGGACAAGGCATGGAGTTTATACTTTAACCTAGAGTTTAACGTCCAAGATGTAATATTTCACAAGGGTCAGTTTTATGTTTTAGATCCTTGTGTAAGAGTTGGGGTTCTTGATTTCAACGGTACTAATGATTCTCCTAATCTGGTTATGATTTCGTATGATAATAATTCAGGAGAAGTTATCTGTGGAGATAAAAAGTATTTGGTCGAGGATTCTTCTGGTTCGTTACTGTTACTAACTAGGAGTATAGGTTACTTTCGGAAAGGCCATCAAGTGACAAGATCATTCAATGTTTTCAAGATTGAAGAACAAAGTGGATCACTCTGTGTTTCCAAGGTGAACTCTATAGGAGGAGACTCAATTTTCTTGGGTCCGAATAGCTCAGTCTGTATGTTTATTGAAGAAGGGTTAATCCGTGCAGGTGGGTGTAAAAGGAATTGCATCTACTTCTCAGACACTCCTGATACTTGGGTCCATCCTAGCATCTCAAGAGTTCACGATATAGGCATATTCGATTTAGAGGATGGAAGTATAAAACCGTTGCTAATACGTGAGCAACAACATCCTATGTTTTGCTTGAATCATCAAATGCCCACTTGGGTCACGCCGAATCCTAAGTCGAATTAAGTTCCACGGAACTGACAAGCCAACTTCGATAATGATAAGTTGGGGCTGGACTTTTCAAGCTTTGGACGCAGGCCCATTTTTGATTTCTTTGCACGACAGACTTTGGCAGCAACCAATTTTGGAATTTGGTGAGTATTTGGCAACTGTTTTGGAACGGAATTAAGCATGGGCACTTCTACAACTTGGAGATTATTTAAGAGACACTTCTTAATCTAAATCATATATATCTCTACATCTCATATTATACTTTGTTCTTCATGAAAATTTAGGGTTTACCCCTTTAGGGGGAAATCGGGAAACGGTATAATCATGAGAAGCTAAGCCTTTGTTGATTGAGGATGAATTCAATGTTCTAGCGTGAAGCTACATTATTATACAAATTTATTCGGAGTTTTAATCACATAATCGTTTGTTTTCACTATTTCTAGGGTTTATGATTGATTAATTAGATTGTTTGGAGTGCACGCTGGATTAATCTATTGATCATTCTATTGCTAGTAAAGGGTTAGGATATCCGTGTAATTGTTGAATAATCCTTACACGAGTAGAGAACGTGAATCCTCGCAGAGGAATTCTGTGGAGCAATCGTGTGTGATGACAACACTAGTACCTGGACCTTGCGCTAAGAGTCTAACTGCTAGGATCAACCTAAGTTCACATAACTTAAATCTTCCGTTGGGTTATATCTTGAGTGCGCTACTACTTGGTGGTTCGATTGATAGAACTTGATATGCGAGCGCTTCGGTATCCGGTTACACAAGGGACTTTGGGGATAGCACTTTATGCCAAATGCCTCCTACGGTTGGTGATGAATGGTTCTAACGAAGATAGATAAGTATACTAATCCAGTTATCGCTTGGTAACAACGAAGGATTCCTTGATCATCTTTTTATTTTTTATTTTATTTAATTCATAAACCAACCCGCCTTTTACTTTATTTTGATATATAAATAACATACCAATTACACAGCTCTCTGTGGGAACGATCTCTTACTACCGATATATTACCAGTTAATTAGTGGGAAATATCTTAATTAATTTGTTGTGGTTACGACACGCATCAGCAAGCGGTGTTCAAAAATCGAAATTTCGTGAGCTGGAGCTGTTTACAAACTGGTATGCGAACTGAAGTCCCTGGATTTTAAATTTTAAAGATGGCGTGCATACCTGGTATGTGTTCCATGAAGGCCAAACATCCCGAACTACTATTTTCAAACCTAAACATTTAAGAAACTTAAACAAAATCAAGTTAGGAAGACATGAACGATACACAAGGAACTTTAAGCAAATAATAAAAACATAAATCTTTCTCAAGTTTATAGACATACCTTTTTAGAAGAATCCAATCGATAACTACAGCCTTACCAAAGATTCAAAATCTTATCTAACACCATATATGCGCCCCTATGCTCGTGCTTCCCTCACCTTAAACATAATAGGGCATTCCTTGGTGAGAATACACTTCCAACACAATCAAGTTGTGTTGAGGTGAACAATGCCTTGCTCACCATAGGTGACAGAAACCGACTTTTCCGCAACTATGAATTTTTCACAATCTATAGTATTTGGCTTATTTCGTTTCTTCTTCCACCAACTATTGTGTTTCACTTTTGAATTATCATGAAACATATCACTTTTGGAACCTTTCATATCCAAATTCATTTTTCAAAGTACTTTTTAACTTCCAACATCATCATGGATACTGCGTTCTCCATAGTCATGGAATTTTATGGGAGATCATTCCTTTTCACACTCAAAGCTTCATTGACTTTCTTTGGTAACCACTTCTAAGTGCGTTTGGGAACAATCAGAAGCTTCTTCCCATTACTATCTTCTAGAATTCTTGAAAGAGAATTAAATTGACTATTCTTTCGCAAGTTAGCTTTTCTCCAATTGGGAGCATCGGGTCTTGTCTTCGTCTTTACAAAGTTATCCTTTTGATAACCATTATGATTGTGAAAAGGCTTTGTATGACGTTTATAGGCAAAATTAGGTTTATCACAACACTGATTCCTTTGCCTAAAGGTTGGACGTTCATAACCTGTAATGTCAAGGGTGTTAGCCTTAACATACGATCTAGGTTTGATCACTTCTTCTAACACCTAAACAAGAATATCATGAAGTTTTCATTCCTTATATGAAAATAACATCCGCTTTCCAGGTGACCTTTGTTTCATAATAATGAAAAATATAAGGAACGTTCTTACCCAGATTCATGTATGTTGTTTTGGAGATTGATATACATTGCTCTTTCGAACTTTGCTTCTTTGGTGTAGGTATTTCACTTTTGCCATCAGTGGAAACCTTTTGTTGAGAAGAATCACTAGCCTTTGACAAATTTTACCTCTTTGCTAATACTTGGAGCATTTATTCCCTTATAGCCCAAACCTCGTTTATCACGATGATTTTTACTTGCTCCTAGCATTGTGGTTAATTTTCTTGAACTAGTATTGAAATTTTCAAGTCATCTTCCAACATCTGATTTTATCAAGAGAAGTAGTTAAATCAGCCTCAATGCATTTTTCTCAAGCGAGATAAGCACTTTCCCTGTCATCAAAACTTGTTTGTTGGGAGTTAATCCTTGCTTCAGTTTCTGCAAGTTTCTCTTCCAACAAGAAGTATTTTTAAAAAATGTTATCACATTCAAGTGACTTTCTACTCAGGCTTTCCTCCGAATATTTGAGGATGGATTTGCAAGAGTGATTAGAAACACAAAGACCTTCATAATTCCTTTTCAATTTCTTGTTTTCTCGACAGAGATGGGTTAGAAAAGGAGTGACATAAGAAGTCGTCAACTTTTCAACTGGTTTCAACAACTTAACATACTCTGAGATTTTCTCATCAACATCCCTTTCAATATCGAGTCACCTTCGTCAGAATGTTCATCCAACTGTTCTTCTAGGCGTGTTTCCCAGTTATCAACAGTTTCTACATCACAAGGATGTTTAGATTTTGACCTAGATGTGACAGTTCTCTCAAGAAAGTTTAAGCTTTGAAAAACATCTGGTAATTTTTAACTGGGCTTTTACAAGAAAATAAGGATTCTTTGGATATAACCAAATCACATGAAAACATGGATTTGAATCCAAAAAAAAACTCAATTGAATCAACCACAAAAAAATGATCAATTCAATTGGCCATGCTAGACATAAGAGAACTTACGGAGCAACACAAGATATGCACAAAAATGTGGATCGGAGAAAGACCAATTCTGCGGAATAAACAAGGATTCATTCTATTTTTCATCACTATTTGCACAATGACATATAATAGACTTAATCCTTGTAAACAAAAGTGCATCCTTTCTTCCATAAAAATTTGCATAATGACATAAAAGGCTTTAACTTTTGTTTGTAAAAAGTTCATTCTATCTTTTATCAATACTTTCATACCGACATAATAGAGATAACTTTTGAACAAGTATGGGACAGTCACAGGTTCACGGACGTAAATAACATATCCCATAACAATTTGTAATAAATAATATCATAAAGATTAAAATTACAAAAATCATCTTCCAAATAATTTAGAATTTAAATAAATAAATCTAAAAACATTGAAGATGAAAACATTGGAAATAGCTATGTGTACTCACAATAATGGCTATTCCAAACCCTAGTAATCCTTTTAAAAACACAAGAATAAAATTCTCAAAAGAAGTTTCCTAGACATACTAAATCAAAAACAACTCTAAAACCAAGGAGCAATCACAAGCGATAATCAGAGTTCCGGTACGGAAGCTTCACTGGTTCCAAGACCTTCAAGCTTGTGACTAACAGTATCAAATGCATCTTCGGAGAAGATATCCTCATTGAGAAGATCCTTAACATGTGGCTTCATGAGAACAAGGCCAGAGTTAACCTTTTCAACTTAGTTCGCAAGCATGTTAAGATCCTTTACCGAAGTTCTCAAGCTTCAGCTTGAGTCTTCCCAAGGTCGGTGAGAAAACCATGAACTACTTGGCGAGAGACCATCAAAGATTTTCTCGATCTTGATGAGAAAACGCATAATAGCATGAGGCACATGATTCGAGTTTGTCATCTTTAACCAGGGTTCTTTTCTTCTTTAAAACAAACTCCAAATAAACAAAATCATTAATTGAATCATCTGGTAAATCCCAAGAGTTTGAAGGAGACCCCATTCTTAAAACCAGGAAGGGAGATTATGCGTACTCTCATAGAGGTTTTTTGGTGTATAAAAAGGTTTCACAGGAAACAGAATTTAGGGTTTCCTAAGTTTGTCCGTGATAAATAATATGGGTACCCGTACGAACACAACCTTAACCATCAAAAACGTAAAAGACCCAACAAGGGATTAAACAACCAAGAATGTTGTTTATTCATAAAGGTTTTTACTACGTGAATAAATTCACAGGATTAAGCTCAATAAATTTTATATTCTCACAAGAGAAAAATTTATAGCATATAAAAGTAGCAATTTTGACATAACAAAATTTCTAGTAGAAATTAAGAAAACAAAGAAAACCCAAATACTTATGCAGAGATATTTGTGAATGATCATCCAGCTAAGAAAGATAAGAAAATAGCGTAGAGAATCAGAAAACATCTTGCCATCAAGTATACCTGAATAATTCTCACTCTATCAGGATTTTTCTTGAGAGTGAGATTTCATCCTTGTGATGAAATTAGCACAAGTATGAGCTTTGAGCACATTAAGTGAACGTTGTTTTCGATAAAACCTCTTTTTCCAAAGCTTTGGAGGAAAACTGTTTTGATGTGAACAGTTATCATAAAACTTATTATCATCAAAATACGACGCATAGTATGGATTCTTACCTGAAGAATTTTGACCAGATGGAATTGACTGTTTGTTGATACTTTCTTTATATCCTTCAATTATCCCTTTTAGGTTGTCTTTCATCTATCCATTTTTGCTTCCTTCTTCTGGTACCTTTTTCACATCCTGAACAACATTATCTCCCTTTTTGATAGAAGAAAAACCATGAGTTATTCTTAAGTGGAATGGTTTAGGAAGACTGTTTCTCAATTGAACATTTGAGGAACACATCGAACTGACTTTCCTGGTGGGGTACACAGGGTGAGTACTAAAACCGATAGGTTTAGACATACGAATGTCAGTTACACCTTCAAGTATTAAATCTAAGGTGTGTTGATGACGATCAATAGAAAAGTCATTCAACCTAGATTTCCTCTTTTGTTCACCCCTTCCTTTTGAATCACAAAAGAGAATCACTTTCTGATCACCTAGGTGATTAGATAGAACAGTCTTAATACCATCGTCGGGATACTTCCTTCCGTGTGATGTGGATATTCCTTGATTAGAGGATTACACGTTGATGGTTATTTTCAATGATGTTGTAGTGGTAAGAAAGGTTGTCGATCATTCGGACTTTGTTGGATTGATTTTTAGTTTTAATAAAAGAAAATATTAAAAATAAAGAATATATATATAATATTGTCACAGGATGAAGAGAGTTACTGGAATAGGATTTCGTCGAATTCATAACATAGGGTTCAATTTATTTATTCTCAACAATAAAGCTCAATAAAATTAACATGGACTCTGATTTTTCCAAGGTAGATTCTCAAAAGATTGGTTGTAAATCCTAAGCATGATGTATCAAAACATTTAAGCTAAGCATACCTCATCAAATTAAATGACAACCAATTAATTCAAATCATATTTCAATTAAAATTAATGCAAAAGTCTTAAAAAAAATTAAATAATTTTACCCATGTATGAAATTCGTCTTTCTCCGTCGTCCCAGTAATGGGGTCTAGCTCATCATGTTGGAAACACGCTCAAAATATGATTTTATTGCTCAAAGGTGCTTACAAATGATGAAAAGGAGAGATATCAAATAAACCAGAATTTGCAACGCATGAAGCGATTACAAACCAGCACTGTTGATGTACGATAAATGGTAAATGTCACTGTAGCTATACGACCCACGTCTCTTTGTCGTTGTCACTGTAGCATTTACGACGGTACTCCGTGCGTCTTATGTTCTTTGTGTTCTTGAGGTGCAGCAGCAGCAGAAACAACTCTGCAACCTCTGATTTCTTCTCTACAGTGGTAGGCTGGGAAAAAGGTTTTCGCCTACGTATAACTGCAAGTGCACAACGCCTGTTGGAGGCGTGGCAAGTACAGGTCGATCCACAGGGAAATGGAGTGGCTGTATAGTTGATCTAAGGCTTTCTAAACTGATTTCTAGAGAAGTGACAAAGTTGTAAGTTGGTTGTCGATGCGGCGAGTTGAGTTATTTGTGACTCTAATCTAAGGCGGTAAATAAGCACAAGGTGTTGTATCAGGTTGGAAGGTTACTAGGATGGTCGATTCCACCCTCTAATCCTAAGTTAAGGTAATGTAGAATCTCCTTTGTGTTCTAGTACCTTCCCTTGAAGGCCTTAATTGGGTATTTGGTTTGCTATCTCTCCTTGCTTTCCCCTAGTATCAATGGTCTTCTTACAAAGTACCATTGATCCACAGAGTGAGGTTAGTTCACTAGCTAAATATGACCCTAAACTTTATACACATTCAAGAACAAAATGAGAATCCACTTACTTTCACATTGAATTAAAGGGTTTCATCTACACCCTAGTTAAATCGTTTAGAACATTATGCAAGGTTCAAACACTTGAAAATTAGATTACAAAATTAAACCCTAAAACAGATCGAGTTTTTCTCTCACATGAAGAACAACAATTTATACCTCACAATCGCTCCAAAGTGCAATTAAAGCAAAACCCTGACCTGTTCCTATGCTAATTCGGCTCGGTAATCATGCAGCTGTTGGAGAAAACCCTAGAATTCTAGCTATCTCAACCCTAGCTTCTAGGTTATGGAAGAAGCTAAAGGTAAAGATCGGTAGAACCAGGTGGCTGTGGCTGCTCTTTGTGGTGCCGGGAGATGGAGATGGTGGTGATGGCTCTGGTTTTGTCGGGGAGAGGGAGGAGGTAAAGGTGGTCTGCAACTAGTCGGAAAGGGAGAAAGAAAGAAAATGGGAAATGGTGTTTGGTCGATGGGTGTAGGTATAGGCAACGCCGATTGTGAAGCGGGTGCAGCGAGTGATGATGTGAGGGTGCAGCGAGCGTTGGATGCAGATGGGCGAGATCTCACGGCTCGAGAAAGGACGGGCTCGGATCCGGGTTATGGGCGGGTCTTGGACTGCTCAAGCCCATGTCTTGTAAATGGGTTGCTTCTTGTTGAGGTTCTGTGATGCGCAGCTTGGGCTTTGGCTTTCTGCTTCATAGACGCTCGTCTCCAATTTTCTACTCTTTTGGCTCCTCAATTTCTCCAAGCTTTTATTTACTACCTAAAAACAAAAAAATTAATTAGTACAAATATTTATTCTTGAAAACAGGGAAAAATACTGAGAATTTGGGATAATATCTGATTTCTGAGCACAAAAGATGACTTAAATGCCAATAAAAAAGGTGTAGAAATATGCAATATTTGGCACTCATCAAATACCCCAAACCTGAATTTTACTTGTCCTCAAGTGAAAGCAATTAATAAATCCTAACTATACCACCTGTCATTTGGTCTCGAATGCATTTAGCGTATGCACTAAGCCTTTAAACCGCTAGGTGTCCCTAGTGGACGAGTTGTAGTCGTGAGGGTTTACCAGAGGTGTACCCACAAAACCTTCTCCAACTTCAGAGTGTAAAAGAGTCTCAAGCATCCAAGGAGCTATGAGGATATAGAGTTTTTGCATGCTAGTAACACGAAGTTAGAACTATCAAAGAACGCATTCTCATCCTTAAGTGCTGAGCGAGAAATAACCATACCATATGAAAGAATTCAGATTCGATAGTGATCACAAGCCTCGACTTCTGCCTCACCAATAGGGTTTTATGATAATTGCACTCAAAAAGACCGCTTTTTTAGTCTCTCATGTGTGCGAGCAGAATAAAAGAGAAATCCTGCACACGTTGAAGATGAGAAGGATAACCTTCCGAAATAATTTTCTGGAGACTCCACAGAAGTGTGGACAAAAAGAATCTTTTTTCTGATGATCTCTAAGAAAGGAAATCAACCATTAGCAAGGATGGGAGTACTCACTTACCTTCTCACCCGATCGGCAATTAATATCACTCTCTCAACATTCATAGAAACGTCTTCAAACTTCAGTCTTCGGTCTTCAACTGTTGATGATGAACTTCTGAACTTCACAAAAACTTAACAAATTTTTTTATTTTTTTAAACATGAAATGAAAATAACAATAAAAATAATAAAACTTGTATTGCCTTGATTTCATAAACTTCACTAATTCTCATCTTATTTTCTTTTCTTTTCTTTGTTGCACGTAAACCTTGGACTATTTCAACTTTTCTTCAAATATTCTGATGGTGCTCCGCTTGCTTAAGATGATGTGTTTCTATGAATCTGTTGATGTTGTTGAGAGGGAGAGAGTGATGCTAACTGCAAATCGAACTACAAGAAGGAGTTTTCATCTTTAAACGTCACCCTCATGATTGACAAATTAGCACTCAAGAGATCAAAAATAGTCTTTGAAAGTGGTGCGAAGTTGGGTAGCTCACCATTCCTACCCGGAATTGACGTACGGTGACACACACTCTAACAAATTGTTTAGAAAGTCACAAAAATGAAGGTCGGTGCCTCGCTTGATGTAAAATCGGTAGTCTCCAATATGGGTGATCACAATTCTACTACCGAATATCTATACAACATCTAATTCGCCCTCTGGTATGGTTAAATCCAACTTTAACGCTCTAATCAACTAAGAAACCCGATTATGTTCTCCAGTACTTCCAAGTTCTGTTATTTCGGTCAGACTCTCCATGTAAACATAGCTAGAAGCATGCTAGTGACTCTAAAATCTCTAAAAGTTGGAGGTTTTTATGCAAGTATTTACAAAGAGCTTTGATTATTTTTTTTGAAAATTTTAAAATAAAAGACTAAAAACTCTATATGCAAATGCACCCCCAAACCTAAATCAAACATTGTCCTCAATGTGTCAACAGATAATAAGAACTCAAAAACTTACATACCAAGAGAACTATGTTGAGTAGAGAAAAGGGAAGAGATTACCGGATGTCGGCGGGAGCAAGGTTAGAGCTTCATTAGTCAAGGATAGAATCCAACATTCTCAGCGGAGATCATATCGGATTAGCACAATAAAAAGAAGACTCAACCGAATCAAGATAGAAAATTTAACAAGTCCTTGGATTATATACAATGAAAATTCACCATACACCAACAATCTAAAGAGTTGAGGATCAACCCAAAAGAAGATATGCAGAGACATCAACACCTTACACAAATATAACATGAGAGCGTAAGTAAAGATTTGTATAAGTGAATGATTTTTCCCCCAAACCTAAACTTGTCAACGAGGTGTGTTTTTGAACACAAAATCTTGCAATTTTAAAGGTACATCATGCACAAGGTCTAATTCAAAATGAGTTTTGCTAAGAACATGAGATATACACATTCCAAGCTGTGGCTCCTTAAAGGTGTTATACTTTGATGCAAAATAGTCCAAGAGGACTTGGGAAGCACAAAGTTCCAATCCTAGATTAGGCATTCTGAGAAAAGTTGGTTTTGCAATTTTGTTACAAACCACATCTAGGTTTGGTGGATGAGTTTCAATTTGTGGCTTAGGAAAGAGATTAGGGTCAAGTTCACTTGCATAAAACAATTCATCAATCTCCATGTCATAATCATCATTATCCAAAAGCTTTGTGTCATGCATATGCAAATCGAGGAAACATCGTCGTAACCTAGGCATGGAATGAGACACGTCAAATTGTTTTCATGCATAGTATCATTGGTGTTGACAAGAAATTCAACATTCCCAAGTCACAAACAAGTGGTATAGCATGCTCATTTTCAGTGAACAATTGCACATGCCTCAATTCAGCATCACATGTATGAATATTAAAAGAAGCATCATTCATAGGGTTCACAGAAGAGAAGCTTAATGTCTCTGAACCCAAAGGTTCTATTATATTTTCAGCATGCACATGCTCTTCTAACATATCATAGTCATCATCTGAGTAATATGCATACTCATCCCTATTAACAGCTTTGGTGTTTTCAGTCAACTCATTTTCCTCAAGGTGAGGTTCATATTCAACATTAGTGGGTTGACAATGGGCATACTCTCTTTCTACATTTTGTAGATGATTGAGATTCATCCTTAAGAACATGTTAAGCTATTCAACTGAAGGAGAGTTTTCACTAGTGGGTACCCTTGTTTCATAATAATATTCATTGCATGGTTGTGTACAAGGTTCACTACACAAGGGAAACTCAGACATGTTGCTATATGGATGATCATGCGATGCTTTCCATTCAAGAATAGCATTGTTTTGTTCTATGAGTTTGATATTATCCATTATCGACTGCATGCAAGGGTTCATTGGGGGATAGCATTGTTCAACCTCCCATGGCGGTTGATGACACATGTGCTCATAATGATTAGGGTGTGTGTATTCAAGGTCAGGGCCCTGAGAAGGTTCATAGTACTCCCTAAAGTCATTGACATCATGGTCTGTGGGGGGTTCATATTGGAGGCATGCCCATAAGCAATTTCTCTGATGGATTTGTTTTCATCTCAGGTTGAGACAAAATCACGACATGATCTAACAACTCAATTTGAACTCAAAAAAAACAACCATAGCCTAGCACACATCAAGCATGTATAACACATACATCCAATCATATCAACACGAGAGAAAAAAATGATACAAAGAAAATGGAACGATTTTTAGATTTAAGCACACAGGAGTGCTTGGTGTTGCCTACAAATGTGCGGCCCAGGTTATGTGCGAGACGAGGTTGTGTGGGATTCGATTTGTGCGAGGCACGGTTCGTATGCACATGCATGCCAGTGGTAATGCAAAGCCCCGGTTCGTGGGCTTGACCTATGAACAGCCGATTTATGTCTGCACAACCAGTGGCTATGCAAAGCCCGGTGGAATGGGTTCCAACCCAGTTGGCGGGTTAACGGCCCTAGTCGGGCCAAGCATGATTATGTTGCATGATTGTGTGCGAGATCAAAGTTATGCACAAAGACAGAAACACAAAACTCTCAAAATGGCACAAGAGCAAGGCACAGTGCGGGTAATGTGCAGCTCAGCGCACAAGTAATCACACACAAATTCTAGCACACATGGGAGCTGGATGGTATTGTTTAGGAGAGACACATTACAGCTTATGCACTGCCCAGATTGGCAGGTGCACAAGAAAATCAACAAAAAAAATGTGTGAGGTGCACATGTAAAAGGGATGTGCTCACTCAAGGTGAAGCATGTGCTGGGTTGTGTGTTTGAAAATCAACAAGCTTAATGCTAATCACAAATCCTGCTACTCAACAACCTTCACATATCACAAGATCACACGCAGTTAAGAAGATGATGCTAACACAGTTAATGTCAACTGGGTCAGTTGACCTCAGTTGTTAGAGATCAAGTACACAGGAGTGCAGATATGAGCAGGGTATATAAACTTCACAGCATTCACAGGTTAATCAGCAAATAGAGTATAACAGTTCAGCACATTTCAGATATGAACTTCACAGACGTAGCAAATGAATCAGCAAATAATCAATGCTAGCACTCGTAACATGCTCAAAGTGTCAACACAATCAAGTGGTACCCAAGTTCTCAGAGATGTATGCACAAAAATTGCAGGGCAGATGGTCACAGGTAAGCTCAGGGTTGACAGAGTCAACTAGGTCAGTTGATATCAACAGAGTTTGCAGCAAATTTTTGTTATCCAAGTGGTAGCTCAAACTCACGCCCGTGTTAGGGATGGAGGTCAATATTTCACGGTGAAAATGTAGCCCGGTTCAGCCAATGGTTCAATGCACAGATTACACAACAAAGACATTTCAGACTTTTCAATGGGCTTTCAGAAACTATGCAATGTGCAACTCGGGGAACAAGGGATTAAATGTTGCTGAGATATGGCTCAACGGGGTCACAGGAGTCGAGATGAAGTCAGCTATTTCAGTTGGTATCACTAGGGCTAATTGGTTTTCACAAGGTTATGCTCAGGTTTTGCTCAAACTCACAGCTTCAGGGGCTGGAGTTAAGCACAGGGCATATGGGAGCTAAGGTTTCACAGTGAAAATCTGCACTATTTCACCCTAGTGCACAGGTTACACAAAAGCATACATTTCAAATTTTCAAAAATTGCTCAAGTGACTCAGAGATGTTCAAGCAACTAGTTTAATAGACAATTAGAGATGGTTGCTTAGCAGGTAGCTACTTTGTCATGCAAGGGCAATACATGTGGTTATCTTGTGATTGTCAGGCAAATTTCAGTGATGCACTGATTAGTAGAAAGTTTGGCTAACCTCAAATTCATGACTCAAGCACAAATGTGACATGGCAAACGTTTGTAGCCACATGGCTATGTTGTTCGCTCCTTGTCTTCCCCTTCCTTTGGCTTTTGTAGCATGCACCTGCGAGCTCAAATGAGAATTTCAGTCCTCAGAAATGTGCATGCAAAGTCAGGAATTTTGGAGGCGAGATAATTGCTTATCAACGATGGTTAAAAATTTAGAATTACAAGACATATGATATGACCGCACTTGAGGTGTTAATCAAGATTTGGTGCTTTGGGATTAAGAGTTACAACTAAGATGCAGGTTACTATAAATTGTGAAAGCTACAAAAAAGGGCAGTGAGATGATTATACTACCACTACATGTTATGAGATGATTACACTAAGCTACTCTACACGGCGTAGATGCGAACTTAATAAAAGAAATGAAAGAATGCAAGTGTGCAATTGAGATAGATTAACTAAAATGCAATGATAAAGTTAACAATATGCAATAGAAGATGCGAGAAAGAAAACTACAACTAAGTTAAACTAATAAAGGATTAAAAACAATAATTCAAAGCAATTATGCACGGGGGTGGCAAATTCAGTGAAGAAAACTAGTAATCAACAGCAACACTACCAAATCCCAGCGTGCGGCAAAAAACTTGGTAGGCTGGGAAAAAGGTTTTTCGCCTACGTATAACTGCAAGTGCACGGCGCCTGTTGGAGGTGGCATGTGTCGATCCACGGGAAATGGAGTAGGTCAGTATAGTTGATCTAAGGCTTTCTAAAATGATTTCTAGAGAAGTGACAAAGTTGTAAGTTGGTTTGTCGTCGGCTGAGTTGAGTTGTTGTGACTCTAATCTAAGGCATTAAATAAGCACAAGGTGTTGTATCAGGTTGGAAGGTTACTAGGATGGTCAATTCCACCCTCTAATCCTAAGTTAAGGTAATGTAGAATCTCACTGTGTTCTAGTACCTTCCCTTGAAGGCCTTAATTGGGTATTTGGTTAGCTATCTCTCCTTGCTTACCCCTAGTATCAATGGTCTTCTTAGAATACCATTGATCACAGGTGAGGTTGGTTCACTAGCTAAATATGACCCTAAACTTTATACACATTCAAGAACAAAATGAGAATCCACTTACTTTCACATTGAATTAAAGGGTTTCATCTACACCCTAGTTAAATCGTTTAGAACATTATGCAAGGTTCAAACACTTGAAATTAGATTACAAAATTAAACCCTAAAACAGACTGAGTTTTCTCTCACATGAAGAACAATAATTTATACCTCACAATCGCTCCAAAGTGCAATTAAAGCAAAACCAGGCAGTTCCCTACGCTAATTCGGCTCTGGTAATCATGCCTGATCTGTTGGAGAAAACCCTAGAATTCTAGCTATCTCAACCCTAGCTTCTAGGTTATGGAAGAAGCTAAAGGTAAAGATGGGTAGAACTAGGGTGGTCATGGCTCTGGTTGTGGTGAAGGAGATGGAGATGGTGGTGATGGCTCTGGTTTTGTCGGGGAGAGGGAGGAGGTAAGGTGGTCTCTGCAACTAGTCGGGAGAGGGAGAAAGAGAAAGAAAATGGGAAATGGTGTTTGGTCGATGGGTGTAGGTATAGGCAACTTCGGTGTGAAGCGGGTGCAGCAGTGATAATGTGAGGGGTGCAGCAGCGTTGGATGCGGATGGGCGAGATCTCACGGCCGGAAAGGACGGGCTCGGATCCGGGTTATGGGCCGGGTCTTGGACTGCTCAAGCCCATGTCTTGTAAATGGGTTGCTTCTTGTTGGGTTGCAACGGATGCGCGCGCGGGCTTTGGCTTTCTGCTTCATAGACGCTCGTCTCCAATTTTCTGCTCTTTTGGCTCCTCAATTTCTCCGAGCTTTATTTACTACCTAAAAACACAAAATTAATTAGTACAAATATTTATTCTTGAAAACAGAAAAATACGGGAATTTGGGATAATATCTGATTTCTAAGCACAAAAGATGAGTTAAATGCCAATAAAAAGGTGTAGAAATATGCAATATTTGGCACTCATCATACAGCTCACTAATCACCTCTGTTTTCACCCCTAACTCTCCATCCCCCTTTCTGTGATCCCAGCAGCCTATTTATACTCGTCAGCCTCATTTAATCACGCCATAATTCTCAATATTCTTCATTGAACTCGGGCTGGGAATATTTTCTTCCCTGATTTAGCTTCTCACGCATTTATACAGCTGCAAATTCTCCTTATTTATCTTTGTCAAGGTCCAAAGTGTTTCTCAAGTCATCATACATGAGCAGAACATGTTTAAATTCTCCAAAACTCATGCAATCCCGTGAACTGTTCCTCTCATGCACGTGCTACCCTGTTTTCTTCTCACGGATTTTTCAGCCAAATTTGATCTACCAAAGCACTTGTAATAGCTTTGTATATGTCCCAGGAACAATCCCATAAATTTTCAGCCATTTAGTCTCCCTATAACACCTCCGAATTCTTGATTGAAATTTGACAGTGATAAACTTTATTTTCCCGCCAATTTTGAAAATTTGAATTTGAGAAGAAAGTCACCCCTTATCCAGTGGTCGCCCCTTATCCATTGCTGGAGTCCGAATAACACATGTCCTCTGGGTGCCTTAATCAACTTTTCGAGCCAAATTTTCCAAAAATGTTTATTTTCCAAAAATACCTATAAACACATAAAACACCATAATAAGTACAAAATCGAGTACCAACAATACAGAAAATTGAGGACAACTTAGACACAAAAATGTGTCTATCACACGTGCACATCATTTTTAACAGGAAGGGATTTTGGTTTTGCTTCTGAAACTGATTCTTTTTCAGTCATATTAGAGGCAATAGGTACGCTGGACTCTTTGGAACACTCTTGTAAGGAGAGTTTACTTAAGAGATGTCCAATTTCCAAAGCATCCTTTTTGAGTTTTTCCTCAAGTAGAGTTCGTGAAGAACATACTGAGACATTTTCTCTTGAAGGACCTTTAGATGAGAGTCACGCTCATTTACCATACCAACAAGGACATTGACTTTGTGTTTCAATCGGTTGACATTGACCGGTTGTCAGCCGTGCAAATATAATTTCACTTTCTCACTCTACTAAAATAAATGAAGTATGTGGTAAGAAAGAGTTCATTCCCACAGAGAGGCTTTCGTTAAAATTTCAGTTTCTTAGTAACCGGGGGGGGGGTTGTTTTAAACAAAGCAATAAAAATAAATTGAAAGCAATAAAATAATTTGAATAATCAATAAGGAGAAGATATTGGTCACGGGATAGTATCATTCACAAAAGTGTATTATCATCGATGACTAGAATTGGTATTTTAATCTCTCATTTACTAAAAGTCCTAGGATACCTTAATCGCAAGAATATCCCGCTAATTCCCCGATTTCATCACAACCACATTAAAAGATGTATATGTGAATTCTTCCTAGAAAGCAACCTAAAGTGTAAAAGCACAATTAGATATAACTCCCTAAAAGCAATAAGTTCTATGGAATAAGACTAATCAATGCAAACGAACGTGTACAAGCACTAATCCGTTTTAACAAAAGTTATGATTCACTTGTGACTAGTAGGATATATCACTACAAGCACTACCCACAATTATGCTACTTAGAATCAGGGATAAACAACTTTTTCGCATTGAAAACCCTAATATAGCTCTAGAGATGAATGCAAATCGGATTGATTAGGACTCAACCTAACAAGTATTCAAATCATATAACAATATTAACAATGAATCACAAAAATAATTTATTGAGACAAAACTAATTCATTGAATCATATAACATGTTGTGAAATCCACTTTATCCCATAACCAATAATAATTGTTTAGCTACTCATAGCTATGGAGTTCATCATAATCATAAATTAAATAAAGAAGATGAAAAATATACGAAAGCAAATCCTAGTCGCCGCTCTCCCCCAAAAAGTTCCAAGTAGTAGTAAAATAAGTGATCAAAGAAGTAGAAGAATTTCTATTTTTGTAGCTTTCCTCTTTCCAAAACTAGGTCTTCAAAGCCCAAAGTCCAATAACAAGATGTCCAACAAGCCCATATGTGAGGAATACCCATGTGAAAATATGTCCCAAAAATAGTCGCCGGAAAACTGGTATTACGGCCGGAAATTGGCCTGAAAATATATCTCGGTGTGACCAGAAACCCAAAGTCCACCCGGTCACCGGTCAACGATTCAGCTAGGTCGAGTCAACTCGGGTCAACTCAGAAGTCAGACCGAGTCAGGGTGTGAGTCATCTGAGTTAAGACCGAATCAGCATCTGACTTGGCTGAGTGAGCTAACTGGTAAAGTCTAGGCCAAGTGATCGCTGTCGTAGGCGTCAAAAATAAATTACACTTTCTTACTACTCAAAATATATAATGAAGCAAGGGCAAGAAAGGATCGTTCCCACAGAGAGGACTAGGTTGTCAATATGTTTCGGTATCTTATAAGTAACACGGGGGGTTTTCTGATTTTTATAAACGAAAATAAAATAAAAGCAAAACAATAAAAAGTAAACACGCAAATCAAGGATGTGAAAATATTGGATAAAGGTTTCATCTTCAATTGTAAACAAGTTTTTGAATGTATGAATAGAATTCGTATTTAATCTCGCTATCATCAAAAGCCCTAGAATATCTTATTGCAAGAATACTCCATAAATTTCCTAAGTCATCAACACACACATTAGAGCTGCGTATGTGAATTCTACCTAAAGAATAACCTAACGCCTGCTAGCTAATTAAGTTCAATTTCTATGAGCATTAAGTTTTTAAATAGGCTAATCAATGCAATTGTAATACATTGCGCACACAATTCGAACAGAGGTCAATTTCTACATATGACTACAAGGATGTATCACTACAAACCATAATCATATCATGTTATTCGTATTCAAGGTTATCGCTCGATGATGAAACCTAAATTAGCTATAGATATGGATGTGAGTTCAATTAATTCTAGACTTAACTAAACAAACATTCAATCATATTGCAATACATCAATCATGCAATTATTATAACCCGTAGAAATAAAACGATAATATTGAGATAAAAACTAATTCATAAAAATCATAACTTGGTTGCAAAAATCCAACTACATCTTTAACCAATAACAATAAATCAACTACTTGGGTTTTTGAAATCATCACAAAGAGTTTAGAAGAATCTATCATGTGAAACCCTAGAAAACAAGTAGAAGCCTCCCTCATGGAGATATTTTTCTCCTTCCAAAAGTTTTTGTGTATTTTTCTCTCTCGATTCTCAGCTTTCACTCTTGCCTTTATATAGGCTTGCGTACAACGCCTAACTTATGCGACAATTCCTTATTTGATAAGGATGCATGGTCGGTGAGTACAGTTTACAATCCATAGAAATACATGTGCTGGGTAGCAACACGCGTGCTATAAAAACTCGGCACAAGATAGACCCACAATCCCCTGTTGTTTTCAAACTTTGTTTATGTCCATTCATCGCTAAAACCATCAGAAGCAAATTCTCACTCTTTCATGACTTCTCTCTGAGGTTTTCGAGTCCCAAAACATACTAAAACTCGAACTCAAGCCCATTACCAACCTCCATCGGACCATCACCACGCATCGCCAAACGAGATAATCTCGTTGTTCTTGCTCGGTCAGTAGCTCTTTATCCATCTTCAATGTCAAGCTCGAGTTCTTCTTCATCTCGTCCCTGGCATTTTCAATCTTCCCACCAATCAACGAAGGACCTTCTCCATCATCATTAGTAGCTTCGATCACCACCGTTTATGGCAAGACTCCAACTCATCTCTGAATGGCGTGACCTCGAGCATCCATCGATATTGCTACCATTAATAGCGGCCCAGTCACAAACTCGATACGTTTGACAACAACTATCTACATCGTCGTTATCATCTCCTCGTTTCGTTCGATCACCATTATCCCGGTACCATGATCATATCAATGGCGAAGAATCGTCATTCTTTCTTCCCGTAGTTCCTCGAGCTCTTCTCGCGTCTTCAATGACCTTGTGATGTGTCACGCCAAGCTCGAGTACTCCCATCGATCACCAAAAGCAACCCTTCTCAATCATGATCATCACCGGTATCTCCATTCATCATTGGAACCTGCTCGAGCGATCTTTATCCATCGCTGACTATCACCGATGTTAACTCGAGTTCTTCTTCTTTGCCAGGATCATCACGAACTATCTCGTCACTGACAGCAACCATAGACCATTAAAATCGTTACCAGGACCATCGTGATCATCACGAACTTCCCCATTAACTCAAGTCGAAATTTGAACCTATCGCGAACCATATCAAACACCACCGGTCGCTGGCAAGACACGTTCCCTATCCAAGCCCAATCACCGAGAATCACCACAGCATTCTCCTTAGTCTACATCCATCATTACCAGCAACAATGGTTCCCGGAAACCAAACCTCCGTCGGGTTCTTCTGGTGAAATATGAAGATGAAGGTGCCCATAGTATAATAGGCGGATGCCTTTAACATCATTTGAATTTGAACTCCCCCTTAGTGAATGACATGAATTCCTTTAGCATTTCCTTTGAGACAGTGCACCCCTTAACAGAATGTCTTCCCCTTAACGTACAATTGGGTGTCAATAACACGTGCCCTATCAAATGACCATTTTGCCCTTCGCTTCTGAGTTCTTGTTTTGCTCATAACTTCTTCATACGAACTCAGAATGACTCCGTTCTTTCGCCATTGTCTTCATCTTCTCGTCCTCTACACTTGTGACTTCACTTTTGTAGTTATTTCCACTTCTTTTCGATGATTCATCTAATGAAAGATAAATTCAAGAAAACAAGCGTAATATACAATAATTCACCAGAAATATAGCAATTACTAGCATGGAATTGATACCAAATATATGTGAAATATGCACTTATCACCAAGGCTGTTGCAATCTTGCACAGGCCATCCCCAGTGTTGCACCAACATGGCGCTTCACAACCTGCACTATCATCTTCTCAGCACCACCTATCTGCAGCTATAACTACTGTAACAAAATAAGCTCTAAGTACAAACCACCAACCCTTCAATGTTATCTTGCACCTGCACTTCCATTAGTCTGCCAACCTCATCAACACTGTAGTTCATATTTCAGCTCCATACTGCGACTTCACATACATTCTCCGCTTCAACTCGACTGCAACACCACGTAGTTGCAAGCCACTTCCTGCAACAGCACACAACTCCACCAACACATCAGTGCACCATTTCTCAGCTCAAAGCCTCAAACACTGGCAGCTGCATCTGTAGCTCCATCTCCGAAATCAACATCTCAAGGGAATCCACACATCATTCAAGTCTCAACTCAAACTTGAGCATACCCCTGTCAATCGACCTTACGATACCTCAAATTCGTTACCAAAGCAAACCCATATCACCAATTCCCTAACTGATTCCCGCCATCAACACAGCAAACAATATGGATTCAGCATCCCCATTCCATTACCACCTACACTGACATTTATTTTAGCCTGTAACTCAGCACTGTCACAACTCGAAACACAACTTCTGCAGCTTCTTGACCCTCTTGACCACAACCACCTGTAATCTTTTCCATCTGCACTTGAGCCCTCATCTGAGACCCATGGCAATCACCAAAACCACATGTTAAAAGTCACCACCAACTTCAGTTCATTGTTACAACTCAAACAAACCCATAACTGCAACCACCATTTCAAATCGTCACAACCCATTCTGCCTGGTTCACAACTCATTTTTCTATAGCTTCAATTCATTCTAATCCTCCATCTGACAGTTCCAGCATCATTGCAATCTCAGTACTACTCTTTCAATACCATGGCAACCTGCAAAACTGTTCACTAGCACCAACTCAGCACCATTCTTTCAGAGCTGCAACATCAACTTTACTGTCTTCATTAATTCAGCTCAAATTAGCTTCACCAACACCAATAATTCTTCATGGATTCTCATATTCAGTTCAAACCCAATCTTCGAAATCCACCAGAATCATCACCAGATTAATCACCACCATGAGCATCTGTAACTCAGTTACATATTAGCTACATCTCCTTAGTGTACTGACATCTTTAGCTCAGCTCCAACTTATTTCTAGCCATAACAATCACCACCTGACACGGTTACTCCATCTTAGTATTGTCCACCGCTTCCTTAAGCTTCTATGTAACAACAGCAACACCAAGTCCACCTGCAATCTCCTCTGCTACAATGAAAACGAACACCAACCCTAACTCCATTCAGTTATCAACATCTCTCAAATCCACCAGCAACAGACTCGAACTCGACAGATAACCCATCAATCCTCTTACCTGTTTCTTACAGCCCACCTGAAACAGAAAATTGTTCATGCCCTAACCAGCTTCAGAAACCAATTTATAATCTCATCATCTTCTTCTTCAATGTCAGATTCAAACCAAAATCACCACAGAAACCCTAGTTCCTAGATCAAAAGCAAACCCATGAATAATTCTTCAATCATTCACCACCAAAACCCTGATTTGCTGTAATCTCATTCTTCTATTTCATCTCAAAACCCCTTTTCTTCACAGCAACACCCACAACTAATTCCACCTAAGTTTCATCATAATATCTACACAATCACCAGCACCAACTCTTGCTTCTTCTGTATCTCCGCCTCCATCTCTGTCACTAACTTGAACCATCGATCCCAAATTCAATTTCTCAAAACTTTCTTTTACAGCAGCCACACTTCTCTGAATTTGAGGTCGAATGTAATGAACCTCGATTTTAGAGTTGTAGGAAATGAAAGTGATACAGCCACCCAGGTGAGGCAGATAAGGGCCATCCAATTTCAATAGACATGTCAGTTCCACATATCCGCCAGCCTAATCTTCTTAATTCTCAGATTCGCTTCATCTCTTCAATTTCTTGACATCATTAAAGCCGCCATGCTTTTCAGACAGAGATGAAGAAATAAAAATAAATAATGAGAAATAATTCGTCTTGCCCTTTTAAGCGACGTTTCTTCTTATTTTGTTCCAAATGACTCCAAAGTACCTAAACACTCGAAACTAAACATAAGATATGCATTTCACAAGGATAATAGCAAAGAAAGCATAAATACTAGATATAAAATTAGGTGTTTTAAAACACCTATCAGACATCATCAGCCTGGATTCTAACGAGTTTTAGAATCACCGCACACTCTTTGGCTGCAATCCTTTCAACTTCAGAGTCAGACTCGTCAGTAAGGTAGTCCGGAAAACACCTGTCAATGTACGTATGTTTCCTTGGAACACAAGGTTATTCTATGTTCGAGATTGACAAATATTTCTCTTTAATAGACTTCAAAGAAACATAACTTTTATTTCTGGCGATGCGTTTATCAGAGACAATATCGTTTATCCTCAGATCGCTACAAACATATACTTATAAGGTCTTTAATATGTTTGCCTGCTCTGATATCAATTGAAAATTCTGGGTCTAACAACCACACCCAACAAATCGTTTGGAAATCTGAGAGGACTTCTCCAATATACTTTCTAGAGAATCAACTAGACAGTTAGACTCAATCTAGAGAAAAGTATATCAAAGAGTTTATGTCTCTAACTATTAATTCAATCTGCAATCAGCAAATAAAAATCTACGAGCCTGATTGAATATAAGAGGAGTAACTTGAATGGTACCAAAGACCAATGTTCAAGGATCAATCAATTTCAATCAACAACCAAAGGTTGGATTTTCCAATTGATCGATTCAACGCACAACCTCGTGATATTTCAATTATATAACAAAATATAATGCGTAAAAGAAATAACACATACCCAGAATTTTATTAACGAGGAAAACCGCAAATGCAGAAAAACCCTGGGACATAGTCCAGTTTAAACACCATATTGTATTAAGCCGTTACAGACAATAGCCTACTACCAATGAACTTCAGACTGGACTGTAGTTCAAGCCTAATCAATCTCACACTGATTCAAGGTACAGTTGCGCTCCTTACATCTCTGATCCCATCAGGATACTACATACTTGATTCCCTTAGCTGATCTCACCCACAACTAAGAATTACAACGACCCAAAGTCGAAGACTTGATAAATAAATCTGTCTCATACAGAAAAGTCTATATAATGAATAAATTTGTCTCCCACAGAAATAACCAAGAGTTTTTGTTCCATCTATTGATAAATCAAGGTGAACATGAACCAATTGATAACCCGGATTTATATTCCCGAACAACAACCTAGTATTATCAATCACCTCACAATAATCTAAATCGTATGAGGGCGAAACTAGATATTGTGGAATCACAAACGATAAGACGAAGGTGTTTGTGATTACTTTTTATCTTTCCTATCGGAGATTAAATCTCGAGCAAATCTTAGAGAAGATAGTACTCAAACGATATAATCGGGCAAGATCAGAACACGCAACTATAAAGAAAATAGTTGGGTATGGCTTCACAATCCCAATGAAGTCTTTGAAATCGTTAACCTACAGGGTCTCGATAAAAACCTAAGGTTAAAGGAGAATCGACTCTAGTTGATGCAACTAGTAACACACAGGAAGTGTTGGGATTAGATTTCCCAGTTGCTAGAGTTCTCCTTTACATAGTTTTCAAACTAGGGTTTGCAATCCAAGTTACCTTGGTAACAAAGAATTCAATATTCACCGTTACATGAAAAACCTGATTCAACCAAGCTAATATCTTTCAACCGTTAGATCGAACTTAGCTTGTTACACACAAATAAAATGTACCCTCATTTAGGTTTATGTAACCGTACCCAAACGTGTACACCATGTTGGTTCAACAATAGTTAACCGAAGTTATCCATATGATTACTCTCATATTAACCTTATTCATCTTAACCATAACTAGGTCAAATGACTCAAATGAAACTAGTTAAAGAGTCGTTCAATTGCTATATTCTCATAGATCTATACAAGAACACAATTGAAGAAAAATCGGTTTGATTCACTTGAATCAATTCATGAAAATTATAGCCACGGTTTGCAAAGATTGCATTCCTTATTTTATAAATGTTTAAGTTCATGTACACAACCGATTTTAGAAAGTAACCAACTCAAGTATGCAAAAGTGTACGCATACTTAAGTAGCAATGGGACCGAGTTTGGTTACGCCCGATGCACACGGGCGCATACCAATTTACACTTCCAAACTCTAGCAGAAATTCACGGACGTGAGACTTTCGCCAGTATGCGTACATGTACGCATACTTCAGGTTCCCGGTTTTGGACTTATACACAAATGTGAGAACACATTATGTTTATATCCAAACATGGTTACTTGATTCTAAACTCTTTATGTCAATCATTGAAACTTTCTTAGAGGATGACAATAGCCGTTTTCACACACTATTAGCATCAAAGCAATTTTCAACATATTGAAATAATCATAACGAAACATTCCAAGTCTACACCAAATGATTGTATCACACAAACTATGTAAGATGTTACTCGGCAATTTTCACATGATCATATTCTGACATTCGTCAAGAATATAAGATGAACTTAGTCGAAACGAAAGCTTTCCAATACATATTTCGAGAAATATGTAAGCGAGATAAACTCAGCTCGAAATATCAAATGTGTATAATAGAAAACTATATCATAATACGACTTATGTATCAATATAGGAGATAGAGTAGAAATAGACTTTCCAAGTGATAGATGAGTTTCAGTCTCCATATACTTTTTGTTGATGAAGTTCCACAAGCTAACCTTAGTGGTTCTTCGTCTTCAAAGGATGAACTCCATGAAGTCTAAGGCTCAACTACACAATCTATGTCCTAGTCTGAGACATCTATAAATAGGCTAGAAATAAAAACTTATAGTTTTGATCACTAACATTGACAAACATGCTTGAGATAGCAACGCATGCGAGTTCTACCGAGCAGTGCTCTAACACAAAGCAATATCTCTCCACCATTAGATGGTCTTAGCTTGTTACACACAAATGAAATATACCTTCATTTAAACACGGGTAACCATACCTAAACGTGTATATTGAGTTGGCTCAACAATAGTTAACCGAAGTTAGCCATATGAATACTTTTGTATTAGCCACATTCTTCTAAAATTTCTAAATCAAATGATAATCAAATGAATCTAATTGTGTTACTCATAGAGTTGTTCAATTGTTTATATTCTCATAGAAGTATACAAGACACAATTGAAGCAAAATCGGATTTGATTCACGAGAAAAGTTTCATAGATCCACTTGTGATTTCTGTTTTCTCACCAAAGGCAGCTTGCTGTATCCAGACCTGAGATAGTAAACAAAATTTAAATGAGCAAACACTGAAACCAACAACAACCATTCTACAAAAATTAAGAGACTGTAACAGCAGTTGAAGGGGTTTATAAATCAAACATAGTGCAGATGCACTAATATCAAACCTGTAAAGTAAAATATACTGACGATATTGAAAATCCTCGATGCATTGATAATGAATTAGCACACAAAATTTGATTCAATAAGAAATATTATAGAAACTAAAAAAAATGGATACAAAAACTTTAATTGATTAAAGATAGGGACAAGAAATGGTTCTCATTGCAGATGGCTTCTTTCTACCTTTTAGCGCCGCAGGTGGCTCAACATGAAACACATGAGACATAATGATCCCCAAAGCGTTCATACACAGCCAATAGAAATTGTGAGTTTGAATGATGAACCCTCTGTAACTTCCGCCTTACTATCCACTTCACTGTCGGTAACTCTGAATGATGATGGGAAGTCTTCATCATTTGCACATCTCTGGGAAAACAATATGAATAATGTTAGTCATTCGATTCATGCTTATTAGATATAGAAAGTGTTCATATGGTTAGAAATTTGAGTCCAAATTAGCTTTGAGGGAATCATTTGGGGTAATGGGGACTGTGGCAGCAAGTATTACCTAAACATTGGTGAGATCCACATGATGTTCCTCAAGGAAGTTGATGAATTATTTGAAATTTTCTTCTGTGGGGAGGTAGTGGCCTTTGTATGGCCAAATTGCCTACATAAAGTCACAGGAAGCAAATTGTAAATCACTTGGCACAAAGACATTATGAAAATTTCTGCAACTGCAAAGATGCAACAAGCAGGCATACCTCAAGAACTCCATCATGAGCCATTCATCTTCCATGTTGTTGTAGCACCACTGGATAGAAAACTCGAGCGGAAACTTTCTTTTTTTGTTCTTCCCAACATACAATGATCTCGATGTGCTTAGGAAAAAAATCCATTTGAAACCTTCAACAGTGTCCACACTCTCCACCTTGTTTGTAGATGAGCTTTCCATCTTCCATGATTACTTCATAGACTTCCTCTCTCTTCGAAAGATCGAAAAAATGGTATGAGTTAAGCAATTAAAACCCTCAACTGTGAGGTAATCAATTTATTGAGCCTATTGATTAAATTGGCATCTTGACTAGCAAGATAGTTCCTCAACCTTCTCAAAAAAACACAAGTATCATCACCTAACTCACCAAATGTTGTAAAAGCCAACACCCCGAACTCGTATCCATGTGCTAAGCACTTGTCGAGGTACTTATTGTGATTGCGTAGCGACTGCATCGTAAAATTGCTTGGCCTGGGGTAAAAAGTAGTTCGGGCACTAGTAAATGGAGAAGTACCTGTGACATCATAGCAAAACGTCCCTCGCCATTGTCCCAGTTATAAACCAACAAATCTGCGGCCTCAAAGCTTTTAACAGGAGCGGATAAGAAACCCATACGGACCTCTTTTACAAGCTGCAACACCCGCTTTTATAACATATGTCTGCAAATGTATCACGTACCATATCATGTTGATACTTACCTTTCAATTCTGGCACAATGAACAGCATGATCACCATATATGTCCATATCCCTTTTACAAAAAAGACACAAACTGTCAGCTACAAAAAATGGGAATACCTAATCTGTAGCTCAAAACTGCACGAAATTGCCGAGGCCCAATAGATTGGTTCAATCCCTGAATGGGTATAGCCTTGAGAAAATCCATAGCGTGATCAGTTTTATTACATTGCCAGAGTGCATCATCTCTTGCGGATAACGAAAAGTTGATGGGCAAATCCTTCTTGATTCTGACAAAATAACGAACGCCAAAGACTTCATGAAATGGGGGCAGCGTGTATTAACATCAAAATCAGAAAGGATGAAGACCACAAACACAAATGTATATGCAATGCGTGATGGAAACTCTGCCCAGGTTCTGAAATGAATGCACCCTGCAACATAGTGTTTTGCAAATATTGAGTTTGAGCAATTGGCATCTTGACTAGCAAGATAGTTCCTCAACCTTCTCAAAAAAACACAAGTATCATCACCTAACTCACCAAATGTTGTAAAAGCCAACTTTTGAACTTTCGTATCCATGTGCTAAGCACTTGTCGAGGTACTTATTGTGATTGCGGTGATTTGCATCAGAAATTGCTTTGGCACGGGGTAAAAGTAAGTAGTTCGGGGCACTTGTAAATGGAGAAGTACCTGTGACATCATAGCAAACGTCCCTGCCATTGTCCCAGTTATAAACCAACAAATATGCGGGCCTCAAAGCTTTAACCGAGTCAGATAAGAAAAGTTTCATAGATCCACTTGTGATTTCTGTTTTCTCACCAAAGGCAGCTTGCTGTCTCCAGACCTGAGATAGTAAACAAAATTTAAATGAGCAAACACTGAAACCAACAACAACCATTCTACAAAAATTAAGAGACTCTAACAGCAGTTGAAGGGGTTTATAAATCAAACATAGTGCAGATGCACTAATATCAAACCTGTAAAGTAAAATATACTGACGATATTGAAAATCCTCGATGCAGTGATAATGAATTAGCACACAAAATTTGATTCAATAAGAAATATTATAGAAACTAAAAAAAAATGGATACAAAAACTTTAATTGATTAAAGATAGGGACAAGAAATGGTTCTCATTGCAGATGGCTTCTTTCTACCTTTTAGCGCCGCAGGTGGCTCAACATGAAACACATGAGACATAATGATCCCCAAAGCGTTCATACACAGCCAATAGAAATTGTGAGTTTGAATGATGAACCCTCTGTAACTTCCGCCTTACTATCCACTTCACTGTTTGGTAACTCGAATGGTGATGGGAAGTCTTCATCATTTGCACATCTCTGGGAAAACAATATGAATAATGTAAGTCATTCGATTCATGCTTATTAGATATAGAAAGTGTTCATATGGTTAGAAATTTGAGTCCAAATTAGCTTTGAGGGAATCATTTGGGGTAATGGGGACTGTGGCAGCAAGTATTACCTAAACATTGGTGAGATCCACATGATGTTCCTCAAGGAAGTTGATGAATTATTTGAAATTTTCTTCTGTGGGAGGTAGTGGCCACTGTATGGCCAAATTGCCTACATAAAGTCAAGAAGGAAGCAAATTGTAAATCACTTGGCACAAAGACATTATGAAAATTTAAATCGCAAAGATGCAACAACTGTGCATACCTCAAGAACTCCATCATGAGCCATTCATCTTCCAGCCGTTGTTGTAGCACCACTGGATAGAAAACTCGAGCGCGGAAACTTTCTTTTTTTGTTCTTCCCAACATACAATGATCTCGATGTGCTTAGGAAAAAAATCCATTTGAAACCTTCAACAGTGTCCACACTCTCCACCTTGTTTGTAGATGAGCTTTCCATCTTCCATGATTACTTCATAGACTTCCCTCTCTTTCTGAAAGATCAGAAAAAATGAACTGTGAGTTAAGCAATTAAAACCCTCAACTGTGAGGTAATCAATTTATTGAGCCTATTGATTAAAACTTACAAGTCCAACATATTCGATGCACTGTCGTTGAATTGTGCTCATTGAGCAACTCATTAATTTCATCAATACATCAACAGATTCTTGTAATAAATTCATCTCCTGCAAACCCTTAAATCCATCTGCAATAACAAACTTCAAATCACTTGCCATAACTCTTGGCTCAACAGAATAACCACTTCTCATTGCACCCAGACTCAAGAACTCCACCAAAATCAAGCCATATAGGAACTGAACTTGTAATACATTCAAAGTACAAATTACAAAATTTCATCTGACTCTAAGTTGTCACAAGTATCCAATAACTCACTCGAGGAGACTAAAAGGAACAACATGTATTAGCACCCGAATCACATGTCAGAACAACGGACCACGAGATAGGCTTCTTTTTCTGTAGCTTGTTTCTCATTCATCCTTTTGAAAAACTGTTCAGTTCCTGCATTAGAAAAGGAAAAGGAATAAACATTGAAACTTTAACTTTAGTCTTCTCTATTGACAAATAAATGAATGTTTTACTTAAAGCCAATTCTCAATGAAAATAATAAGGGCCAGCTATTCGATATGAATTATTACAGAGACAAATAGATAAATGTATACAGATAACCACACATCTAAGATACAATATGCATACAAAGAGGACCATGAAATTTCACCACTAGCAATGGTTAAAAAATGTGCCAGTTCAGCTTATAAAACTAGCAGAGTAGGCATTGTAGAGCCCCCCCCTACCCACCTAAGTAGGACAAATTAGTCTGTGACACAATTCAATCCATATGCCGCTTTTCACTAGCATTAGTTTCTTTTCCTAAATCTGGAAACTCTTTGGTTCATGCTGGGCATTGTACAACATAGTAACAATGGTAATCAGAGATGAGGCAACTGCATATAATGAATTTTGTTTACGTTATCCAAAATAAAAGGACTTTAAAGGTGACATTGATGAAGGCATAAGAATAATAATGTAAAGTTAATATTCTCTGTTGTGGTTACACTACTAGAATATGTGAGCATGGGATATCTGTATCTAACTTCTGGATAAGTCAATATGATATAATAAACTATTTTTTTAAACTGATTTCTACAGAACTCGGGAAGATCTGAATGAAAGTTAAGTAAGGTTTTCTCATGGTTAATCCTTAATGAGCAGTGTGGTCATCGAGCATTCTCAATTTAGAAGGACTTAAACAGACTGGAAGCTGGGGTCATGGCATGATTTTATATTGTCTACATAAGCATTATATTATACGATCAATCAATTTCTGGTACGCAAATAGATAAAGTCATATGACTTAGAACAGAAAAGAAGGATCAGTATAGATAAAGTCATATGACTCTTAACTCGCACACTTTATTATTGTCTCTTACCACCACTGATCAAATAACATGTATAAAAAATATTGCAAAAGAAACTCTTTGAGACAAATTGTACATATAAAAGTCATTTGAAGGCGATAATGAGTAAATTTATCAAAAAGAAAGCATGAACAACTTCGAAGCAAAGCAATCTAGAGTGTAAAGAGATCAGCTGAGATCGAGATGGAGATGGAGATGCAGATGGAGAGGAGAGGAGAGGATAGGATAGAGTGAGTCTGTGCTTGTAGCGGAGAAAGAATGAAGACCGAAATCGATTAAGGGAAGGATATAGCTAGATTGGGATTGAGGGTGGAAAAAAAAACGAAGGCTTGACCAAAATTTGACTAGGGCGTGTTTATCAGTTCTAGTGTTCCCGATCACACACGTGCTTCACACGCTTGAACCCAGCGCAGTTGCAATTGCAACCTTACTAGTGAGGTTGCAAAATTCGCAACAGATTCTAGACGTTACAAAAAATTAACAACGGGGATTAGCAGCAAATTTCACAACGGCACTAGGTTGCAAATCCCTTAAAATGGTGTAGTGACGTGAAGTCTGAAGCTCAACTACACATTTTATCCTAATCCGAGACATAACTATAAGTAGACTAGAAATCAAGACTTATGGTTTTGATCACCTAAACTTGACAAACAAGCTTGAGATAGCAACACTTGTGAGTTTGACTGAGCAGTTCTCTAACAAATGTAGTTGAGAAATAGTGGATCACGACAGTCATCATTGCGTTATACCGTTTGAAGGCCAAGATCAACCGAAGCTTTTGGAGAACTTCATCAACAAAAGGTAAGTCAAGACTGAACCACCTATTTCTCAAGTTATATTCATTTTTCTGTAATTGAGACGATGTCGCATAACTAATTAGACTATCAAGCATATTCTAGAATTTCGAGTCGAGAACTAATTAATGGACTTCTCAAACTATAATGACTAAACTCAATGAACATTTGTTCATACTTGATGAATTTCGGTTAAGGACAATTTATTGTTCGGAATCAAAATCATGATTCAAGTTTTATCATTTGAACTGGAACAATGATATGTGTCATTGATGTTATTCGGGAATGTTTCGAATCGATTTAGAGAGAAATATAGAACTACTACAGATTCAGATACAAGACAACGTTATCATTCTTACAAACTGGGAAAACTGTTATAAGTATGAACCGGTATTACATGTACTCGTACACGCAGCGGAGTAGCGATATATATATCGACTTACAGATTTATGGTACACATATTCTTCTGCACATCATGTGAAAATCAGTTTAACTTGTGAACCAGATCTGTACGCATACTAGTATGCAAACCATTTTACGGAACCATGATTAGTATCCAAACCGGTACGCAAACCAAAATAGTTATGCGTTCCCGGACTTCGGCTGTGTATCCAAAGTACACAAACCAAAATAGTTCTGTGAATTCCGAAACCGGTGATAGTCTTAAGGTATCCAAACCAGTACGCATACCTAAATAGTTATGTTAACTCCGGAACTTGGTTTAGCTCGTTAGCTCACAAACCGGTACACGTACGGTGACTAAACCGACTCACGAACGACAATGGTATTCGTACATTGTACACCTACTAACCATGTCGATTATCTTCATGTGCGATTAAATAATTTCTATGAGATAATTAGCATGTGATTAATTCTCTAAAAACACTAGACTTATTTGACCACATGTTTGTGACTCAGAGTTAATGTCTTATATGTTCATGAAAATGAATATTAAGCTTTTAAGTTCAAATCGTTTAGCTTCGGCTAACCACGTTGAACATAGTATTTATACATGGTTCGGTTACGGTTTAACCGAACCACAATGTATATCTTGTTTATGTTAATCAGATTCAAAGATTCATCTAACGGTGGATATTGATTGCTTGGTTCCAAAGCTATCTTAGCTTAAACCTAAAGCAACCTATGCTTTGAATGTCCATATAAGAGGAACTTCAAGCAACTAGGATATTTGAATCCCGATACTACTTTTTGGTGTGTCCTAGTTGTATCTAGAGTCGTCATCTTCCTAACCCTTTTAGGGTTTGGCGACTACAAAGACTTCATAGGGATTCGTGAAGCCAGGTCCAATTTTCTTCCCTTGATAACTCATGCATCATGGTTTCAATCGATCGTTGATTTTATTACTCGATCAAGATAGATAGAAATCATCAAAGTTCTCTTCATCTCAAACTTTGTTGATTCCACAGGTTTTATATTTGTGAGATGAATAGTAATCTAGGTTGCACTTCGGGTTGCATAATTCCGAATTTTTAGGTTAGCTAGACTTTGTCTACTGCTATCGATTTCCATCACCTTTGATCAAAATTTTTGATCGCAAAGGAAATAATATATAAGATTAATCTGTGGGAGGCAGATTGGTTCAAAGTCTTCAATTGAGTAGAAGCAACTCTTAGTTGGTGTGACGTCAGCTAAGGGAATCAATTGCGCAGATTCCAGTTGGGATTCAAGAGGCGTAAAGAGCGCAACTGTACCTTAATCGGTGGGATACCTTTTAGGGATCAACTACATTCCAGTCCTAAGTTACTTGGTAGTAGGCTAATGTTTGTAGCGGCTGAATACAGTTTGGTGATCAATCTGGACTAGGTCCCAGGCTTTTTGCATTTACAGTTTCCTCGTCAACAAAATTTCTAGTGTTTGTATTATTTCTTTTTCTGCATTATATTGTTTATATTTATAATTTAAATATCACAGGTTGTGCGTTGATCAATCATAGTAGATACATCCGACCGAGTTTGTTGGATACGACTTGATTGATTCTTGGACATTGGTATTTGGTACCGTCCAAGTAATTTCTTTGTGATTAGGTTCACGAATTCAATTCTGTAAACGTTCTAATCGCAAGAGAGAGACATAGAGAGAGATAACTCTAGACACTATTCCTTGATTAAGTTTAACTCTCGGAGTTGTATTGAGTTTTTCCATACAAATTGCCTAATAAAAAAGTAGCGGTGTATTTTGGTACCCGCATTTTCAATTTGTATAAATGTTGAAGACGAGTTATGATTTTTGCATTTCAACAATTGAGCTCTCCATCAACAAATGCTCAACCCAATAAGATTTCACGTAAGCAAGGCCAAGATCCTTATATACGTCATGGTTCAGTGATTGGTTTATTTTCTGTCTGTAATGTGAGCCATCATAGAAACCGTAAGGCCAAGCATTATGGTTGAGCATTTCTCTTTGCTATAGCTTAATTTTAGCTAAGCAAAATGAGAATGAAGGTGTAATATGAGTGAGGGATATCATTTAGCTTAACTACACGGAATCCGAGTTTCCGTTTCTTTTTTTCCCCAAATTTCATTTTAATAGATTTAGATAAATATTGTATATGGGCAAAAAAATTTAAGAGAAAAAAATAGATATACTATGGGAAAAATTGAATTTTGAAAAAGGTTAATAGTGAAATTTGAAAATGGATACTCATCACCCGTTCAATAAGTCACAAAACCTGAGTTTTCATAAAGTAATTTTTCAAATCCCTTAGCTCAAGGCGAAGCACTATGACGAGGGATTTCCCTTAGCTATCCCCTATTTGTAGGAAATCCAACCACTATGGTCTTCTGTATAGCTTAAGTGTAGCGATATTTCTTAGCTATACTTAAAAGTGTATCACATCTGATGAGGGTTATAGAGAAGGGAAATGAGTTTCCGTATAAAATTATACTTTACGGAAACCGAGTATCCGTTTGTCATGTAACTAGTGAGTTTAGAAGTGTAATGGGCTGGCTAGGGATTTGTGAGTCTAACATGTATTGGGCCAGTTATCTTATTAGTCCATTTAATAAAGTTGTACCCGTTGGACTGTTTCCATCTGTAGGGCAACAGATTAGTTGTTACCACCCAACGGGGAGTCAAGTAGAAATGCGGCTACTTATGGCCAGGTATGAAGAAGAACATGTTTTATGTTGTGGAAATTAATCAGAAATTGAGAGGCTCATCCTTAAGTTAGGAAGAGAAGGTTATTGTAGGTTATCAAATCTGTTCGTTCATGACAATTGGTATCAGCCAGTCCCGATTCTGATTCCAGTAGTGATGACCGGAGGAGTAGATAAAGTTTCTACAGTAAAGGAGGCTGCAGCTCAGTTGCAGTTACATTCCGATCGATTGCAGAATTTGGAAGCGTCGTTTAAGACCCTTACTACTGAATTCCGTTCTCTAGCTGCAGATATGGTTCCTGTCAAGGAATCTCTATCCACTATCGCCCTGTTTTGTCAACGATTTGATATTCCTACCACTCAGACGGCACCAGATCCACAATCTTCTATTGATGGTGTTGTTCATCCCGATCTTCAGGCGCTTATCTCACGATCGGTAACTTTCTTCGTCACCCTAAAATTGATTTTCCTCGCTTTGATGGTAGTCATCCTAGAAGCTGGGTTCGAAAATGTGAGAGGTATTTTCAATTGAATCGTGTTGAGGATCGACATAAGGTTGACTTAGCTTCGATTCATTTTGATGGTCGAGCTGATTCTTGGTTTTTAGATTATCAAGAGGGTAAACCCGTGCTTGACGGGGTCTCGATTTTCTTTTGATATTTGTCGTCGTTTTGAGGATGTTGCTTCCGATAATTATGTGGGTAGCTTTAACAAGTTGTCACGATAACAACTGTTGAGGAGTATTTTGATCGCTACGAATCTTTAAAAGCCTTGATGAAAATTCATAACCCAAGTTTATCAGAAGACTATTTTACAATGAGCTTCATTAGTGGCCTCAAAGACGAGATTCGCAACCCTGTTCAAATGTTCAAACCGGCTACTGACACTGATGCTTTCTATCTAGCTCGACTGCACCAATCCTCGGCCGATCTTCAATCTAAACGATTTCACCAGTTTTCTAGACCATTTCAACCATCCTCCACACCTTACTCTTCGTCTATACCCTCTATTAAACCCGTGTTATCACCAATCACTCCTCCTTCTAAACCTCCTTTTCTCTAACTCGAAACCATTTGTGACTTTACCACCAACACCCACTCAATTAGACCAACCTATTCCTCCTATTAAACGTCTTACCCCTGCTCAGATGAAGGTGCGTCGCGACAAAGGATTGTGCTACAACTGCGATGAATTATATAAACAAGGTCATATTTGCAAGACCCAGCAGTTATTTATGTTGGTTGCCTCTGAGGATACTGATTCTCCATCCTCAAGTGAAGAACCAGAGTATGATGTTGCTTCTCCTTCCTCATCCACCGAGACTCCTATGGAAATTTCACTTCATGCCTTAACAGGTATGGTGACTCCAACCACAATTCGAATACCTGGGTGCATTCAGTCACAAGATATTTTTATTCTTATCGACACTATGGCAAGCACCTGACGGTTTTGTGGATACTAGATTACCGAGCGGCTCCCTTGTCTTCTTTTGCACCTACCGCCCCATGTTAGTGACCGTAGCTAATGGAGATACTACACCGATAAAGGTATATGCCATCAATTATCTTGGACTATGCGGGGCTTTGACTTTTGTAGCGATCTTCGCATTTTACCACCGGGAGGCCGCGATATGGTTCTTGGCGTGGATTGGCTTACTCGCCTTAAGCGATATTGTTTTCAACTTAGTGAGCTCAGTTTCCTTTTGTTCACCAAGGGCAATGATTACTCTTCGGGAGTTCATCTTCACCCACTTGCAACATGATTAGTGGCAATGCGATTATGGAAGTTTCTTAGGGACAACACCCCCACCTTTATTGGGCAATTTTTCTCTATTTCAGCTATTCCACTAGAACCCATTCCTACTGATATTTCTACACTTCTAGAATCCTTCTCTGATATTTTTACTACCCCCACATCTCTTCCACCTCCACGAGCACTGGATCATCAAATACCTTTAAAACCCAATTCTGAACCTGTATCTCAGAGACCTTATCGATGTCCCCACTTGCAGAAAGCAGTGGTAGAACAACTGATTGAAGAACTGCTTGACTCCGGCTTTATCCAAGAGAGTCATAGTCCCTTCGCTTCTCCCATTTTGCTTGTCCGTAAGAAGGATGGAAACTGGCGTTTACTGCGTGGATTCTGTAAAATTAAACGACATCACGTTAAAGATAAGTATCCTATTCCATTAATAGATGACTTGTTGGATGAATTAAATGGTGCAATCATATTTTCGAAAATTGATTTGAAATCTGGTTATTATCACATCTTAATGAACTTAGCTGATATTCCCAAAACTGCTTTTCGTACTCATCAAGGGCATTATGAATTCAGGGTTATGCCGTTTGGCTTAACTAATGCTCCAGCCACCTTTCAGTCCCTAATGAATACTATATTCAAACCCTTTTTGAGGAAATTCATCCTTGTTTTTTTTTGATGATATCTTGATTTATAGTAAATCACTCGAGGAGCATGTGGTTCATCTCTCCCAGACTCTCACTTTACTGAGAGCACATTCATTGTTTGCCAACAGAAACAAATGTTGCTTTGCTCAGCCACGACTCTCTTATTTGGGCCATTTGATCACTCCTGAGGGTGTTGCTGCTGACCCTGACAAGATTGCAGCCATGCAGAATTGGCCTCAACCTACCACACTCAAGCAACTTCGTGGATTTTTGGGATTGACAGGTTACTATAGGAGATTTATCAAAGGCTATGGAACTATTTGCAAGCCCTTGACTGACATGCTTAAGAAAGATTCCTTCTCGTGGTCACCTTCTGCATTACAAGCCTTTTTATCTCTCAAAGCTGCTATGACAACTGCACCAGTGCTGGCCCTCCCAGATTTCTCTCAGCCATTTATCCTGGAAACTGATGCATGTTCCACAGGGGTTGGTGCAGTTTTGATGCAAGCAGATAGGCCTATAGCTTTTTATAGTAAGCCTTTGGGTCCACAGGCTTTAGCGCTATCTACATATGAGAAAGAACTATTGGCCATTGTCATGGCAGTTCAAAAGTGGAAGCATTATCTATCTCATCAGCAGTTCATTATTCACACAGACCACCAAAGCCTGAAATATTTTATGGAACAATAATTACTACTTGTTTTACAAATGTGAAATGGCTCTTGAAGTTACTTGGTCTGCAATATGTCATTAAATACAAGAAGGGTTTAGAAAATAAGGCAGCTGATGCTTTGTCCAGAATTCCACATTCTACATGCCAATCTTTATCAATTGCACAGCCACAGTGGACTCAAGACATTCTTTCTAGCTACACTTCAGATGGTCATGCGCAACAACTTCTCTCTCAGCTTCTTATATCACCGTCTGATACTCCATATTCCTTAACCAATGGAGTGCTGCGATACAAATCTAGACTCTATGTTGGCTCTGGGGCACAAGTGAGAAGCCACATAATGCATTCAGTCCATTCCTCAGCTGTTGGTGGCCACTCTGGCATGATGGGTACTTACAACAGAGCTAAAGCTTACTTTTATTGGCCCAAGATGAAGGAGGATATTTTCCAGCTTTGTTCCGCCCTGTGATATCTGCCAATGTCACAAACATGAACTTTCTTCTCCTGCTGGACTCCTACAACCTCTCCCTATCCCAGACACAGCATGGCAGCACATTTCCATGGACTTCATCGAAGGCCTTCCCATGTCTTTCCGGAAGAATGTCATCCTGGTGGTGGTGGACAGACTCACTAAATCTGACCACTTCATCGCCTTGAGCCACCCCTTCACTGCCATTTCTGTTGCCAAGGAGTTTATGCACCATATATTCAAGCTGCATGGCCTGCCCATCTCCATTGTTTCCGACAGAGACAAGGTATTTCTCAGTAACTTCTGGCAGCATTTGTTTAAATCTTTGGGTACTCATTTGACTCTTAGCACATCATACCACCCACAAACTGATGGGCAGACGGAGAGAACTAATGCTTTGCTTAGAACAATATTTACGATGTATGACTAGTTCCTCCCCTAAGATGTGGCTCAATTGGCTGGCCCTAGCTGAATGGTGGTTCAACACCAATTACCACACCAGCCTCAAAATGACCCCATTCCAGGCATTGTATGGTTACACACCACCACACCTGGCATTTCCTGTTCAAGCTGTTACTTCAGTGGCTGCAGTCCAAGATTACTTGTCGGCCAGGGATCACATGCTTAAACTTCTCAGGGAGGATTTGACAAAGGCCCAACACCGCATGAAGCAATTTGCAGATGCCAAGAGAGTTGACAGGTCTTTTACAGTTGGTGATTTTGTGTTCTTGAAATTACAACCGTACAGACAATCATCGGTGGCCCCGCGAACTAATTTGAAACTTTCTGCAAGATACTTTGGCCCTTATGAAGTTTTACAGAGAATTGGAGAAGTTGCTTATAAGCTCCAATTACCAGTGGGTTCTAGGATACACCCTGTCTTTCATGTATCCCAATTGAAGAAGAAGATTGGCCAACATATCACTCCAGCTTCTAACTTGCCCCTGGTGGACTCTTCTGGTGCATTCATAGTCTTCCCAGTGGCTGTCTTGGACTCCAAATATATTCTCCGCGATGACACCCATGTTTTGCAGGTACTCATTCAGTGGGCTGGTTCACCACCTGAGGATGCAACCTGGGAAGAAGCCAGCCATATTCAGTCTCACTTCCCTGACTTCATCCTTGAGGACAAGGATGCGCAAAAGGGAGGGGTATTGTCATGTAACTAGTGAGTTTAGAAGTGTAATGGGCTGGCTAGGGATTTGTGAGTCTAACATGTATTGGGCCAGTTATCTTATTAGTCCATTTAATAAAGTTGTACCGTTGGACTGTTTCCATCTGTAGGGCAACATTGGTTGTTACCACCCAACGGAGTCAAGTAGAAATGCGGCTACTTATGGCCAGGGTCGAAGAAGAACATGTTTTATGTTGTGGAAATTAATCAGAAATTGAGAGGCTCATCCTTAAGTTAGGAAGAGAAGGTTATTGTAGGTTATCAAATCTGTTCGTTCATGACATTTCCGTATAAAATTATACTTTACGGAAACCGAGTATCCGTTTGACAATTGAAACGGATACTCGGTATCCCTGAGATTTTACATTGAAATTAAGTATCTGTTTCTGGTTTCCAAGTTTTTCACTAAAACTTTCCCTTTTCACACATTTTTTCTACCAAAATTTTGTTTTTTTTACCTATTATATCTTTTTTTTTCCTCTTATAATAACTATCTTTTAACTACATAGATACTCCTAGTGGAAAAAATTCGGGGAAAAAAAAAACGGAAACCAAATAGCTAAAGGATGACACAACACCATAGTGAGATTTCCCCGAGACCCATTTCCCTTAGCTTCAAATAAGCTATAGCTAAGGAAAATGACACACCATGGTGCTTGGCCTAAGGGTAGATCAGATTTGATCAACTTTTAAATATAGCGAAGCGAAATCGCCGCATTCAAGCTAAGCGAAGAACTATGACAGTTGGATTTCGCTACAATTAAGCTATAACGAAGTGAAATTTTCAAGTAAAAACTCTTTGCATTTCTTTATCTGTTACACTTACTCGTATATGTGAAATTCTGAAACTCCCATAAACCAAATTAATTGCCCTCATGCCATTGAGCAGATTTTAAAGTACGATTTTTTGGGCACTACTCAAAAATGGAGGGGGACTACTCTTCAACTTTTTGGGTGGATATTAGAAGTAATAATGAGTCACCCCTTATCTAAGTTTCTTTTTAATACCAAACTTGCCCTTAGTGATTAAATTAGTTAGTGTAATGATTAATTAGTGAGGTAAGATTAATTAGTTGGGTGTTTTTAAAAGAATATTTTTTGAGAAGAAGGTTTTTTTTTTTTTTTTTTCTAAGATGGTTGATTTCAAAAAGAGGGTTTTGGGTACTTAAGTATACTTCAAATTTTGTTAATGTTGCTTGAATTGGAAAAAACTTTCGGAAAAATGAAAAATTTATAAACGGATTTCGACCATGGAAATAAAGTTTGGCTACAACATTTGAAGAACAGGTAGCCGAACTCATCTGCAAGTGTAGTTCGGCTAATGGTTCTGAAGACACAGGTAGCCGAACTCAGCTTTAATGGAGTTTTTGCTTTCAGAGAAAAGTTCGGTTAGGAAAAAAAAATTTCGACATAACCGAACTAAAAGTTCGGCTGGGAAAAAAAAATCAACGTAACCGAACTCAATATATAGGTTTTTAGAGAAAAGTTCGGTTAGGAGAAAAAAAAATGCGACGTAACCGAACTAAAAGTTCAACTAGGAAAAAAAATTGCGACGTAACCGAACTAAAAGTTCGGCTAGGAAAAAAAAATTGCGAGGTAACCGAACTTTTCTCTGAAAGAAAAAACTCCATTAAAGTTGAGTTCGGCTAGTTCGAAAAACTATTTCACATAATTTCTAGCCGAACTTCTCTATGCAATTTCCATTTTGATTATTACTACTCATTTTTTCAACCAAGTAATGGGTTTGTGGAATTTTTTTTTAATTTTTTTTTTCAGTTTCTGTAACATCCATAATTATTTGAAATTATGAAAAAATGCCTGCATAGGTCATTTTGCATCCTAATTTTTCGGGGGTATAATTGGCAAGTGTTGGAACAATTGCCGATTTCACACCTACAAAACAAGGGTTAGAACACAAAAAAAAGTAACGGCTGAGTCACGACTAGGTCGCTTTCTTTAAGACGTTTCGGGGCTCTGCCTTTAGTTTTTTGCAAGCAATTCTTTCTTTGTCACAACGTCCCAGGATAAAACAGCCGAGAAAAACTCTCTTTTTATTCACGCACACAATGAGAGGTTGATCAATTTTATTTGTGCTCAGAATTTTGGTCTCTTGATTCTCAGAAAACAACGGTGGAAAAAAAACTTGTTTTTGTTTCTGCTTCCAAAATTGTTTTTATAGCCCAAGCAATGAATACGAATTAATGGAAAATATACTCATCTAGTTGATAACATTATAAATTCCATAACAATAAAAAACACTTGCAAATTAATCATGCCATAATTAGCACAATTCACAACATAGTTAAGGGCAGTAAAAATGGGTTAAAAAATCTTTTCAAAGGTAACGATGCTACACACACCGAAGTTCACACTTCGTTTTATCCCGAAAGGAAATCAAATGGATAGAGTTCAGCATTTCCTGCATCGAAATATGTATGGACAGAAGTGGGGCCTATGTGTTCCCTGATTTCAAATTCAAGATACTCCCACGTGTCTATATAAAAAAAAAATTTCTTTTTCGAATACAACTTCCATATATGATTTTGAAGTCCTTTTCGAATACACTTCCATATATGAATTTCAAGACACTCCAAATTCAAGACACTCCTTTGTGTCCATATTGTTATAAACCAATTATCTATTTACTAAGATGCCCTTCGTGTCTAAGATTAGGGTTTACATATCTTGGGAACCAAGTCTTCTATCTATATAAAAAGAGGCTTAACCCATTGTAATTCTACACATATTAATAAGAATCTCTCTCCTCTTCTTCCCCTATTTTGTGTCTCTGTTATTTGTCTTCTATTTTACAAGACGTAATCAACACGCTCTACACTGAGTGTTTTTCTAAACTTAAAGAAGAAGAAAAGAAGACCGTCTCGTCTCTGATGTTTGAGATTTTTTTTTCTCTCAGCCATAATAACATGGCAGCGTGACACAAATTGATTTCTATCAATCGTTTTATTTAATTTGCTTTATGAGTTATTTCTAACAATTTTATATTGATTGTATATAATAATGATGTCGGTTTTTCATCATTGCGTGCATGTTCTTGGAAGATTAACTCCATTGGCCACCAACGAGTATGGGTTACTCATATGCGAGGAATCAGTCAAACCCCAAGAAGATTGAACGAGCAAAAGCCAGCAAGTGGAGGCTCAAGGACGTGTTCGTCTTATATATACAATTTTTAATGTTTTTTTTGGTTATTTTTTTCCTTTATATTATGTGATTGATTATTTTATTATTATTATTTTCATTCACTATAAAATATATGTGAGTGGGTGATTAACTATTTCGAATAAGCTGATCTTCCTTTCTTCTATATTTTTCATTGAGAAAGAAGAAAATAAATCCATCGAAAGATGGCTTACAATTTCTATTCTTTTAATGAAATTGTAATCACCAAAATTGGTGTTATCGCATACCTTTAAAGTAATTAATCACGTGCATGGTTGAAAAACCTACGGCCAATTAAGTTTGGTATCTTCTTCCATTGGAGGAAGATCATGTGATTTTTTATAAATTGTTTCTATTCTTTTACAAAAAACTATCCGTGACCATAAAATGGATTTTCCATATGTGATGACTAAACGGTTTTCTTTTTCCCTATCGTTAAACGAATTTGGCACATCGTTTAACCGTTTGGTATAGATTTGGTATCTCAATTATGTGAGTAAAATCGGCATTCCCAAATTAATTTTTCTCTTAGCCAATTTGATATGTTTCGTCGATTCTAAAATAACGACGCAGAACATAGGTTTATAAGAAACCTTTATCGATTTAATATGGTTTTATCTCATAATAAACCACTAATTTTTATTCCTTCAAAGGAAATTGTTCATCAACCATTAAGTGGATATTTCTCTTCAAATGATGTGATTTCTTTATTTTTCTTAAATTGAAATCTATAACCAACTAGATTTGGTTTTCCCTACTGATTTTAGAGGGATAAAATATCGTTATTATGGTCCAATTGCAAATACCAGCGAATAAATTTTTTTTTAATATCCTTGGAATATTGTGAAAATTTAATTTTTCTTTCTATCAATAATCTCCGAAATTTTGGATTGTTCCACTTGTAGTTGGAACACGAAAGGACACAAAAGATCAAAGGGTGCGCACCCGGCTTGTTAGCCAATATCATTAGTCCTTGAGCGACTTAATTGATCTTTCTATAAATTTCTTTTGCTAACATAAGTGTCCATAATTTTATTCTCATTTTATTTTTTGGGGAGTACATTTTTTGGGGAGTACGCATATTTTATATGCTTTTACACCAATTAATTTTGGTTCCAAACGTAACACATGGTTAATGTTAAATATGTATGTCTATTAAGACTACATTTTTTTATGTCGAGAGATATATTTTATAATAAGTATATGTCTCGAATTAATCGGATAATACTTTATGAAACTTATTTTCGTATATGAGATGAAAGTATTTCCGCCACAACCAGGGGGAAATAAAGTTGGTGTTCATTAACTTAAAAGTTATATTAATTTCTCTCCCATCACTCAAATCGATTAAGGCTTAGTTTGGTATTGCTGCAGCTTTTATAAAAGTACTTTTTTGCTGTGCGTTGCTGTGAGAAAAAAGCAGTTAGACGTTTGGTAAAAATATTATTAAAGTTAAAGCTGACTAAAAAGCAATCAAAGTGTGTTTGGTAAAACATGAGATTCAACCATTCTTGTTGTGGCAAATGACAAAAACAGACATATCTCTGAAAATAGTTTTATTCAATTTTATTGGGTTTAAAATATTTTTTTTTTACTATTAAATATTTATTATTAAATTTACTAATAATATGATTATATATATTTACTAATTTGAAAACTTTTTTTTTACTTAACCACTTTTTAATATATATATATATATATATATATAATTTTCAAACAAAAAATTAAACTAAAATTAAGTGATTATTTAATATTTATTTTATTTTTGACAAATTAAATGAAATTGTATAGAAATAAAAGATTGATTGTATATATATTTTAGGGTAATTTTTGTCATTTACAAAATAAAATAGAGACAAAAAGGATAAATCAAGCATTAAATTTATGTGGGGCCAAAGCTTATGCTTTTATAGCTTTTAAAAGCTCCTCCTCCCCAGCTTTTAAAAATTGAGGAATCTGGGAAGTGCTTTGGATAAAAAGCACTTTGTTTTTTTTTTTACCAAACACCAATTTCAAAATTTATTGACATATATAAGTTTTGAAAGTGCTTTTGGAAAAATAAAAGCATTACCAAACTCAGCCGAAGGCTGTCATTATATAATTGGCGTGAAATTTTTCTCATTTTTCTTTTATATAAGCTTTTCCTCTTAAGAGGAAATCCAGTCACATCTAGAAAATAAGTAGTGTTCTATAAAAGGCTACAGGTAGTGCTCCAATTGAGTGTACCAAAATCACATTCTCAAATATAATAATATCTCCTCACATGAAAACAAGGAGATTATAATGCCTTGGTCTTTGGTACCGATAAATTTTGAAATTTTCAAAGTATGCATACATTTGGGAATTGTGTGAGCTCGTAGTAAGCTAATTTTTTGTTGAATATTACAGTAGCTACTAAAATAATAAAGATTGTGGTTGTTAACCCCTCTGCAGAGGAATATCGACAATGTGATTGGTTGGCATATATTCCAAATTAGACTGGATTAATTTCTTGATTAACGTGATTTTGGATTCAAGACTTAACAATTTAAATTGCCAAGCCTATTAATTAAAGGTTGGTGTAGTCGTATTGCGTATTAAGAGAAATAAGTCGTTTTAAGAGCGATTGAGGGTTATAAGTTCAAACCCGAGGATTGGAGGATTGGTTCAATAATATATCGTTCTTCCTATATGATGCATTTTGTGTGGTAGTCTTGAAGGACTCGTATTGCATTCACACAAGTGATTTTCTTGGAGAACATATTCAAATTTGTATTCTTTGGAGGATTCAAATTATATTTAAAAACCACTTGACTCGATTATATCAAGTTTAACAATCTTGTATGTGTTTTTATAAGTTTGGTACCAAACTGAAAATCCGGATTAATTAGTTGATGATATCAATTTTATATATAGGTCTCTTGATGAGTCCATAAAAGCACAAAAATCCACGCTTTAGCTGCATATATTCTATTTTTTCCCTTAAATCTGCGAGTTATAATTATGCTAGCTTAAACTCTTATTCAAGATGGACTAGAGTCATTTTTTTGATGCATGTCTTATGTAAAACTCATATAGTTGGGTTAGCATCAATATTTACGTCAAAAGTTGTACTCTTTTTCCTTCGTTCAAGTTTTGTCCCATGTGGTTTTCTTGACAAGGTTTTAACGAGGCAACTTCTTGTTGACATTTGATTTTCATTTAAAATGTTGATATTGTGCTCTTTTTCCTTCGTCCAAATTTTTCACTATTGGGTTTTATTGGCAAGGTTTTAGTGAAGCAATTTAATTCAACATGATGGTCATCCAAGGGGAGTCGTATCAATTTTGGTTGTTTAGTGGATGCCCACATTTGATTAAACCAAATCAACTTAATCATCTCCTAAGAATTTGGATTTACTTCTCACAAATACGATTTTTGTTCCCGTATGATAAGGTATCTTGGCACTTTATTGAAGAAACTACATCAACTATTTCTGCAAATCATCTCCGAGAATCTAGTAACCCAAGACACAAGTCGTCAATGTTTTTAAAGAAGCATAGAGACTCGAGAAAACTACTACTAGAAGACTAACACAAAAGAAGACTTCATCAAGTAGCAATTTTGTTGACGAAAAAGAAGAAGAATCTTCTCGCATTCAAGAAATATGTTCATCAAATTGGGAAGTCACGACTAAGAGATTTGCAAGCCAAGATTTAATCAAGTACTCATCGGGGGAGCAACGTCATCATCAAAGGTGCATTTCTTGGACTTATCAAGTTGTACTATTTTCCCTTCGTCAAAGTTTTGTCCCAATCGGGTTTTCCTTGTCAAGGTTTTAATGAGGCAACATATGTGTGTCCAACACCGTCGAGTCTTTACATGCTCATGCAATTTCAGGTTTTTCTCTTTTGAGTTTTCCTGGTATTTTTGTAATGACTTAGCCACAGTGGTCATATGGGGGAGTGTTATAAACCAAATATCTATTTACTAAGATGCCCTTCGTGTCTAAGATTAGGGTTTACATATCTTGGGAACCAAGTCTTATATCTATATAAAAAGAGGCTTAACCCATTATAATTCTACACATATTAATAAGAATCTCTCTCCTCTTTTTCCCCTATTTTGTGTCTCTGTTATTTGTCTTCTATTTCACAAGACATATATAGTTAAATTGGAAAAAGAATTATTTGTGTAGGGGTGTTTCTTGTACAACTAAAAATTACCATATTTTTCTCGTAAAACCTAAGTTTTTCACCGGATGGAATCACCTATAAAAAATGTCAATTCAAGGTGGCATCATGGTTCCGATCATGGGATGAACTTCTTCCGGAATTGTTAGAAGCCGTAGCCAGTCGTTTAATTGTCTACAGAGATTACATTAGGCTCAGGGTTGTGCTGCATGGAGATATACTTTACCAAGGATCCCCAATAATAATGTCCTACGACCTCAACTTCCATGGCTAATGATTACGTGCTCTTCTTCTTCTGTAAATAAGGATGAGGATCATAAACTAAGTTTCTTCGATATTACCAAGAACAAGTTTCAACAGCTAAATCTTCCCGCAGAATGCAATGGAAATCGTGTTTGTGGTGGCGGCGCATCTTCTCTTGGGTGGCTTCTTATGATGGGGGAAAACGAGGTCCAAAGGTTCTCAATCTCTTTAATCCTTTCACAAGAATCCTTGTTCCACTCCCACCTCTTACAACACTTCCTCAGCCGCACATTGAGTTGATTTTCGATGAAGATGAACAAGTAGACGACTATGCGGTATGTGCTAATGCTTGAACAAATGGTACTTGTAGTCTCAAGGATGTTCACAAATTTTTTATAAAGAAGATGGTGTTGTTCTTGCTAGTCCTTGAGAAGAAGTGAATGGTGATGATTATATGATTGTAGCAATCCTCTATTAGGAGGATTAGCTTTCATGAAGAAAGGGGACAAGGCATGGAGCTTATACTTCAACATCGAATTTAACATCCAAGAGGTAATATTTCATAAGGGTCATTTTTATGTTTTAGATCCTTGTGGAAGAGTTGGGGTTCTTGATTTTAACAGTACTAATGTTCTTGCTAAAACATCAAACAATTTTGATGAAGTTTCATCATAAAATTCGATGAAACCAATTTTGAAATTTGGGGTTTTTGTATCAATTTTTAAAAATTTGGGGTTTTTGTATCAATTTTCTTTAAGATGGAGTTTTAATGGATCACAACATTTGAATGGGGTTTTTGTACCACAATTTTGGTCGCCTTGGGTTTTTATGACTACATCTGTATCAAAAAAGAAAAAAAAGGAAAAAAAAACCTTTACACAAAACAAAGGGAATTATGCAATTCATAAGAGTCTCTTAATTACTCCAAATTAGATTAGGCGAAACAAACTTAAATGTATCGGAATCACAAGATCATACAACTACAATTTATTTGATAAGGTCAATAATCTCATTTGTCTCATTCTTTTTAGCTCAAAGAACTCTCCCGTTCGTTTCCTTCCATAGTCTCCAACAATTTGCATAGTGGACAATCTCCCAAACCGATTTACCTCTACCTCTCAAAACATTTGTAGTCCAAGATTCAAACAAATCTAGTAGAGACCTTGGCATTGGCCAAGAAATACAGAAAGCTTTAATGAAACAGTTCCATATCTCCAACGAGTAAGGACAATGCACGAACATGTGATCCGTTGTTTCTCTTTCGGAATTGCAGAAAACACACAAATCACTTTCTATCTCCACTCCCCTATGCTTTAACGTGTCACTAGTTGCACTACACGAAATCAGGGAATTTTTAACACCCGATTTTTTAACGGTTTTTTTTTAAGTAACGTCGTTTTGACGTTGGTAACTTTGTAACGTTGAATAATCGTTGCAATAATTGGTATCTGTTACAGAGTTTCAGGAGGGTTGTGGGTAATTACCTTCCTATCCTCAACTTAAATTGCCAAGTTATATTATTACCCTCCATTACTATTATTAGCGCCTGTATTACTACTATCAGCTCCCAATTTCATCCCACGCTCAAGGTCTACCCAGTATCCCAACGATTCTCATTTTTTTCTCCAACATTTTTTTCCCATTATAACTCTTCACTTTAATTACCAAAAATCAGAAAACAAAACTAAAATCAATGAAATTAGTTTTTCATTTTTTTTTAATTTGTGCGAAAATTGAAAGAGAATAAATATGTCGAGAACAATCGAGAGCTGGAGACATTTATCCACCCATTTCCCTTTTCCTCTCCGTCCATTTTACTCCATCGATTTGAGCTCTGAAACATCGAGATGCAGCCGCAGAGAACTTCATTAACAACACGAACCAGCCAATTTTTCTCGTAAATCATTGATGTAACCCTAGATTTAAGTTGAATCGATCTCTCATAGAAGTTTTGACACTGATTCAAATCTTGGAAATGCAAATCTGGGTTATCATCATCTAAGGTATTTCATTTATTCGTTTTTCTCTGAATCGTAGTTTTTTCGACATTGGGGGTTTAATAATTTTACTAATTGGAGGTTAGAAACTACTGATTTTGAATTTGAATGATGCGATTTTTGATGGTGTTTATGAACATCTATATCTTTTAGATTTATATGTGATTGTTGATTTTAGGTTTATGGTTTTTATGTTTGCTGAGTGTGATTAAGAAGACTTGTATATGCAATTGTAGATGTTGCAGTACATTGTGTTATGTTTTAAGAATATCTCAAAAGTGTACTTTGTAGGTTTAGTTGATAATTAGACTGAGTCAGACATAGTATTTTACTTGTTTGTAGGATGTCACAGTTTGTTTATACTGATATCTCCATTTGTTTTGTAGATGGGTGAATCAATCAATTGTGTATTGAAGCAGTAGCTCTAATTAGATTCCCAACCAGTTTCTGCAATTTAGATGAAAACCAAAAAGAAGCTATTGTTCATAATTTGTTCCCTTTGACTAGTAAGATTCTAGTTCTTTATGATTTGAATTCATTGCCAAAGTAGTTTCTTGTGTCAGTGGTCAGAATACATTGTAGATTACAATTAGGTGTGTATATGCCTCCACCAGCACCAAGTAGTTTTGTGGGTTAGTGGTATCATGTAGGTTTCTCGATCTTGAGTCAAGTTATTACATCTTTGACAGATGATCAACATATTGTTATACCTTTTGTTGATAAACTTAGACTCAGTTATAGTGTTTGGGTGTAGGATATATTGTTACCATTAGTGAATCAAGATTGTATTGTGTTTTGAGAAGCAGTTTCTGCACTTTAGATGAAAACCGGAGAGAATTACGATTCGTAATATGTTCCCTTACCTTGTACTAGGATTCTAGTTCTTGATAGAATTCAGATAATGCTTTAGTAAATTCATAGATCATACAATACATTTCAACATACCATAATTTAACATACCATTGTTCCTATTATTAGAAATCACAAAGACATATCCAACATACCAAATGTAACCCACTATATTCAATTTAACACAAAAAGAAACCGAAATTGCAATTTCACTAACCATTTTTATAAACACCATCAGTATTACAGATCATACCCCTAATTACTAAGTAGTTCCAGTACAACTTTTTTTACGGCCAACACCAAAGGAATAATGAAATACCAGTTCAACAATCATTCACAAGATCAACATCAAAACATGACCCAAAAACCTAATTTGTAATTCCCTCAAACATCTGAGACATTAACTATTCATACCAGGAAAAACTAGACTGTTCAAACCCCTCTGCAAACACCTTAAACACATGCTACTAAAATCAGTAGCGATTACCATACTGGATTATAAAAGATCAAAACAAGCCCACCTATTCAAAACAAGAAAAATATCCGAGAAAGCAAAATAACCACAAGAAAACCAATACATATTCTGTCAGCAACTTCAGCAATATGAGCAAAATGATCAGCAAACACCTACAAGATTCCTTCAATTTTCACGAAGAAGCTCTTAGTCCGATTTCACAAAATGAAGCTTTCCCATCGAAATCTTGTTGATGTTCCAGGGATGATTATTCAGAATCATCACCATCGTCGCTGGCCATTTCATCGATGTACTCATTGCTATTGTGACTTCCTGCATTTTCAGTTGCACCATCATTACCGTCGCTGCCCATCTCATCGCGCTTGACTCATTTGCCGCCCATCTCATCGCGCCACTCATCGTCGCCATCATCTCATCGTTGTACTCATCATTGCTATCCGATCACTGTTTCGGATTTGCACTTCCATAACCTCCATCATCAGCATCTTCACTTCCTTCATCATCTTCATTCTCTTCCTCCAAATATCCAACCTCAACTGGCTCACCATTCTCATCAAAACCATCAATTGTTTCTCCATCAGAATCAACATTTAGTCTCTCATTCATGGTTCTTGAAAAAATCCGAGGGATTGCTTTTTCTTCTAAGTATCTTTCATACCATGCAGCCTCCAGCTTCTTTTCTCTCTTCTTCCTTTGTTTCTTTGTCTCAGAATTTCTCAAATGATCACTTTTCTCTTCCTCTTCAGACTCACTTTCGGTTGCACTGCGAATCTTTCTCCAAACAACTTGTATCCCCTCATCTCTTTCCTCTCTTTCTCTAGCTTTCCTCATATCTCTTGCAGTACTCTTCCTCTTCTATAATTCATATTCTGGAGCATTTTCCTGACGAACTATTTCGTACTCAATCTGACTATTTCTTTTGTCAATATCTTGCTGCAGAAAATCCTTCAAATTCTCCAACTCTCTAGTACACAGAGTCTTGGCAACTATCTTGGCGAATTCAAAAGAATCAGAAGGCTGATTATCTCCGTTGGCATTGTTTCCTTCTTGATCACCCATTATCTCTAATTAATCTCTGTTTTTTCTTAATTTTTTTGCCCCTTTTGGGTTGATTTTTGTATATTTTGGAAACTCTCTGTTTAATTTCCTTTTGTAGAGAAGATGCCATTAATAGTCATTTAAGGCATTTGGTGGAACGTCTAGTCCCTTGGCAATTCACGCCTATTCAGAGGCATGCCATTATCAGAGAAAAATAATCGCATAACATCAAAATTAAGTGCTCAAAAATCTATACAAATCCTTTAACCACAATTAAAGGAAAATATTACAACGCTCTATAGCAATTTAAATGAAATCTACCTATTCAGCATTCCGCTTAAGCAAACAACAAGAATTTTATCAGAAACAAGTTTTAAATTCCATTTAAAAAAATATTATATACTACCTCCTTTTCAAAATAATAAGCTGATTTGTGTGTAAATTTGCACATAAACCAGCCTATTATTTTGAAACGGAAGGAGTACTTTTTTTTATAAGAAATCAGGGTATGTACTCGGAGAGAGCAACAACTCCAAATTGCATCAGGTGCTCAACTTGGCTATGTCTAACACCAAGTTGTGCAACCAGAGTTTGATCAATATTATTACAAGTTTTCACAACATTTTGGACATGACCTGACTGAAGGATCTCAAAAAGCTGTTGGAGGTTAGAACCCTTCCAATTTAAGTTTTGAAGTAAATTAGACTTAATAAAAATAGTAGCTAATCTAGTAGTTAAGAGGTTTTGTTGAGGAGCTAGAAGAATTAAGCTAAGTAATGATGCTCTTTATCCTTATCTTTTCCTCTTCTACATGGAGTCTCTGTTTAAATATCTTACTCATGCTAAATCTCAAAATCTTATCCATGGTATCAAGCTAAGCATTGATGCTCCCACTATCATCCACCTACTTTTTGCTGATGATTGCATGATATTATGCAATGTTAATATGATGGAATGCAACAATCTCATCAAGATTTTAGTCAATCCTATGGGAAATTGATTAAATTTGATAAGTATGGTATCTTCTTTAACAGAACACTGATCCAGATATTGCTGATAGAATAAACATTACATTGAAAGCTCAAAAAATTGGCATCAAGGATAAGTATCTAGGCTCTCCTCTCTTCACCAACAAAAGTAAATTTCAAGCCTTCAAGCCATGCATAGACAAACTAAAGTACAGACTAGATGGGTGAAAAGCTACTTTGTCTACTGCTGGAAAAGTCACTATGATACATTCTGTCACTTCCACTTCAAGTATTTATCAAATTAACTGCTTCAAGCTACCAAAGGCCACCCGTAAGGAGATTAATGTTATTCAGAGAGATTTTTTCTGGAACAAAGATCAGGAAAAACCCAAAGGTCTTTACTATATAGCTTGGGATGGTGTCAACAAGCCTAAATAACTGTGTGGCTTAGGTTTCAAGAATATGGAGTTCTTCAACAATGCCATGATCACTTAAATAGCTTGGAAACTAATCACTGAACCCAACTCCCCCTGGATCTGCTCTATGAAGGATTCTCACTTCCCAAATCAAGAGGTGATAATAATGGATACCAAACCAAAACAAATTGACTCTTGGATTTGGAAAAGAATTCTCGAAGGCATTGATAATATTCAAAAGTATTATTTTTGGAAAATTGGGAAAGGTAACAACATTCATATCTAGGAAGACAGATAAAGCTCAATCTGAAATCATAACAAAACCCTCCAACTTCCTTACAACTCTTATCTATGCCAACCAGCTTTTTAACTCTACTGGTGACTGGACACAGAAGTTCCGGCTCTTTGGTTCAAATTGGATGTTCAACATCATATCCTTCTTACTCAACATAATTCTAACATTGAAGACACTATAATTTGGAACCTAACCAACAAGGGAGTATTCTCTGTTAAATATCTCTATGATAAGCAGATTACTGATAAGTATGCTAATGATGCTCTAACCTCTCCTTGGGAAAAATCTGCAATCTTGATACTTCTCCATCCATCCAATTATTCATATGGAAGTGTGCTCATGGAATTCTTCCAACTAATGCAAAGAATGCTAGTATCTTTACTTATATTGGTCCTATCTGCAATATTTACAAAATTGCTAAGGAAGATATCACTCATACTCTCCTCACATGTCCTATGTTTCAATTTTGGAAAAGATTATTTGGAAGGACTCATCATCTTTTCAGTAACTATTGTTCTTTCAATGATTGGTTCAATAGCTGGTTTATTGATCAAAGTCATAAGTCCAACTGGAATGCTACTTATGCTACTATCTGTTGGTTCATTTGCAAAGACAGCTGTGACCCGGTGTTCAAAAAATATAACCCCTTCTAGTGCTAGTACTGCCTTAAAAATAACTCAACATTTATGCTCTTTCAACAAAGTCTTACATAATCCAGGGAACATTATAAAAAATATGTACTACCAGGACAACAATTTGAATGAGCATTCTAGGAATGCCATACTCATAAGACTTCATAGAGAAGAATTTGGAATCACTATTAGCATTAGTATTCTTGAAGTAAATTTTAACAATGCTACTAGTGATTTCATTCCTTATACTAACTTCACTCTTCTTACTATGTCCTTTGCAGGCCAATGTGTGGGAGCAAGAAACTATAAAGACACATCAAATGGACTTAACATAGCTTCTAGATCATCCAGAGGTGCATATCTAGCCATAAAATGGGTAAATAAGACGTAGAAACCCAACATTGACTTTGCTGGTGAGAATAATGCAACTCTATAAGCCATTCAGAGAGGGTACCAGATGGAGGTTCAAGAAAGGTTTCAAACAAGTTTCAGTCAGACTCAAGGAACAACTTACAAATATATATATATATAATATACAATATCAAACTAAATATATAGATATTATATATATATATATATATATATATATGTATATATAATATATATTGAACTAAAAACACAAACATACGAATAAGTTTCATCAAACAAGTTTCAAATGCAGACTCAAGGAAAAACTTACAAATATATATATATATATATATATATATTTGTATATATATATATATTATATACTGAACTAAAAAAAACACAAACATACGAATAATCATACATTCATTTCGAGATCATACGCAATGTCGAGTCAAACCATTATTCACAATCTTCAGATTCAATAAACAATATCTTATCTTCAAACAAGAAACATGTCTATAGATTTTCCATCACCACCACCACCATTCATGCATCTTTGGAGCCGATCTAACCACCCAGATTTCTCCACCTCCTTATCATCCCATTTCAGCAATTCAACATGAAACACCTCTATTTCAAACCTAATAAGCTCAATGAGTTTGTAATCATAGCAAAAGAAAAATCTTACAAATAATTCGTCACATCTTTATATATACTCTTTAATTATTATCATCATTGATTACAAATGGGAAATCTCAAAACCCCAAGGATTTTCTGGGGAGATTTGTTCGAAAAGATTAATATAACCTACTATAAAACTATGTTCCGAGATGGGTTTAATCCTAACTAATCAAGTTGGATGTTTCGGCCATAAGATTGAAAAAAAGATCTAACAAACCTAGAAAACATTAAAATCGAAAAATACCAAAATTAAAATCGAAAATAGAAGAAAAAAAAATGATATGAGGAACAAATTTTGAAACGATAAAAAATAAGACGATGAATGATCTACCAATTATAGATCTCCTCTTAAACTCTTGATTTTTCAGTTTATGAATATCTCACCTCTCTCTTTTCCTTGAAATAAAAAATACTATAACCATAAAAATAAACAAAATGTTAAAGCAAATTCAAATTTTCGTAAATGTGTATGTGAATAATTTTTTCATAATAGAATGGATGCGTGCGTGAAATTTTCGACAGTGGAAAACTCTAGAAAAATGAACGTCACAAATTTTCACAACCGCGATCCTATTCTTGGGTTTCCAAAATTAACTTCCTTTACTTCAAAGCTAGTGGTGCAACTAACACAACCAAGACCAAACACTAAGACGAGATATAATCCACTTTAAAAGGTACAACGGTCATAAGTTTTGTGTTACAAGAGATGTTCCTCTTCTCAGAAAAAAAACCTAGCAGATTAATCGAGGTTCAACGATCTTAGTTGAACTAGTAATCTTCATTTTTCTCTCTTCATATTCAATCTTCGTATTCCTCATTGTTTTTCATTAAAATCAATCCAAGACTTTCAAAATTCAAAGCCATAAAATCCCCCTTTCATAACCAAGTGAAAATCCAACCCCAAGTAACCAAAATCAAAATTGAAAACCCTAATCCTAAAATTCCCCTTTGAATTTTCGTTTAGCTTCGATCTTTCTCTCCATCTCTTCCAAAAAAACAAGATTCAACCGTGAAAATCCAACCCCAAGTAACCAAAATCAAAATTGAAAAAACCCTAATCCTAAAATTCCATCCTTTGAATTTCTGTTTAGCTTCGATCTTTCTCTCCATCTCTTCCAAAAAAAACAAGATTCAACCGTGAAAATCCAAACCCAAGTAACCAAAATCAAAATTGAAAAAACCTAATCCTAAAATTCCATCCTTTGAATTTTTGTTTAGCTTCGATCTTTCTCTCCATCTCTTCCTAAAAACAAGATTCAACCGTGAAAATCCAACCCCAAGTAACCAAAATCAAAATTGAAAAATCATAATCCTAAAAATACTATAACCATAAAAATAAACAAAATCTTCCGGCAAATTCAAATTTTCAAAAATGTGTATGTGAATAATTTTTTCATAATAGAATGGATGCCTGCGTGAAATTTTCGACAGTGGAAAACTCTAGAAAAATGAATGTCACAGTAATTTTCACAACCGGCCATCCTATTCTTGGGTTTCCAAAATTAACTTTCTTTACTCGGGCTAGTGGTGCAACGAACACAACCAGCACCGAAACACGGCACGGGATATAATCCACTTTAAAAGGTACAACGGTCATAAGTTTTGTGTTACAGATGTTCCCTCTTCTCAGAAAAAAAAAACCCTAGCCAGATTAATCAGGTTCAACGATCTTAGTTGAACTAGTAATCTTCGTTTTTCTCTCTCTTCATATTCAATCTTCTGTATTCCTCATTGTTTTTTCATTAAAATCGAATCCAAGACTTTCAAAATTCAAAGCCATAAAAATCCCCCTTTCATAACCAGTGAAAATCCAACCCCAAGTAACCAAAATCAAAATTGAAAACCCTAATCCTAAAATTCCCCCCTTTGAATTTCTGTTTAGCTTCGATCTTTCTCTCCATCTCTTCCGAAAAAAACAAGATTCAACCGTGAAAATCCAACCCCAAGTAACCAAAATCAAAATTGAAAAAAACCCTAATCCTAAAATTCCATCCTTTGAATTTTTGTTTAGCTTCGATCTTTCTCTCCATCTCTTCCGAAAAAACAAGATTCAACCGTGAAAATCCAAACCCAAGTAACCAAAATCAAAATTGAAAAAACCCTAATCCTAAAATTCCATCCTTTGAATTTCTGTTTAGCTTCGATCTTTCTCTCCATCTCTTCCTAAAAAACAAGATTCAACCGTGAAAATCCAACCCCAAGTAACCAAAATCAAAATTGAAAAAATCATAATCCTAAAAAATACTATAACCATAAAAATAAACAAAATCTTCCGGCAAATTCAAATTTTCAGAAATGTGTATGTGAATAATTTTTTCATAATAGAATGGATGCGTGCGTGAAATTTTCTACAGTGGAAAACTCTAGAAAAATGAATGTCACAATAATTTTCACAACCGGCGATCCTATTCTTGGGTTTCCAAAATTAACTTCCTTTACTCGGGCTAGTGGTGCAACGAACACAACCAGCACCGAAACACGGCACGGGATATAATCCACTTTAAAAGGTACAACGGTCATAAGTTTTGTGTTACAGATGTTCCCTCTTCTCAGAAAAAAAAAAACCCTAGCCAGATTAATCAGGTTCAACGATCTTAGTTGAACTAGTAATCTTCGTTTTTCTATCTCTTCATATTCAATCTTCTGTATTCCTCATTGTTTTTTCATTAAAATCGAATCCAAGACTTTCAAAATTCAAATCCATAAAAATCCCCCTTTCATAACCAGTGAAAATCCAACCCCAAGTAACCAAAATCAAAATTGAAAACCCTAATCCTAAAGTTCCCCCCTTTGAATTTCTGTTTAGCTTCGATCTTTCTCTCCATCTCTTCCGAAAAAACAAGATTCAACCGTGAAAATCCAACCCCAAGTAACCAAAATCAAAATTGAAAAAACACTAATCCTAAAATTCCATCCTTTGAATTTTTGTTTAGCTTCGATCTTTCTCTCCATCTCTTCCGAAAAAACAAGATTCAACCGTGAAAATCCAACCCCAAGTAACCAAAATCAAAATTGAAAAACCCCGATCCTAAAATTCCATCCTTTGAATTTTTGTTTAGCTTCGATCTTTCTCTCCATCTCTTCCGAAAAAACAAGATTCAACCGTGAAAATCCAACCCCAAGTAACCAAAATAAAAATTGAAAAAACCCTAATCCTAAAAAATACTATAACCATAAAAATGAACAAAATCTTAAGAAATTCAAATTTAGAAATGTGTATGTGAATAATTTTTTCATAATAGAATGGATGCGTGCGTGAAATTTTCGACAATAGAAAACTCTAGAAAAATGAATGTCACAAAGTAATTTTCACAACAAGGCGATCCTATTCTTGGGTTTCCAAAATTAACTTCCTTTACTCGGGCTAGTGGTGCAACGAACACAACCAAGACCAAACACGGCACGGATATAATCCACTTTAAAAGGTACAACGGTCATAAGTTTTGTGTTATAGATGTTCCCTCTTCTAAAAAAAAAAACCCTAACTGTGATTAATCAGTTCAACGATCTTAGTTGAACTAGTAATCTTCGTTTTCTCTCTCTTCATATTCAATCTTCAGATTCCCCATTGTTTTTTCATTAAAATCAATCCAAGACTTTCGTAATTCAAAGCCATAAAAATCCCCCTTTCATAACCGGTGAAAATCCAACCCCAAGTAACCAAAATCAAAATTGAAAACCCTAATCCTAAAATTCTCCCCTTTGAATTTCGTTTAGCTTCGATCTTTTCTCCATCTCTTCCGAAAAAACAAGATTCAACCGTGAAAATCCAAACCCAAGTAACCAAAATAAAAATTGAAAAAACCCTAATCCTGAAATTCCATCCTTTGAATTTCTGTTTAGCTTCGATCTTTCTCTCCATCTTTTCCTAAAAAATAAGATTCAACCGTGAAAATCCAACCCCAAGTAACCAAAATCAAAATTGAAAAAACCCTAATCCTAAAATTCATGTTTTGAATTTCTGTTTAGCTTCAATCTTTCTCTCCATCTCTCCCGAAAAAACAAGATTCAACCGTGAAAATCCAACCCCAAGTAACCAAAATCAAAATTGAAAAAACCCTAATCCTAAAATTCCATCCTTTGAATTTCTGTTTAGCTTCGATCTTTCTCTCCATCTCTTCCGAAAAAACAAGATTCAACCGTGAAAATCCAACCCCAAGTAACCAAAATAAAAATTGAAAAAAACCCTAATCCTAAAAAATACTATAACCATAAAAATAAAACAAAATCTTAAGCAAATTCAAATTTTCTAAAATGTGTATGTGAATAATTTTTACATAATAGAATGGATGCGTGCGTGAAATTTTCGACTGTGGAAAACTCTAGAAAAATGAATGTCAAGGTAATTTTCACAACCGGCGATCCTATTCTTCGGTTTCCAAAATTAACTTCCTTTACTCAGGCTAGTGGTGCAACGAACACAACCAAAGACTGGAAACACGGCACGGGATATAATCCACTATAAAAGGTACAACGGTCATAAGTTTTGTGTTACGATGTTCCTCTTCTCGAAAAAAAAAACCCTAGCAGATTAATCGGGTTCAACGATCTTAGTTGAACTATTAATCTTCTTTTCTCTCTCTTCATATTCAATCTTCCGTATTCCTCATTGTTTTTTCATTAAATTCGAATCCAAGACTTTCAAAATTCAAAGCCATAAAAATCCCCCTTTCATAACAAAAGGAAAATCCAACCCCAAGTAACCAAAATCAAAATTGAAAACCCTAATCCAAAAATTCCCCCCTTTGAATTTCTGTTTAGCTTCGATCTTTCTCACCATCTCTTCTGAAAAAACAAGATTCAACCGTGAAAATCCAACCCCAAGTAACCAAAATCAAAATTGAAAAACCCTAATCCTAAAATTCCATCCTTTGAATTTCTGTTTTTAGCTTCGATCTTTCTCTCCATATCTTAGAAAAAAACAATATTCAACCGTGAAAATCCAACCCCAAGTAACCAAAATCAAAATTGAAAAAACCCTAATCCTAAAATTCCATCCTTTGAATTTTTGTTTAGCTTCGATCTTTCTCTCCATATCTTCCGAAAAAACAAGATTCAACCGTGAAAATCCAACCCCAAGTAACCAAAATAAAAATTAAAAAAACCCTAATCCTAAAAAATACTATAACCATAAAAATAAACAAAATCTTAAGAAATTCAAATTTTCTTAAATGTGTATGTGAATAATTTTTTCATAATAGGATGGATGCGTGCGTGAAATTTTCGACGTTGTAAAACTCTAGAAAAATGAATGTCACGGTAATTTTCACAACCGCGATCCTATTCTTGGCTTTCCAAAATTAACTTCCTTTACTCAGGCTAGTGGTGCAACGATCACAACCAAGACCGAAAACACGGCATGGGATATAATCCACTATAAAAGGTACAACGGTCATAAGTTTTGTGTTACAGATGTTCCCTCTTCTCAGAAAAAAAAAAACCCTAGCCAGATTAATAAGGTTCAACGATCTTAGTTAAACTAGTAATCTTCGTTTTTCTCTCTCTTCATATTCAATCTTCTGTATTCCTCATTGTTTTTTCATTAAAATCGAATCCAAGACTTTCAAAATTCAAAGCCATAAAAATCCCCCTTTCATAACCTGTGAAAATCCAACCCCAAGTAACCAAAATCAAAATTGAAAACCCTAATCCAAAATTCCCCCTTTGAATTTCGTTTAGCTTCGATCTTTTCTCCATCTCTTCCGAAAAACAAGATTCAACCGTGAAAATCCAACCCCAAGAAAATCAAAATTGAAAAAACCCTAATCCTAAAATTCCATCCTTTGAATTTCTGTTTAGCTTCGTCTTTCTCTCCATCTCTTCCGAAAAAACAAGATTCAACCGTGAAAATCCAACCCCAAGTAACCAAAATCAAAATTGAAAAAACCCTAATCCTAAAATTCCATCCTTTGAATTTCTGTTTAGCTTCGATCTTTCTCTCCATCTCTTCCGAAAAAACAAGATTCAACCGTGAAAATCCAACCCCAAGTAACCAAAATCAAAATTGAAAAAACCCTAATCCTAAAATTCCATCCTTTGAATTTCTGTTTAGCTTCGATCTTTCTCTCCATCTATTCAGAAAAAACAAGATTCAACCTTGAAACCCAACCCCAAGTAACCAAAATAAAAATTGAAAAAACCCTAATCCTAAAAAATACTATAACCATAAAAATAAACAAAATCTTCCGGCAAATTCAAATTTTCAGAAATGTGTATGTGAATAATTTTTTCATAATAGAATGGATGCGTGCGTGAAATTTTCTACAGTGGAAAACTCTAGAAAAATGAATGTCACAATAATTTTCACAACCGGCGATCCTATTCTTGGGTTTCCAAAATTAACTTCCTTTACTCGGGCTAGTGGTGCAACGAACACAACCAAAGACCGAAACACGGACAGGATATAATCCACTATAAAAGGTACAACGGTCATAAGTTTTGTGTTACGAGATGTTCCCTCTTCTCAGAAAAAAAAACCTAAATGATTAATCAGGTTCAACGATCTTAGTTGAACTATTAATCTTCGTTTCTCTCTCTCTTCATATTCAATCTTCTGTATTCCTCATTGTTTTTTCATTAAAATCGAATCCAAGACTTTCAAAATTCAAAGCCATAAAAATCCCCCTTTCATAACCAGTGAAAATCCAACCCCAAGTAACCAAAATCAAAATTGAAAACCCTAATCCTAAAATTCCCCCTTTGAATTTTCGTTTAGCATCGATCTTTTCTCCATATCTTGAAAAAACAAGATTCAACCGTGAAAATCCAACCCCAAGCAACCAAAATCAAAATTGAAATAACCCTAATCCTCAAATTCCATCCTTTGAATTTCTGTTTAGCTTCGATCTTTCTCTCCATCTCTTCCGAAAAAACAAGATTCAACCGTGAAAATCCAACCCCAAGTAACCAAAATCAAAATTGAAAAAAACCCTAATCCTAAAATTCCATCCTTTGAATTTCTGTTTAGCTTCGATCTTTTTCTCCATCTCTTCCGAAAAAACAAGATTCAACCGTGAAAATCCAACCCCAAGTAAACAAAATCAAAATTGAAAAAACCCTAATCCTAAAAATTATTATAACCATAAAAATAAACAAAATCTTCCGGCAAATTCAAATTTTCAGAAATCTGTATGTGAATAATTTTTTCATAATAGAATGGATGCGTGCGTGAAATTTTCGACAATAGAAAACTCTAGAAAAATGAATGTCACGGTAATTTTCACAACCGGCGATCCTATTCTTGGGTTTCCAAAATTAACTTCCTTTACTCGGGCTAGTGGTGCAACGAACACAACCAGCACCGAAACACGGGACGGGATATAATCCACTTTAAAATGTACAACGGTCATAAGTTTTGTGTTCGAGATGTTCCCTCTTCTCGGAAAAAAAAACCTCTAGCAGATTAATCAGGTTCAAGATCTTAGTTGAACTAGTAATCTTCTTCGTTTTTCTCTCTCTTCATATTCAATCTTCTATATTCCTCATTGTTTTTTCATTAAAATCGAATCCAAGACTTTCAAAATTCAAAGCCATAAAAATCCCCCTTTCATAACCAGTGAAAATCCAACCCCAAGTAACCAAAATCAAAATTGAAAACCCTAATCCTAAAATTCCCCCCTTTGAATTTCTGTTTAGCTTCGATCTTTCTCTCCATCTCTTCCGAAAAAACAAGATTCAACCGTGAAAATCCAACCCCAAGTAACCAAAATCAAAATTGAAAAAACCTAATCCTAAAATTCCATCCTTTGAATTTCTGTTTAGCCGATCTTTCTCTCCATCTCTTGAAAAAACAAGATTCAACCGTGAAAATCCAACCCCAAGTAACCAAAATCAAAATTGAAAAAACCCTAATCCTAAAATTCCCCATTTGAATTTGTTTAGCTTCGATTTTCTCTCCATCTCTTCCGAAAAAAACAAGATTCAACCATGAAAATCCAACCCCAAGTAACCAAAATCAAAATTGAAAAAAACCCTAATCCTAAAATTCCATCCTTTGAATTTCTGTTTAGCTTCGATCTTTCTCTCCATCTCTTGAAAAAAACAAGATTCAACCGTGAAAATCCAACCCTAAGTAACCAAAATCAAAATTGAAAAAACCCTAATCCTAAAAAAATACTATAACCATAAAAATAAACAAAATCTTCCGGCAAATTCAAATTTTGAAATGTATGTGAATAATTTTTTCATAATAGAATGGATGCGCGCGTGAAATTTTTATTGAGTGTAAAACTCTAGAAAAATGAATGTCACAATAATTTTCACAAGCGATCCTATTCTTGGGTTTCAAAATTAACTTCCTTTACTCGGGCTAGTGGTGCAACGAACACAACCAAAGACCGAAACACGGCATGGGATATAATCCACTTTAAAAGGTACAACGGTCATAAGTTTTGTGTTACTGAGATGTTCCTCTTCTCGAGAAAAAAAAAAAACCTAGCAGATTAATCGGGTTCAACGATCTTAGTTAAACTAGTAATCTTCGTTTTCTCTATCTTCATATTTAATCTTCTCGTATTCCTCATTGTTTTTTCATTAAAATTGAATCCAAGACTTTCAAAATTCAAAGCCATAAAAAAAAATCCCCTTTCATAACCAGTGAAAATCAAACCCCAAGTAACCAAAATCAAAATTGAAAATCCTAATCCTAAAATTCCCCCCTTTGAATTTCTGTTTAGCTTCGATCTTTCTCTCCATCTCTTCCGAAAAAACAAGATTCAACCGTGAAAATCCAACCCCAAGTAACGAAAATCAAAATTGAAAAAACCCTAATCCTAAAATTCCATCCTTTGAAAATCTCCATCTCTTAGAAAAAACAAGATTCAACCGTGAAAATCCAACCCCAAGTAACCAAAACCAAAATTGAAAAAACCCTAATCCTAAAATTCCATCATTTGAATTCTTTCCGATCTTTCTCTCCATCTATTCAGAAAAAAACAAGATTCAACCGGTGAAAACCCAACCCCAAGTAACCAAACTTAAAATTGAAAAAAACCCTAATCCTAAAATTCCATCCTTTGAATTTCTGTTTAGCTTCGATCTTTCTCTCCATATCTTAGAAAAAAACAAGATTCAACCGTGAAAACCCAACCCCAAGTAACCAAAATAAAATTGAAAAAAAAACCCTAATCTTAAAAAAATACTATAACCATAAAAATAAACAAAATCTTAAAAGCAAATTCAAATTTTCAGAAATGTGTATGTGAATAATTTTTTCATAATAAAATTGATGCGTGCGTGAAATTTTCGACAGTGGAAAACTCTAGAAAAATGAATGTCACAATAATTTTCACAACCGGCGATCCTATTCTTGGGTTTCTAAAATTAACTTCCTTTACTCGGGCTAGTGGTGCAACGAAGACAACCAGCACCGAAACACGGAACGTGATATAATCCACTATAAAAGGTACAACGGTCATAAGTTTTGTGTTACAGATGTTCCCTCTTCTCAGAAAAAAAAAAAACCCTAGCCAGATTAATCAAGTTCAACGATCTTAGTTAAACAATTAATCTTCGTTTCTCTCTCTCTTCATATTCAATCTTCTGTATTCCTCATTGTTTTTTCATTAAAATCGAATCCAAGACTTTCAAAATTCAAAGCCATAAAATCCCCCTTTCATAACCAGTGAAAATCCAACCCCAAGTAACCAAAATCAAAATTGAAAACCCTAATCCTAAAGTTCCCCCCTTTGAATTTCTGTTTAGCTTCGATCTTTCTCTCCATATCTTCCGAAAAAACAAGATTCAACCGTGAAAATCCAACCCCAAGTAACCAAAATCAAAATTGAAAAAACCCTAATCCTAAAATTCCCCCCTTTGAATTTTTGTTTAACTTCGATCTTTCTCTCCATCTCTTCCGAAAAAACAAGATTCAACCGTGAAAATCCAACCCCAAGTAACCAAAATCAAAATTGAAAAAACCCTAATCCTAAAATTCCATCCTTTGAATTTTTGTTTAGCTTCGATCTTTTTCTCCATCTCTTCCGAAAAAACAAGATTCAACCGTGAAAATCCAACCCCAAGTAAACAAAATCAAAATTGAAAAAAACCCTAATCCTAAAAATTATTATAACCATAAAAATAAGCAAAATCTTCCGGCAAATTCAAATTTTCAGAAATCTGTATGTGAATAATTTTTTCATAATAGAATGAATGCGTGAGTGAAATTTTCGACAGTGGAAAACTCTAGAAAAATGAATGTCACGGTAATTTTCACAACCGGCGATCCTATTCTTGGGTTTCCAAAATTAACTTCCTTTACTCGGGCTAGTGGTGCAACGAACACAACCAGCACCGAAACACGACATGGGATATAATCCACTTTAAAAGGTACAACAGTCATAAGTTTTGTGTTACGAGATGTTCCTCTTCTAAAAAAAAACCCAGCAGATTAATCGGGTTCAACGATCTTAGTTAAACTAGTAATCTTCGTTTTCTCTATCTTCATATTCAATCTTCGTATTCCTCATTGTTTTTTCATTAAAATCGAATCCAAGACTTTCAAAATTCAAAGCCATAAAAATCCCCTTTCATAACCAGTGAAAATCAAACCCCAAGTAACCAAAATCAAAATTGAAAATCCTAATCCTAAAATTCCCCCCTTTGAATTTCTGTTTAGCTTCGATCTTTCTCTCCATCTCTTCCGAAAAAACAAGATTCAACCGTGAAAATCCAACCCCAAGTAACGAAAATCAAAATTGAAAAAACCCTAATCCTAAAATTCCATCCTTTGAATTTCTGTTTAGCTTCGATCTTTCTCTCCATCTCTTCCGAAAAAACAAGATTCAACCGTGAAAATCCAACCCCAAGTAACCAAAATCAAAATTGAAAAAACCCTAATCCTAAAATTCCATCCTTTGAATTTCTGTTTAGCTTCGATCTTTTTCTCCATCTCTTAGAAAAAACAAAAAGATTCAATAGTGAAAATCCAACCCCAAGTAAACAAAATCAAAATTGAAAAAACCCTAATCCTAAAAATTATTATAACCATAAAAATAAACAAAATCTTCGGGCAAATTCAAATTTTCAGAAATCTGTATGTGAATAATTTTTTCATAATAGAATGAATGCGTGCGTGAAATTTTCGACAGTGGAAAACTCTAGAAAAATGAATGTCACGGTAATTTTCACAACCGGCGATCCTATTCTTGGGTTTCCAAAATTAACTTCCTTTACTCAGGCTAGTGGTGCAACGAACACAACCAGCACCGAAACACGGCATGGGATATAATCCACTTTAAAAGGTACAACGGTCATAAGTTTTGTGTTACAGATGTTCCCTCTTCTCAGAAAAAAAAAACCCTAGCCAGATTAATCAGGTTCAACGATCTTAGTTAAACTAGTAATCTTCGTTTTTCTCTATCTTCATATTTAATCTTCTGTATTCCTCATTGTTTTTTCATTAAAATTGAATCCAAGACTTTCAAAATTCAAAGCCATAAAAATCCCCCTTTCATAACCAGTGAAAATCAAACCCCAAGTAACCAAAATCAAAATTGAAAATCCTAATCCTAAAATTCCCCCTTTGAATTTTTTAGCTTCGATCTTTCTCTCCATCTCTTAGAAAAAACAAGATTCAACGAAGTGAAAATCCAACCCCAAGTATCGAAAATAAAAATTGAAAAAACCCTAATCCTAAAATTCCATCCTTTGAATTTTTTTAGCTTCGTCTTTCTCTCCATCTCTTCCGAAAAAACAAGATTCAACCGTGAAAATCCAACCCCAAGTAACCAAAACCAAAATTGAAAAAACCCTAATCCTAAAATTCCATCCTTTGAATTTCTGTTTAGCTTCGATCTTTCTCTCCATCTATTCGGAAAAAACAAGATTCAACCGTGAAAACCCAACCCCAAGTAACCAAAATTAAATTGAAAAAACCCTAATCCTAAAATTCCATCCTTTGAATTTCTGTTTAGCTTCGATCTTTCTCTCCATATCTTCCGAAAAAACAAGATTCAACCGTGAAAACCCAACCCCAAGTAACCAAAATAAAAATTGAAAAAACCCTAATCTTAAAAAATACTATAACCATAAAAATAAACAAAATCTTCCGGCAAATTCAAATTTTCAGAAATGTGTATGTGAATAATTTTTTCATAATAAAATGGATGCGTGCGTGAAATTTTTCGACAGTGGAAAACTCTAGAAAAATGAATGTCACAATAATTTTCACAACAGTGATCCTATTCTTGGGTTTCTAAAATTAACTTCCTTTACTCGGGCTAGTGGTGCAACGAAGACAACCAGCACCGAAACACGGAACGTGATATAATCCACTATAAAAGGTACAACGGTCATAAGTTTTGTGTTACAGATGTTCCCTCTTCTCAGAAAAAAAAAACCCTAGCAGTTAATCGGGTTCAACGATCTTAGTTAAACTATTAATCTTCGTTTCTCTCTCTCTTCATATTCAATTTTCTGTATTCCTCATTGTTTTTCATTAAAATCGAATCCAAGACTTTCAAAATTCAAAGCCATAAAAATCCCCCTTTCATAACCAGTGAAAATCCAACCCCAAGTAACCAAAATCAAAATTGAAAACCCTAATCCTAAAATTCCCCCTTTGAATTTCTGTTTAGCTTCGATCTTTCTCTCCATATCTTCCGAAAAAACAAGATTCAACCGTGAAAATCCAACCCCAAGTAACCAAAAACAAAATTGAAAAAACCCTAATCCTAAAATTCCATCCTTTGAATTTCTGTTTAGCTTCGATCTTTCTCTCCATCTCTTCCGAAAAAACAAGATTCAACCGTGAAAATCCAACCCCAAGTAACCAAAATCAAAATTGAAAAACCCTAATCCTAAAATTCCATCCTTTGAATTTCTTTTAGCTTCGATCTTTTTCTCCATCTCTTCCGAAAAAACAAGATTCAACCGTGAAAATCCAACCCCAAGTAAACAAAATCAAAATTGAAAAAACCCTAATCTTAAAAATTATTATAACCATAAAAATAAGCAAAATCTTCCGGCAAATTCAAATTTTCAGAAATCTGTATGTGAATAATTTTTTCATAATAGAATGAATGCGTGAGTGAAATTTTCGACGAGTGGAAAACTCTAGAAAAATGAATGTCACGATAATTTTCTGGCCGTGATCCTATTCTTGGGTTTCCAAAATTAACTTCCTTTACTCGGGCTAGTGGTGCAACGAACACAACCAGCACCGAAACACGGCATGGGATATAATCCACTTTAAAAGGTACAACGGTCATAAGTTTTGTGTTACAGATGTTCCCTCTTCTCAGAAAAAAAAAACCCTAGCCAGATTAATCAGGTTCAACGATCTTAGTTAAACTAGTAATCTTCATTTTTCTCTATCTTCATATTCAATCTTCTGTATTCCTCATTGTTTTTTCATTAAAATCGAATCCAAGACTTTCAAAATTCAAAGCCATAAAAAAATCCCCCTTTCATAACCAGTGAAAATCAAACCCCAAGTAACCAAAATTGAAAATCCTAATCCTAAAATTCCCCCCTTTGAATTTCTGTTTAGCTTCGATCTTTCTCTCCATCTCTTCCGAAAAAACAAGATTTAACCGTGAAAATCCAACCCCAAGTAACGAAAATCAAAAATGAAAAAACCCTAATCCTAAAATTCCATCCTTTGAATTTTACGTTTAGCTTCGATCTTTCTCTCCATCTCTTCCGAAAAAACAAGATTCAACCGTTAAAATCCAACCCCAAGTAACCAAAATCAAAATTGAAAAAAACCCTAATCCTAAAAATTCCATCCTTTGAATTTTTGTTTAGCTTCGATCTTTTTCTCCATCTCTTAGAAAGAAAAAACAAGATTCAACCGTGAAAATCCAACCCCAAGTAAACAAAATCAAAATTGAAAAAACCCTAATCCTAAAAAATTATTATAACCATAAAAATAAACAAAATCTTGAAGGCAAATTCAAATTTTCGTAAATGTGTATGTGAATAATTTTTCATAATAGAATGAATGCGTGCATGAAATTTTCTACGATGGAAAACTCTAGAAAAATGAATGTCACAATAATTTTCACAACCGGCGATCCTATTCTTGGGTTTCCAAAATTAACTTCCTTTACTCGGGCTAGTGGTGCAACGAACACAACCAGCACCGAAACACGGCACGAGATATAATCCACTTTAAAAGGTACAACGGTCATAAGTTTTGTGTTACGAGATGTTCCCTCTTCTCAGAAAAAAAAAAACTCTAGCAGATTAATCAGGTTCAACGATCTTAGTTGAACTAGTAATCTTCGTTTTTCTCTCTCTTCATATTCAATCTTCTATATTCCTCATTGTTTTTTCTTTAAAATCGAATTCAAGACTTTCAAAATTCAAAGCCATAAAAATCCCCCTTTCATAACCAGTGAAAATCCAACCCCAAGTAACCAAAATCAAAATTGAAAACCCTAATCCTAAAATTCCCCCCTTTGAATTTCTGTTTAGCTTCGATCTTTCTCTCCATCTCTTCCGAAAAAACAAGATTCAACCGTAAAAATCCAACCCCAAGTAACCAAAATCAAAATTGAAAAAACCCTAATCCTAAAATTCCATCCTTTGAATTTCTGTTTAGCTTCGATCTTTCTCTCCATCTCTTCCAAAAAAACAAGATTCAACCGTGAAAATCCAACCCCAAGTAACCAAAATCAAAATTGAAAAAACCCTAATCCTAAAATTCCATCCTTTGAATTTCTGTTTAGCTTCGATCTTTCTCTCCATCTCTTCCGAAAAAACAAGATTCAACCGTGAAAATCCTACCCCAAGTAACCAAAATAAAAATTGAAAAAACCATAATCCTAAAAAATACTATAACCATAAAAATAAAACAAAATCTTCCGGCAAATTCAAATTTTCAGAAATGTGTATGTGAATAATTTTTTCATAATAGAATGGATGCGTGCGTGAAATTTTCGACAGTGGAAAACTTTAGAAAAATGAATGTCACAATAATTTTCACAACCGGCGATCCTATTCTTGGGTTTCCAAAATTAACTTCCTTTACTCGGGCTAATGGTGCAACGAACACAACCAGCACCGAAACACGGCACGGGATATAATCCACTATAAAAGGTACAATGGTCATAAGTTTTGTGTTACGAGATGTTCCCTCTTCTCGGAAAAAAAAAAACCCTAGCCAGATTAATCAGGTTCAACGATCTTAGTTGAACTAGTAATCTTCGTTTTTCTCTCTCTTCATATTCAATCTTCTGTATTCCTCATTAAAATCGAATCCAAGACTTTCAAAATTCAAAGCCATAAAAATCTCCCTTTCATAACCAGTGAAAATCCAACCCCAAGTAACCAAAATCAAAATTGAAAACCTAATCCTAAAATTCCCCCCTTTGAATTTCTGTTTAGCTTCGATCTTTCTCTCCATATCTTCCGAAAAAACAAGATTCAACCGTGAAAAATCCAACCCCAAGTAACCAAAATCAAAATTGAAAAAACCCTAATCCTAAAATTCCATCCTTTGAATTTCTGTTTAGCTTCGATCTTTCTCTCCATCTCTTAGAAAAAACAAGATTCAACCGTGAAAATCCAACCCCAAGTAACCAAAATCAAAAGTGAAAAAACCCTAATCCTAAAATTCCATCCTTTGAATTTCTGTTTAGCTTTGATCTTTCTCTCCATCTCTTCCGAAAAAACAAGATTCAACCGTGAAAATCCAACCCCAAGTAACCAAAATCAAAATTGAAAAAACCCTAATCTAAAAAATATTATAACCATAAAAATAAACAAAATCTTAGGCAAATTCAAATTTTCAGAAATGTGTATGTGAATAATTTTTTCATAATAGAATGGATGCGTGCGTGAAATTTTCGACAGTGGTAAACTCTAGAAAAATGAATGTCACAGTAATTTTCACAACCGGCGATCCTATTCTTGGGTTTCCAAAATTAACTTCCTTTACTCGGGCTAGTGGTGCAACGAACACAACCAGCACCGAAACACGGCAGGGATATAATCCACTTTAAAAGGTACAACGGTCATAAGTTTTGTGTTACAGATGTTCCCTCTTCTCGAGAAAAAAAAAACCCTAGCAGTTAATCGGGTTCAACGATCTTAGTTGAACTATTAATCTTCGTTTTCTCTCTCTTGATATTCAATCTTCTATATTCCTCATTGTTTTTTCATTAAAATCGAATCCAAGACTTTCAAAATTCAAAGCCATAAAAATCCCCCTTCATAACCGGTTGAAAATCCAACCCTAAGTAACCAAAATCAAAATTGAAAACCCTAATCCTAAAATTCCCCCTTTGAATTTCTGTTTAGCTTGATCTTTCTCTCCATCTCTTAGAAAAAACAAGATTCGAAGTGAAAATCCAACCCCAAGTAACCAAAATCAAAATTGAAAAAAACCCTAATCCTAAAATTCCATCCTTTGAATTTCTGTTTAGCTTCGATCTTTCTCTCCATCTCTTCCAAAAAAACAAGATTCAACCGTGAAAATCCAACCCCAAGTAACCAAAATAAAAATTGAAAAAAACCTAATCCTAAAATTCCATCCTTTGAATTTTGTTTAGCTTCGATCTTTTTCTCCATCTCTTAGAAAAAACAAGATTCAACCGTGAAAATCCAACCCCAAGTAAACAAAATCAAAATTGAAAAAACCCTAATCCTAAAAATTATTATAACCATAAAAATAAACAAAATCTTTGGCAAATTCAAATTTTAGAAATGTGTTATGTGAATAATTTTTCATAATAGAATGAATGCGTGCGTGAAATTTTCGGCAGTGGAAAACTCTAGAAAAATGAATGTCACGGTAATTTTCAACCAGCGATCCTATTCTTGGGTTTCCAAAATTAACTTCCTTTACTCGGGCTAGTGGTGCAACGAACACAACCGAAAGAAACACGGCATGGGATATAATCCACTTTAAAAGGTACAACGGTCATAAGTTTTGTGTTACGAGATGTTCCCTCTTCTCAAAAAAAAAAACCCTAGCAGTTAATCGGGTTCAACGATCTTAGTTAAACTAGTAATCTTCGTTTTTCTATCTTCATATTTAATCTTACGTATTCCTCATTGTTTTTTCATTAAAATCGAATCCAAGACTTTCAAAATTCAAAGCCATAAAAATCCCCCTTTCATAACCAGTGAAAATCCAACCCCAAGTAACCAAAATCAAAATTGAAAACCCTAATCCTAAAAATTCCCCCTTTGAATTTCTGTTTAGCTTGATCTTTCTCTCCATCTCTTAGAAAAAACAAGATTCAGTAGTGAAAATCCAACCCCAAGTAACCAAAATCAAAATTGAAAAAACCTAATCCTAAAATTCCATCCTTTGAATTTACGTTTAGCTTCGATCTTTCTCTCCATCTCTTAGAAAAAAACAATATTCAACCGTGAAAATCCAACCCCAAGTAACCAAAATCAAAATTGAAAAAACCCTAATCCTAAAATTCCATCATTTTAATTTTTTTAGTTTTTCGATCTTTCTCTCCATCTCTTAGAAAAAACAAAGATTCAATAGTGAAAATCCAACCCCAAGTAAACAAAATCAAAATTGAAAAAACCCTAATCATAAAAATTATTATAACCATAAAAATAAACAAAATCTTCCCAAGCAAATTCAAATTTTGAGAAATGTGTATGTGAATAATTTTTCATAATAGAATGAATGCGTGCGTGAAATTTTCGACAGTGGAAAACTCTAGAAAAATGAATGTCACGGTAATTTTCTACAAGCGATCCTATTCTTGGGTTTCCAAAATTAACTTCCTTTACTCGGGCTAGTGGTGCAACGAACACAACCAGCACCGAAACACGGCACGAGATATAATCCACTTTAAAAGGTACAACGGTCATAAGTTTTGTGTTATAGATGTTCCCTCTTCTCAGAAAAAAAAAACTCTAGCCAGATTAATCAGGTTCAACGATCTTAGTTGAACTAGTAATCTTCGTTTTCTCTCTCTTCATATTCAATCTTCTATATTCCTCATTTTTTTTTCTTTAAAATCGAATTCCAAGACTTTCAAAATTCAAAGCCATAAAAATCCCCCTTTCATAACCGGTGAAAATCCAACCCCAAGTAACGAAAATCAAAATTGAAAAACCCTAATCCTAAAATTCCATCCTTTGAATTTCTGTTTAGCTTGATCTTTTCTCTCCATCTCTTAGAAAAAAACAAGATTCAACCGTGAAAATCCAACCCCAAGTAACCAAAATCAAAATTGAAAAAACCTAATCCTAAAATTCCATCCTTTGAATTTTGTTTAGCTCGATCTTTTTCTCCATCTCTTAGAAAAAACAAGATTCAACCGTGAAAATCCAACCCCAAGTAACCAAAATCAAAATTGAAAAAACCCTAATCCTAAAAATTATTATAACCATAAAAATAAACAAAATCTTAAGCAAAATTCAAATTTTCGAAATGTGTATGTGAATAATTTTTTCATAATAGAATGAATGCGTGCGTGAAATTTTCTAGAAAGTGGAAAACTCTAGAAAAATGAATGTCACGGTAATTTTCTAACCTAAGCGATCCTATTCTTGGGTTTCCAAAATTAACTTCCTTTACTCGGGCTAGTGGTGCAACGAACACAACCAGCACCGAAACACGGCATGGGATATAATCCACTTTAAAAGGTACAACGGTCATAAGTTTTGTGTTACGGTGTTCCCTCTTCTCGAAAAAAAAAACCCTAGCAGATTAATCGGGTTCAACGATCTTAGTTAAACTAGTAATCTTCGTTTTCTCTATCTTCATATTTAATCTTGTATTCCTAATTGTTTTTCATTAAAATTGAATCCAAGACTTTCAAAATTCAAAGCCATAAAAAAATCCCCTTTCATAACAGGTGAAAATCAAACCCCAAGTAACCAAAATCAAAATTGAAAATCCTAATCCTAAAATTCCCCCCTTTGAATTTTGTTTAGCTTGATCTTTCTCTCCATCTCTCAAAAAAAACAAGATTCCCGTGAAAATCCAACCCCAAGTATCGAAAATAAAAATTGAAAAAACCCTAATCCTAAAATTCCATCCTTTGAATTTCGTTTAGCTTAAATCTTTCTCTCCATCTATTCGAAAAAACAAGATTCAACCGTGAAAATCCAACCCCAAGTAACCAAAACCAAAATTGAAAAAACCCTAATCCTAAAATTCCATCCTTTGAATTTCTGTTTAGCTTCGATCTTTCTCTCCATCTATTCAGAAAAAACAAGATTCAACCGTGAAAACCCAACCCCAAGTAACCAAAATTAAAATTGAAAAAACCCTAATCCTAAAATTCCATCCTTTGAATTTACCCCATTTAGCTTCGATCTTTCTCTCCATATCTTAGAAAAAACAAGATTCAAGCCGTGAAAACCCAACCCCAAGTAACCAAAATAAAAATTGAAAAACCTAATCTTAAAAAATACTATAACCATAAAAATAAACAAAATCTTCCGGCAAATTCAAATTTTCAGAAATGTGTATGTGAATAATTTTTTCATAATAAAATGGATGCGTGCGTGAAATTTTCGACAGTGGAAAACTCTAGAAAAATGAATGTCACAATAATTTTCTGTGGCGATCCTATTCTTGGGTTTCCAAAATTAACTTCATTTACTCGGGCTAGTGGTGCAACGAAGACAACCAGGCCAAAACACGGGCGTAAGGATATAATCCACTATAAAAGGTACAACGGTCATAAGTTTTGTGTTACGAGATGTTCCCTCTTCTCGGAAAAAAAAAAAAAAACCCTAGCAGTTAATCGGGTTCAACGATCTTAGTTGAACTAGTAATCTTCGTTTTTCTCTCTCTTCATATTCAATCTTCGTATTCTCTCATTAAAATCGAATCCAAGACTTTCAAAATTCAAAGCCATAAAAATCCCCCTTTCATAACCAGTGAAAATCCAACCCCAAGTAACCAAAATCAAAATTGAAAACCCTAATCCTAAAATTCCCCCCTTTGAATTTCTGTTTAGCTTCGATCTTTTTCTCCACCTCTTCCGAAAAAACAAGATTCAACCGTGAAAATCCAACCCCAAGTAACCAAAATCAAAATTGAAAAAACCCTAATCCTAAAATTCCATCCTTTGAATTTCTGTTTAGCTTCGATCTTTCTCTCAATCTCTTCCGAAAAAACAAGATTCAACCGTGAAAATCCAACCCCAAGTAACCAAAATCAAAATTGAAAAAACCCTAATCCTAAAATTCCATCCTTTGAATTTCTGTTTAGCTTCGATCTTTCTCTCCATCTCTTCCGAAAAAACAAGATTCAACCGTGAAAATCCAACCCCAAGTAACCAAAATCAAAATTGAAAAAACCCTAATCCTAAAAAATACTATAACCATAAAAATAAACAAAATCTTCCGGCAAATTCAAATTTTCAGAAATGTGTATGTGAATAATTTTTTCATAATAGAATGGATGCGTGCGTGAAATTTTCGACAGTGGAAAACTCTAGAAAAATGAATGTCACAGTAATTTTCCACCCAAGTAATCCTATTCTTGGGTTTCCAAATTAACTTCCTTTACTCGGGCTGGTGGTGCAACGAACACAACCCGGCAAAGAAACACGGCGACGGGATATAATCCACTTTAAAAGGTACAACGGTCATAAGTTTTTGTAAGAGATGTTCCCTCTTCTCGGGAAAAAAAAACTAGCCCAGATTAATCGGGTTCAACGATCTTAGTTGAACTAGTAATCTTCGATTTTTCTCTCTTGATATTCAATCTTCTATATTCCTCATTGTTTTTTCATTAAAATCGAATCCAAGACTTTCAAAATTCAAAGCCATAAAAATCCCCTTCATAACCGGTGAAAATCCAACCTAAGTAACCAAAATAAAAATTGAAAACCCTAATCCTAAAATTCCCCCTTTGAATTTCTCGTTTAGCTTCGATCTTTTCTCTCCATCTCTTAGAAAAACAAGATTCAACCGTGAAAATCCAACCCCAAGTAACCAAAATCAAAATTGAAAAAACCTAATCCTAAAATTCCATCCTTTGAATTTCTGTTTAGCTTCGATCTTTCTCTCATCTCTTCCGAAAAAACAAGATTCAGTGAAAATCCAACCCCAAGTAACCAAAATCAAAATTGAAAAAACCCTAATCCTAAAATTCCATCATTTTAATTTCTGTTTTGCTTCGATCTTTCTCTCCATCTCTTCCGAAAAAACAAGATTCAACCGTGAAAATCCAACCCCAAGTAAACAAAATCAAAATTGAAAAAACCCTAATCCTAAAAATTATTATAACCATAAAAATAAACAAAATCTTCCGGCAAATTCAAATTTTCAGAAATCTGTATGTGAATAATTTTTTCATAATAAAATGAATGCGTGCGTGAAATTTTCGACAGTGGAAAACTCTAGAAAAATGAATGTCACGGTAATTTTCACAACCGACGATCCTATTCTTGGGTTTCCAAAATTAACTTCCTTTACTCGGGCTAGTGGTGCAACGAACACAACCAGCACCGAAACACGGCACGAGATATAATCCACTTTAAAAGGTACAACGGTCATAAGTTTTGTGTTATAGATGTTCCCTCTTCTCAGAAAAAAAAACTCTAGCAGTTAATCGGGTTCAACGATCTTAGTTGAACTAGTAATCTTCGTTTTCTCTCTCTTCATATTCAATCTTCTATATTCTCATTGTTTTTTCTTTAAAATCGAATTCAAGACTTTCAAAATTCAAAGCCATAAAAATCCCCCTTTCATAACCAGTGAAAATCCAACCCCAAGTAACCAAAATCAAAATTGAAAACCCTAATCCTAAAATTCCCCCTTTGAATTTGTTTAGCTTCGATCTTTCTCTCCATCTCTTAGAAAAACAAGATTCAACCGTAAAAATCCAACCCCAAGTAACCAAAATCAAAATTGAAAAAACCCTAATCCTAAAATTCCCCCCCTTTGAATTTCTGTTTAGCTTCGATCTTTCTCTCCATCTCTTCCGAAAAAACAAGATTCAACCGTAAAAATCCAACCCCAAGTAACCAAAATCAAAATTGAAAAAACCCTAATCCTAAAATTCCATCCTTTGAATTTCTGTTTAGCTTCGATCTTTCTCTCCATCTCTTCCGAAAAAACAAGATTCAACCGTGAAAATCCAACCCCAAGTAACCAAAATAAAAATTGAAAAAACCATAATCCTAAAAAATTCTATAACCATAAAAATAAACAAAATCTTCCGGCAAATTCAAATTTTCAGAAATGTGTATGTGAATAATTTTTTCATAATAGAATGGATGCGTGCGTGAAATTTTCGACAGTGGAAAACTTTAGAAAAATGAATGTCACAATAATTTTCACAATAAGCGATCCTATTCTTGGGTTTCCAAAATTAACTTCCTTTACTCGGGCTAATGGTGCTTGAACACAACCAGCACATAGGAACACGGCTGAGGATATAATCCACTATAAAAGGTACAATGGTCATAAGTTTTGTGTTACAGATGTTCTCTCTTCTCGAGAAAAAAAAAACCCTAGGATTAATCGGGTTCAACGATCTTAGTTGAACTAGTAATCTTCGTTTTTCTCTCTCTTCATATTCAATCTTACATATTCCTGTTGTTTCTTTAAAATCGAATCCAAGACTTTCAAAATTCAAAGCCATAAAAATCTCCCTTTCATAACCGATGAAAATCCAACCCCAAGTAACCAAAATCAAAATTGAAAACCCTAATCCTAAAATTCCCCCTTTGAATTTCTGTTTAGCTTGATCTTTCTCTCCATATCTTCCGAAAAAACAAGATTCAACCGTGAAAAATCCAACCCCAAGTAACCAAAATCAAAATTGAAAAAACCCTAATCCTAAAATTCCATCCTTTGAATTTGTTTTTAGCTTCGATCTTTCTCTCCATCTCTTCCAGAAAAAACAAGATTCAACCAGTGAAAATCCAACCCCAAGTAACCAAAATCAAAATTGAAAAAACCCTAATCTAAAAATTCCATCCTTTGAATTTCTGTTTTAGCTTGATCTTTCTCTCCATCTCTTAGAAAAAACAAGATTCAACCATGAAAATCCAACCCCAAGTAACCAAAATCAAAATTGAAAAAACCTAATCCTAAAAATATTATAACCATAAAAATAAACAAAATCTTCCGGCAAATTCAAATTTTCAGAAATGTGTATGTGAATAATTTTTTCATAATAGAATGGATCGTGCGTGAAATTTTCGACAGGTGGTAAACTCTAGAAAAATGAATGTCACGGTAATTTTCACAACTGGCGATCTATTCTTGGGTTTCCAAAATTAACTTCCTTTACTCGGGCTAGTGGTGCAACGAACACAACCGGCACAGAAACACGGCGAGGATATAATCCACTTTAAAGGTACAACGGTCATAAGTTTTGTGTTCGAGATGTTCCCTCTTCTCGGAAAAAAAAAACTCCATTTGATTAATCAGGTTCAACGATCTTAGTTGAACTAGTAATCTTCGTTTTTCTCTCTCTTGATATTCAATCTTCTATATTCCTCATTGTTTTTTCATTAAAATCGAATCCAAGACTTTCAAAATTCAAAGCCATAAAAATCCCCCTTCATAACCAGTGAAAATCCAACCCTAAGTAACCAAAATCAAAATTGAAAACCTAATCCTAAATTCCCCCTTTGAATTTCTGTTTAGCTTGATCTTTCTCTCCATCTCTTCAGAAAAAAAACAAGATTCAACCGTGAAAAATCCAACCCCAAGTAACCAAAATCAAAATTGAAAAAAAACCTAATCCTAAAATTCCATCCTTTGAATTTCATTTAGCTTCGATCTTTCTCTCCATCTCTTGAAAAAACAAGATTCAACCGTGAAAATCCAACCCCAAGTAACCAAAATCAAAATTGAAAAAACCCTAATCCTAAAAATTCCATCATTTTAATTTCTGTTTAGCTTGATCTTTCTCTCCATCTCTTAGAAAAAACAAGATTCAACCGTGAAAATCCAACCCCAAGTAACCAAAATCAAAATTGAAAAAACCCTAATCTAAAAAAATATTATAACCATAAAAATAAACAAAATCTTCCGGCAAATTCAAATTTTGAGAAATGTGTATGTGAATAATTTTTTCATAATAGAATGGATGCATGCGTGAAATTTTCGACGGGTGGTAAACTCTAGAAAAATGATTGTCACAATAATTTTTGTAGTGATCCTATTCTTGGGTTTCCAAAATTAACTTCCTTTACTCGGGCTAGTGGTGCAACGAACACAACCAGCACCGAAACACGGCATGGGATATAATCCACTTTAAAAGGTACAACGGTCATAAGTTTTGTGTTACTGGATGTTCCCTCTTCTCGGGAAAAAAACTCCGGCCTCGGATTAATCGGGTTCAACGATCTTAGTTGAACTAGTAATCTTCGTTTTTTCTCTCTTGATATTCAATCTTCTATATTCCTCATTGTTTTTTCATTAAAATCGAATCCAAGACTTTCAAAATTCAAAGCCATAAAAATCCCCCTTTCATAACGGTGAAAATCCAACCTAAGTAACCAAAATCAAAATTGAAAACCCTAATCCTAAAATTCCCCCTTTGAATTTCTGTTTAGCTTCAATCTTTCTCCATCTCTTAGAAAAAACAAGATTCAACCGTGAAAATCCAACCCAAGTAACCAAAATCAAAATTGAAAAAACCCTAATCCTAAAATTCCATCCTTTGAAATTACCCATTTTAGCTTGATCTTTCTCCATCTCTTCCAAAAAAACAAGATTCAACCGTGAAAATCCAACCTCAAGTAACCAAAATCAAAATTGAAAAAACCCTAATCCTAAAATTCCATCCTTCGAATTTCTGTTTTAGCTTGATCTTTCTCTCCATCTCTTGAAAAAACAAGATTCAACCGTGAAAATCCAACCCCAAGTAACCAAAATCAAAATTGAAAAAAACCTAATCCTAAATTCCATCCTTTGAATTTCTGTTTAGCTCCGATCTTTCTCTCCATATCTTCCAAAAAAACAAGATTCAACCGTGAAAAATCCAACCCCAAGTAATTGAGAATCAAAATTGAAAAAACCTAATCTAAAATTCCATCCGTTGAATTTCGTTTAGCCGTTCTTTCTCTCCATCTCTTAGAAAAAACAAGATTCAGCCGTGAAAATCCAACCCCAAGTAACCAAAATCAAAATTGAAAAAACCTAATCCTAAAATTCCATCCTTTGAATTTTTGTTTAGCTTTCGATCTTTCTCTCCATCTCTTAGAAAAAACAAGATTCAACCAGTGAAAATCCAACCCCAAGTAACCAAAATCAAAATTGAAAAAAACCCTAATCTAAAAATCCTGGCACTTTTAGGGGCGACCCAAAGAAAGAATTAGGGGCGACACTAAAAGACAAAAAAGGTCACCCAAACGTAAATCTAAGCTACCCCTTATATTTGATTTTTCGAAATGGCCAATATGCCCTTATATAAGCGGTAGCCAACACCATAATCGGTAGGTTAAAGGTGAATCGGTAGGTTAAATTGAAACTATACCTCACCGATTATTGTGTAGATACTTGACCAATAATCCCTTTTATAATATTAGTTTATCAAAAAAACTGTTGATGGTGGATTTTCGTTTAAGGTTAAATTCGTAAGTAACCGAGAAAATCATCGTTGACATCTTGTAAAAGATAAAGCCGTTTATAAGTGACGGATACTCCTCACTTAATTCCTCGAGGTTGGAGCATGCGGCAACAATCCCTTCTGTGAATTTCATATCAACCTTGTATTTCTGTACCCATTATCGGTGTGGCATGACGGCGAAGTGTTACTCTTCTGACGAGTAACACGAACCTCAAGCACTATAATGAATCCATGTCTGAAATACCGTATGCCAAACTGATTCTCGGTGTGTTATACTAGCCCGAGCCCTCTCGGTGTGTTATACTAGCCCGATTGAGCCCCTCTCGGTGTGTTATACTAGCCCGATTGAGCATCGGACTTGACTGTATCGGTCTCGGATATGATCGATCAGGATCATCAACTCCACAAGCATGATTGGATGACCACAGATCAATTCCATCACCCCCAAGCGGTATGGAATACACACGGCCTTAGCTTGCCAAATATGATCGATCGCGGTCATCCAACTCCACAAGCATGATTGGATGACCACAGATCAATTCCATCACCCCCAAGCGGTATGGAATACACACGATGCCGACCCCGCATGGTCGACCATTGGCCTTTGCTTGCCAAGAAACCGTCCATACCAAGCATTATGGGCGGAAAACCCTAAATTAGGGTTTGCGGCATATTACATGTGCCGCAAAACGGTCTCAACCATCCATCTTCGCGAGGTATAGATGGAGGGGTGTAGATGCGAACTCAAGGGCCGGAGCATGTCGACACAATCACCATGTGACCGCCTACACACTTGGCCAATCGGTCAAAGCCAACCGTGGTTGGTTACAACAAAACCATCCGCCCAAAAGAGCATGGTCGCGCGGCTTTGAAAGCCAAAATTAGGGTTTCAAGTCATCACGCGCGTCCATCTTCTCCGGCACGAATGGAGGGTCACGAGATCAAATCGAGCAGGTCGGTCATACCAGCATGACCACGTGTGGGCCCATCTAACTCTCCATGCGGTCGGTCAAGGCGTATCATGCCTGGCCAATCCAAAACGCCCGCTCAAACATGCGTGGCTACACTTCTCTCAAATTGCGAATCGATCTCGACCACTCAACTTCCTTAGGACGGGTGGGTGGCTTAGATCACGTTTCATGAGACGGTAAGACATAGGCGTGAACATCACCTACAAGTCTACACACCAAACCAACCGGCCAAGACAGACCAAGCTAGGTCGTCTTGGAAAACCCCAGGAAAAGGGTATGGCGCGCGGCTTCTTTGCGGTAAGAGATTTCCGCAAATCAATCTCGACCGCTCCTCTTTGACGGTCAAATTGAGTGGCCCGGATCGCGCTTTCATGAGGGAACGGAACATGGCACTGCACCATCATGCCGTCAACACGTATGTATGGTCGGTCCTCTCCAAAATCCTTCCCATGCTTGGTTTCGACCAAGGCTGAAGAGTGATGCTTGCGCACCTCTTTAAAACCTAATTTCATTAACGGTCGCGAGATGAGTGTCTCAAGCATCATCTCATCCGTCAGACTTCACCCGACTTGGTTATACAACCACAGTCGGGAGTTATTTGGTTAGTGAGACGTCATTACCTATCACCTTACCACACCACAATGCGGTACCTGCATGAAATACACACGATACTTCACAAGTATCGACTTTACGAATAACGCAGGTTATTCAATTGACGCATTACATGCTATCTTTCGTGGATCCACGATCCACATTCCAGACATCAATCATGTCTGGCGGGGATACATGCGGGGTATTGGTACGGCGGTTTACGGCGTGCGGCGTGCAACGCGCCATTACAGAACGTGTTAGGAAGTCATGGATGGTTAGAGATGAAGCGGAGAAGTGGGCAAGGCTAGGTCGTATGCTACAGACACACAACTCCACCACTCCATCATTCCATTACCTCCACTTCCCACGAAACGTGAATGAGGCTCAATGACTTGTATAAATAGGTTCTCGCCCTATTTCAAACAACAACAAGAAGACAACGAACAACATAAGTTCGGTCGCGAAACCAAGTGTTAATACAACATCGTATTCAAACACCCGAGCTTGCTTGCATCAACCGTAAGCTTGCTCATCTTTACATTACAAGTCATAAGCAAAGCCAACATCTTCACAATCTCAACACCTTCTTCGCTTCCCTCCCTAAGATCAACCCCATCTCCTTCACTTTGTGACCGAAACAAATCGGAACGGCCATTTCTTGGTTTAGGCCGGACTTGCCTGAGATTGATCTCTCGAATCTACAAGCACTCACGCGCGGTGCATTTGTTGTAGGTTTAAATTCATTCCTCATCACACCCCAAATTACCAAATTCGGCGGGAGTAATTTTCACCCATCAACAATTGGCGACCACGGTGGGAGATTAATCTCTCGGTTGTGAAATCAATTTCTTCAATACCCAATCTGTTTGGCTAAGTTAGAGATGGTTGGTCTTAGGACTTCCTCAACAAATCCAAATCCCGTTCGAAGTTCCTCCAACGAGGATGCCTCTCTTCCCAACGGCGCATCTCTTGGCGCAACGGGGAAGAACCCCAACTATGAGCGAGTTGGCTCGGATACTTGAGACTCGGACGAGGAACATGGAGCTGATCAAAGAAGCGGTAAATGGCATACTTGACCTCCTCATCAAGATGACGTCGGAAATAAGCGTGCCGAGAGACCTTTACAGGGACTAGTTCCCCTCGGATCAACCATGATTTTACTACGAACCGGAGGCGGTAGATCGGAGTTTGTGTCTCTAGTGGAAGACTTGTGTGAACTCTTGCACCTCTCAAAAGATCAGCGAGGCGAGACGTTTCTTTGCGGTCAATAAAATAGCTACGGACGCGCACCTTGCTCCTTCTCGTCCGGGAGTCTCAAGCTGCGTCGGAAACATCCATAAACAATGTTACATTCACGAGAAGATGACATGATGGCGAGAGGAAGGTCACAACCGAGCCCTACATGTTACCGCACACATCAAGGGTTCGAGTTCCGGAGAGCCCTCGTCGACACGGGGGCATCTTCGAACGTAATTACTCTCAAGACTCTCAAAGACGGCCAAAGGTCAGCCCATGCAAGATTGTACGACAGCCCACCACGATGACGGACTTGAAGGGAATCAAACCAAGCACATACGGGTACGTCAATTTGAATTTATCGGTAGGACTGTTCAGTCACGAGCAAAGTTTGAAGTCATAGAAAAGGCTGGGATTACCACATGATCTTGGGGAGGCCGTGGCTTCACCACAACAAGGTCATTCCTTCAACGTATCACCGGTGCACAGCCGTGCTAAATGAGGAGGTCGTCCGTATTCCGCATCATTGTCTCCGTATGCGCCCGATATGCGGAGTGGAGCTGTTCGAGTCAAAAGATGCTCAGGAAAGTCAGACAAAATCATGTGCACTCCACTACCCACGTGGGCTTGATCCGGGAGGAAGACCAGGCTTACATATTTGGGGGCCAAACACCACGACACACTCTCTCCGACGAGGACGTCCATCTCCAACCGGTGAAACTTCAGCCCATCCTCACGCCAAAAGGGTGCGCTCTTTCGAGGCAAGCCGTGATCGAAGGGGAAGACAATATCTGGCGCCGCTGTTAGCAATTAGCGGGGAGAGACCATCCGGTCTCTCCGCCCAATTGGATCTTTGCAAGGGACGACGGAATACAAGAGGAGGTATTGGACGCCCGCGGCGGCTACAAAGACGGAACCAATTCCACGGTGACGAGCTCGAGATTGTTAACATCGGGAGTGATGAATCTCCCAGGGCGGTCTCTATCAGTTCGACTCTATCCACGAGACGAACGTACAAGCTGGTTCAACTACTCAAGGAATACCAAGATGTATTCTTTGGACATACGAAGAAATGCGGTCTAGATGAAAAATTGGTCACCCATCACTTACACGTCATGCACTGGATCCAAGCCAATCAAGCAATCTCAGAGGCAATTCGGACATGAGGTAGAAGAACAAATCAAGAATGAGATTGAGAAGGCTGCTAGTTCTTTGGCTTCATCAGAACCCATTCATCATCCGACACAGTTGTGATGTGGTCCGGTAAAAAAAGAAAAGCGGACAGATTCGATGATGCGTGGATTTCGAGACTTGAACAAGTCTTTGCCCCAAGGACGACTTTCCCCTGCCTAACATCGACATGTTAGTAGACGCCACTAGCGGACACGGCATGTTTTCCTTTATGGATGGCTACGGCGGCTACAATCAAATAAGGATGTATGAGCATGATGCAAGTAAGACTGACTTTAGAACCCCTCTTGGCAATTTCTACTATCTTTGTTATGCCATTCGGTTTAAAGAATGCCGGCGCAACATACCAACGTGCTATGACGGCAATCTTCCACGACATGATGCATAAACAAGTAGAAGACTATGTGGATGATATTGTGGTCAAGTCAAAGGCTCGAGTGATCACCAACGTCTTACGGCAAGTATTTGAGAGGTGTCGGGAATACAAGTTAAAGATGAATCCTTTAAAATGCGCTTTCGGTGTCTCCCTCAGGTAAATTTACGGGATTCCAAGTGACCGCGAAGGAATAAAAGTAGACCGTCAAGACTCGAGGCTATCCTCACAATGCGCCTCCCGGAAGCGTGAAAGAGCTCCAAAGTTTCATGGGCAAGGTAAACTACATTCGACGTTTCATACTGGTTTAGCCCAACTTACGCCTCATTCACCCCTTCTTTGAAGAAAGGAGCCGACTTTGTTTGGACCGCAACTCAACGGGAAGCTTTAGGAAAGTCCAACGAATACTATCATCTCAACCGTCATGAAATCTCTGTACAAAGGAAACCATTGGTCTCTACACCGCCTTCGGTGACACGCCGTAGGGCCTTACTCGCTCGGGGGAAGGCGACGAGGGAATCGGCGTCCCATATACTATTTGTTGGCGAATATTGAGAGATCTTTGAACTCCGATATCCCGGAGCGGAAAAAGCGTGTTTAGCTTTAATCCATTCCATTGAAGTTTAGGCATTACTGCTATCCAACGGGGTGATACTCGTGTCTAAATCCGATCCTGCAAAGTTTTGCTTTCAAAGCCGGTCTGACGGGGAGGGACGGGGAAAATGGCTTCTCCAAATGTCGAACTAGACATAACATGCGCATCGCCTAGAGCTATCAAGGGTCAGCAGTTGCGAGACTTGGCAGCATTTCCGGGAGAAGGTACTACGGGGTGCATGAAGAACTCCCTGGAGAATTCCCGAGACGTCTCCATTACGGAAGAAGAGGTGTGGCTTTTGTATTTTTGACGGCTCGCTACCCCTAGCGATATCTGGGAGGAAGCGGGCGTAGTGTTGGTCTCTCCAACCGGAGAAGTATTTTCACATTCCTTCAAGTTAGACCGAATGCACCAACAACTCTGCGAGAATATGAAGCTTTCCTCATAGGGCTTTCAATAGCTAAACAAGCGAGAGTCACACGTCGGAGATAAGAGGTGACTCCAAATTCTTTGGTGAATCAAATGAACGGAGTATATGCATTAAAAGAAGTAACACTAGCCCCGTCACCGATCGGAAGCACGAGAGGTTACTAAACTACTTTGCCGATGCAACCATAACCCACGTCGGTCGCGGCAACAACAAACACGCCGATTGTCTAGCAACATTGGCTTCCAAACTGAAGTTCGAGGGGCGGAAGAAACTTTGACGGTAAAAAGGAGAACCATAGAATCGACATGGCTCCGCAACACAAAGACACCAAGGCCGACGATTGGCGAACTCCGATCATTCAAGAGCTCAACAGCTCACTTTCCCAAAAAGGTTAGTCTCAAAACCACTGCAAAACTTCTTCATGCTTCATGGTATCTTTGTATCATCGGAATCAGACGGCTCCCTGTCAAGATGTCTAGGAGGTGACGAAGCGCAAGCTGCAATTTGGATCGTATTCACAATGAAATTTGTGGGCAATCATTGGTGGTAACACTTTACCGGCGACTTCAACGCACAGGTTGTGCGGCGAAATGGAGGCTCAATCCGGTGCGGAGAAGTCTGCTCAGGTGCAGAGACACCACCACACCAATTGGAGATTTTTAATGTGAAGCACTTAGGGGAGGTGGAGAGAGCCCTACATTAGTTATCTACGTGATGGGATAATTCTGTCGGTCAAAAGGACGCTATTAAGATGAAGCGAGAGAGCCAAGCGGTTCATACTCCATGAAGGGATACTATACGCAAGAGCGCCGGAGGCGATATGCTACCATTTGCTGGGTGGAGAAGAAATCCCAGTCATCTTGAGAACAGACACACGAAGGAGAACATCAAGGAAGAGGAAACTTTTTCTCCAAATACACGAGAGATACTATTGGCCTACCATGGAGGATGATGCGGCCGTTTTCGTTCAAAGTTGTCACACATGCCAAATTCATGGGAACCTCGTTCATGCGCCTTCTACCCCTACGCACTCTATAAGCGGCCCATGGCCATTCTCTGCTTGGGAATTTGGACATTATCGGGAAGATCAATCCGCCGTCATCAAAAAAGCGACATGATTACATCATAACCGCAACGGAATACTTCACCAAATGGGTAGAGGCCATTCCCCTACGGGGGACTACGGGAGCGACAATTGCGGCTTTCATTAAAGAATACATCATTTGTCGTTTTGGCGTGCCCAAGCATATCATCACCGATAATGGCACTCCCTTCGCCAACAAGCGGTACGGGAGCTCTTGGAGAGTACGGCATTAAACAGGTCTTCTCCACCGTCTACTATCCTCAAGGGGCAGGCAAGCCGAGTACCAACAAGACATTGATCGGATCATCGGTCGAACGGTACACGACAATCCCCGAGAGAATGGCATGATCGGTTACCAATGGCACTATGGGCATACCGTACGTCACCCGAAGCTCCGTTGGGGTTTCGCAAGTACTCACTCGTCTACGGAGCGGATGCGATTCTCCCAGCAGATTAGAATCCCATCGGCCCGGATTGCGGCGGCAACGGGATCCTTTGAACGAGGCCGAAGTCTCGACTCTAGAATCGCGAGAGTTAGACACTCGGATTTTAGAAGGAATAAAGCGAGAAGAGCGCTCGGGTGTACGGGAATCGAATTTCCGGAGCATACAACAAAATTGTGAAACCACGCGTTTTCAAGGTGGGAGATTGGGTTTTGAAAACGACCAAACACATCCAACAAGACATGTACGCACCAAAATTCTCACCAAAATGGGAAGGTCCCTACGCAATCACCAAGGCTTACAATACCGGCTACTACAAGATCGTTAAAGTAGACGGAGGCAAGGCTGAGGCGAGTCATCAATGGAAAGTGGCTCAAGGCATATTACACACGACCACTATCTGCTGTGTCAACAATACGGGCATTTATTTTCATTACATGTTTGAATCATCAACTATATTCGGAGATGTGTCAATGAAAAAACTGTTTCACCAATCAAAACCCAATGCAATTTATTCCGCAAAAAATGTTCAAAACTCTTGACATAAACGTCATTAACAATAAGGGAGTACGGCTTAGAAGAGGCCATCTAGAAGATTATAATTCCTTGAGAGCATCATCTGCGGTCTGGCGATATCTCTCTAGTTCTTTTCTTCAAGTCTGCACTGACTTGCTCCACCTTCTCGATTCTGCGACCGAGCTTTCTCCTCTTCAAGATAGCTTTCGTAGCGGGAACAACATTTGCGAGGATCCCGACTCGATCAACCTTGATGACATCAAGGCGTTGCGCAACCAGCCCACGTTGAACTTCATGGATTCACGGGTAGATACCATATTCTCCCACTTTTCGAGATTTGATTCAGCAACGTTGCGGATAGAAATACTCTCCATCTCGCATAATCATGGGAAGAAAGGCGGTTTACCGCGGTAACCAAGGCGAGAGGAGCAATGTCGGACCACATTCTGGTTGTTGCGATATGGCCGTACTTCCTCCACAACTTGGTGTACAAACCCACAAACTCCTTAGCACCAAGAATCCACCGAGCATCCTAGTAGGTTGGAGGATAAGCATTTCATGCGAACATCGAATGAAGGACCTGCATTCGGATATTCATAAGATGAGACACCCAGGTCAGCGTCTTCGCTCGCGAGGATAGGCGTGTTTGAGTTTGAAGGAGAGGAATGGTTAAGTCATCATCATCAATGGCCGTCACACATGTTCGGTAGGGTATCTCTGCAAGAATGAAGGGATTATTCACCTGGCCGTTATGAAGAACAAACAATGTTTGGAAAAGAGACAAACCGGTATGATCTTCTTGACTCGAAGAACACGAACAGGGGGTGATCATGAAGCTCGGACGCGGGTCGTACACACGCTTAACGGGAGATCTGGATGGTATGAAGAAGATGATCCTTTGTTGTTAGACATGATAGAGTTTTGCAAGGAAGCTCTCTTTGTAAAAACGGATCAAAAAATCTCTTCACCCGCATAAATATGGAGGAAACCTAAAACGATTACGGCGCCCGATATATGAGGATTCAACGCCGACCAAGTCGGGATTTCTTTTGAGCCACGATCAAGAACAGGAAGAGCATCTGGACATAACAATTCAACCGAAGCAATGTGCAAGCACCGCGCCCGAGAATCCGGTAGAAGAAGAAGAATCCTATCACGACTCAAACACACTGAAGGGCGGACGAGCTCATACATGTACAAGAGGAACCAGCGACTCACTTAGGATCAAGTCTGCTTCCTTCGCATCCTCATTCAAGACCAACCGGTTCGGAAACGCGACAATGTGAAACTATCCAGGTAAATATGTATTCACTCTAGCTTGGTCATTTACGTATGTCACCATCTCATGCCTACCACACAATAGTGTAACCATTATGTGCTAGGCGGGGACTTAATGTTGATGGTGGATTTTCGTTTAAGGTTAAATTCGTAAGTAACCGGAAAATCATGCTTTTGACATCTTGTAAAAGATAAAGCCGTTTATAAGTGACGGATACTCCTCACTTAATTCCTCAGGGTTGGAGCATGCAGCAACAATCCCTTCTGTGAATTTCATATCAACCTTGTATTTCTGTACCCATTATCGGTGTGGCATGACGACCGAGTGTTACTCTTACTGAGTAACACGAACCTCAAGCACTATAATGAATCCATGTATACGAAATACCCGTATGAAAGGTGATTCTCGGTGTGTTATACTAGCCAGAGCCCTCTCGGTGTGTTATACTAGCCCGATTGAGCCCCTCTCGGTGTGTTATACTAGCCGATTGAGCATCCGGACTTGATTTGTATCGGTCTCGGATATGATCTGATCATGAGTCATCAACTCCACAAGCATGATTGGATGACCACGGATCAATTCCATCACCCCAAGCGGGTATGGAATACACACGGCCTTAGCTTGCCAAATATGATCGATCGTGGTCATCCAACTCCACAAGCATGATTGGATGACCACGGATCAATTCCATCACCCCCAAGCGGGTATGGAATACACACGGCCCGACCATGATTGCATGGTCGACCATTGGCCTTTGCTTGCCAGAAACCGTCCATACCAAGCATTATGGGCGGAAAACCCTAAAGTAGGGTTTGCGGCATATTACATGTGCCGCAAAGCGGTCTCAACCATCCATCTTCGCAGGTATAGATGGAGGGTGTAGATGCGAACTCAAAGGGCCCGGAGCATGTCGATCAATCACCATGTGACCGCCTACACACTTGGCCAATCGGTCAAAGCCAACCGTGGTTAGTTACAACAAAACCATCGAAAAAGAGCATGGTCGCGGCTTTGAAAGCCAAAATTAGGGTTTCAAGTCATCACGCGCGTCCATCTTCTCCGGCACGAATGGAGGGTCACGGATCAAATCGAGCAGGTCGGTCATACCCAGCATGACCACGAGTGGGCCCATCTAACTCTCCATGCGGTCGGCCAAGGCGTATCATGCACTGGCCAATCCAAACGCCCGCTCAAACATGCGTGGCTACACTTCTCAAATTGCGGAGAATCGATCTCGACCACTCAACTTCATAGGACCAGGTGGGTGGCTTAGATCACGTTTCATGAGACGGTAAGACATAGGCGTGAACATCAGCCTACCGTCTACACACCAAACCAACTAGGCCAAGACCGACCAAGCTAGGTCGTCTTGGAAAACCCGAGGAAAAGGGTATGGCGCGCGGCTTCTTTGCGGTAAGAGATTTCTGCCGCAAATCAATCTCGACCGCTCCTCTTTGACGGTCAAATTGAGTGGCCGAGATCGCGCTTTCATGAGGGGAACGGAACACGAGGCACCTACACCATCATGCGTCAACACGCATGTATGGTCGGTCCTCTCCAAAATTCTTCCCATGCTTGGTTTCGACCAAGCTAAAGAGTGATGCTTGCGCACCTCTTTAAAAAACCTAATATTCATTAACGGTCGCGGATGAGTGTCTCAAACATCATCTCATCCGTCCAACCTTCACTGACTTGGTTATACAACCACAGTGGGAGTTATTTGGTTAGTGAGACGTCATTACCTATCACTTTACCACACCACGTGTCGATGCACATAAAATACACACGATACTTCACAAGTATCGACTTTACGAATAACTTGTGATTATTGATTGACGATACATGCTATCTTCGTGGATCCACGATCCACATTCCGGTTTATCAATCATGTCCAAAGTGAGGGGATACATCTTTGGGGTATTGGTCTGGCGGTTTTACGAGGCGTGCGGCGTGCAGCGCCATTACAGAACGTGTTAGGAAGTCATGGACGGTTAGAGATGGGCGGAGAAGTGGGCAAGACCGGTCGTATGCTACCGACACACAACTCCACCACTCCATCATTCCATTACCTCCACTTCCCACGAGAAACGTGAATAAGGCTCAATGACTTGTATAAATAGGTTCTCGCCCTATTTCAAACAACAACAAGAAAGACAACGAGAACAACACAAGTTCAATGTCGACGAAACCAAGTGTTAATACAACATCGTATTCAAACACCCGAGCTTGCTTGCATCGTAATCTTGCTCATCACTGCTACAAGTCATAAGCAAGCCAACATCTTCACAATCTCAACACCTTCTTCGCTTCCCTCCCTAAGATCAACCCCATCTCCTTCACTTTGTGACCCAAAACAAGTCAGGAACGGCCATTTCTTGGTTTAGGTAGGACTTGCAGTTGATCTCTCGAATCTACAAGCACTCACCGCGCAGTGCATTTGTTGTAGGTTTAAATTCATTCCTCATCACACCCCAAATTACCAAATTCAGCAGGAGTAATTTTCACCCATCAACACCAACTTATAAGACTACCGATTATAAGGAGCTCCGTATTCAGCCTTGGCCAAATTCCATAGGTTTTGAGGGGTGCAGAGCCAACCATAACCACTTGGATAGAGCTGTGGATCAGCCATAATCAAGGCTGATAGGGTTCCACAACCTATGTTATAGTTG
>JAJJWW010016247.1:0-80729 GCA_023531295.1 Papaver armeniacum
AAACAGAGATTGATTTTGGGTAGATTTCTCAACGTGAGAAACCTAAGGTGAAAACCCGTTTATATATATGTAGTGTTTACAAAACTTGTAATACAGGGAATTTTAGCCGTGACTTGGCTTACACGATATAACAAACTAAACCAAAGCTATATACAGGAAAAACAGTATTTCAATAGGAAATAAAAACTAAAATTTCCTATTATCTAACACCCTCCCTCGATCTAAGCGGGTGATCAGAAACAGTAAGCTTAGATCATAGAGAAGAGAACCTATCTCGCGAAAGGCGTTTAGTGAAGACGTCAGCAACTTGATCTTTAGAGCAAACAAAACGGACTTGCAACTGACCACGTTGAACCCTTTCACGAACAAAGTGATAATCAATTTCAATATGTTTAGTACGACCATGAAAAACCGGATTCATAGTAAGATATGTGGCACCAAGATTATCACACCATAAGACAGGAGGAGTGCAAACTGGAACTTGAAGTTCTTTAAGCAAAGATTCAATCCACATGAGCTCAGCAGTTGCAATGGCAAGACCACGATATTCAGCTTCCGTGCTTGACTTAGACACAGTTTTATGCTTTCGAGCACTCCAAGAAATAAGATTTGATCCCAAGTAAACACAATAACCACTAGTGGAACGTCTATCGGTTTGATCACCAGCCCAGTCAGCATCCGTGTAGGCTTGAAAATTTAGTTTCAAATCAGAAGAAGGACGGAGAGTAAGACCAAAAGAAGCAGTACCTTGTAAGTAGCGCAAAATTCTTTTGACAAGAAGAAGATGCTTGTAAGTAGGATGTTGCATAAATTGACAGACTTTATTAACCGAGAAGGCAAGCTCAGGACGTGTGATTAACAAGTATTGAAGACCGCCAACTAAACTCCGATATTCAGTAGGATTTTTTCAAAGGAACCCCTCCTTGCCTTGGGGATTTAATTCAGTAGAAGTGGTAAATGGAGTACTTACAGGCTTCGCCCCTTGCATATTAGCACGCTCCAATAAGTCCCTCTATATAACGTCATGAGAAAGAAATAGACCACTAGGTGTTCTTGTAACCTCAACACCAAGAAAAATAGACAATTCTCCAAGATCTTTGAGTGCAAATTCCTTGTGAAGAGTATCAATAAGACGTTGCAAAAAGGTAGAAGAGGAGCCTGTTAAGATAATATCATCAACATACACAAGAAGATAAGTGACATCAGCAGATGTACGGCGAACAAACAGAGAAGAATCTGCACGAGAAGCAGCAAAACCAAGTTGTTGAAGAAACACACTAAGACGAGTGTACCATGCCCTTGGTGCTTGCTTGAGTCCATACAAGGATTTATGCAGTCGACAAACATGATCAGGATAATTTGGATCAGAATATCCAGGAGGTTGTTTCATATAGACTTCCTCCGTAAGAAACCCATTTAGAAACGCATTTTGTATGTCAAGCTGGCGAATAGACCAAGCAGACGTAAGCGCCAGAGTAAGAACAACACGAATTGTGCAAGGCTTTATAACCGGACTGAAAGTTTCACCATAGTCTTGTCCTTCACGTTGATGAAATCCTTGAGCAACTAAACGAGACTTACGACGTTCAATAGTTCCATCAGCACGGCGTTTGACACGAAACACCCATTTACACCCTACAACATTCATATTCGGAGTACGTGGAACATAAGACCAAGTGCCATTTAGAATGAGGGCATTATATTGATCATCCATAGATTTGCGCCAGTCGGGATCTTCTTTCGCCTGCGAATAACAAGTTGGCTCAAAGAGAGCATCAGTAATATTGGCATACTTCGAAGCTAAGAGAGCTTTCGGTTTGAAAATACCGTCCTTTCCCCTAGTAACCATGGAGTGATCATTCCTAGTAGGCGGTCGAGAAGTTGCAACAGATTGATGCAGCAAATCTTGTTGTACCGGTGCGATGAAAGAAACATCTTGTTGGTCAGTAACAGGGACCGACACTTGAGCCTCCGCAGACGCGACAGCAACAGGGAACAGAACTTCAGAAGAAGCAACAGTAGCAGGTGGTAAACGTCTGCTGTAAGTATGACCAAACCGTGTAGCAGCAGAAGGAAAAAATTGTTGAGAGTCCGTTTGAAAAGATTGTTGGACGTCTGTAGTTGTGGTTGGGGAGGACTGTTGAACTTCCATAGCTTTGTCTTTTGTTTGAAAAGACTGTTGAACTTCCATAGACTGTTGAACTTCCATAGACTGTTGGACTTCCGTAGGGAATCTAACAACATCAGCAGGTGAGTCAGCTGGGGCAGGTGAAGAGTGTGCTGTCGCTGTAGTAGGAAGCAATAGTGCTGGCTGCTGACAATGATCTGAAGAGGTCTCTGACAGATTATCGATGGACGAGGACAGCTGCTGGGATGTAATCTCTGGCATAACTCCAGACAGATGCAAGGGGAATGCACCGTAAGAAGGAACAGTAACAGTTGCTGGGCCATTATTAGATGCCAGCACATTAGAAGTTTTTAACAAACCTGGATGGCTACCGGTAGGAGGAAGCTGCAAAGCATTGTTAAGACTGCAGACATGAATTAACGAGCTAGGAATGTTTGCAGGCGGGACTAAGGAAGCAGCGGAAACAGGAGGCGAGGACATGTCAGCAGAAAACGGAAAGTGGGAGGAAGAAGCAGTTACCTGTGAAGGATCCGGGGAAGATGGTAGTACCGAGGAATTAGGACCTGCAAAAGGAAAGGAAGATTCATCGAAAACAACATGACGCGACCAATAAATTCGACCGGACGGAATGTGCAAACACTTGTAACCCTTTCGAGTTGCACAATATCCAAGAAAAACACAAGGAGAAGATCGCGACTCAAGTTTATTAGTTCGATAATCTCTAAGATGAGGAAAACATACACATCCAAAAGTCCGGAGAGATAAAAAATCCGGAACTTTATTAAACAGCAGCTCATATGGAGATTTAGTACCTGTAGGAACTGATGGAACACGATTCATAAGAAAAGTGGCCGTAGAAAAAGCATCATACCAAAAACGAGGCGGAACGGAAGCCATAGATAGTAGTGTTAGGCCAGTTTCAACTATGTGACGGTGGCGTCTTTCTGCAAGACCATTTTGAGCAGATGTATGGGGACAAGTGAGGCGATGTTGGGTACCATTTTGGTGCAGAATTTTACTGAGTTTCTTATATTCAGTGCCATTATCAGTTTGGAAGATTTTAATCTTTCGACCAAAAAGAGTTTGCACTTGGCGATAAAAGACATCAAAGATACCAATAACATCGGTTTTTGTATGCATAGGGTAAATCCAAGTGAAACGACTAAAAACATCAACAAAAATAATATAGTACCGAAAACCTTCATTAGATAAAAGTGGAGCAGGACCCCAAACATCTGAAACAATAAGATCCAAAGGATGTTCATAAACTGTAGTACTAATTGGAAAACTAAGTTTATGACTTTTATTGACTAAACACGACTGACACATGGAAAACTGAACAGAAGAAACAGGTAAGCTATGCTTCGAGACAATGGCTTTCACCGTTTTGAGCATTGGATGTCCCAAACGAGAGTGCCATGTTTGTAAAGAGGTACGTTCACCAACAAGAGCAGAAACTGGTGAAACAGGAAGAAGAGTGTAAAGACCCTCCTTATTGAGCATTCCTCGAAGTACTACCTCCCTAGTTTGGCGATCCTTCACAAGACAAAAAAAAGTCATAGAATTCAAAGAAGACATTATTATCAAGGCAAAATTTAGAGACGGATAGAAGATTTTTGGAGAGATGGGGAACATGAAGAACATTGGGAAGAAGAAACTTACGAGTAGGAGTAGCAAGAATACCATCACCAGTATTAGAAATAGGCAAAGAAGAACCTCCAACAGTCCGAATATGATCAGGCCCATTGTATTCATAATGAGTGTGTAGGTTGCGAAGATCATTGGTCATGTGATTTGTCGCACCACTATCGGGAAGCCAATCATAAGTATAAACAGAGTTATGAGATGCAGCATAAGCAGCGGGAGCATTAGAAGCTGGTCGTCGTCCTCTAGTAGTATTATTCTTGAACGGTGGGCGTTTGTCACGAGAAGGATAAGTCACTGTATCCAACCTCTTGCGACAATCACGAGCATTATGAAAGGGTTTAATACAAATTTGACAGACAACAGCTGGTTTACCATCTCGTGTAAGCGGAATATCCTCAATGCGATTTACAGAAGCAACATTAGCAAGTGGTGAAGAAAGAGCTACCTGATTTTGTGTAGTGACACGGAGATCATAGGAGAGAAGCATGGATTCAAATTCATCAGTTGTGATGACACCCATTGTGGTGATTAAGGAGCTAACAATTGATTCATATGATGAATCAAGACCCTTAACAACATAATGACGAAATTCTTTGTCAGAAACTTCAACACCACTAGCAGCAAGAGAATCCACGATATTCTTCACAGATTGAATATAATCTGACATGGTTGAGCTTCCTTTCTTGATGGATGAAAGCGACTCCTTAAGATGTATAAGGTGTGCATCTGTTTTAGATGCAAAGAGAGCATCGAGTTTTGTCCAGATAGAGGAAGAAGTATCACAAGTTTTAACCTTGGCGAGAATAGGGGCAGTGAGAGACGACATGATCCAGCCGAGAAGTAACTTATCTGTGCGCCTCCAAGACAGAAACAGTGGATTAGGAAGGTCATTAATCAGGGCCGGAGGAGCTGGAAAGGAACCATCAACGAATTTCTCCAAATCATATCCCTGTAAATAGGGTGTGAACTGAGCTCTCCATAACAGGTAGTTGGAACCAGTTAATTTTTCAGAGATAGCACCATGAAGACGTTCAAAGGGTGCGTGATCCATAGAAACTGAGGACGTAGCAGAGAAAGACCCAGAAGATTGAGAAGACATAGAAGAAGTGGTGGAAGAAGAGTGAGAAGAAGATTGAGAAAAGGCAGTAGCCATGAGAACAGAAGCTGTAGGTAAGAAAAGAAGATGAAAACCCTAAAACATGTCGTAGTTTTAGGTAAGAAAAGAAGATGAAAACCCTAAAACAGGTCGTAGTTTTGATCGACCTGTCTGATACCAAAACAGTGATTGATTTTGGGTAGATTTCTCAACGTGAGAAACCTAAGGTGAAAACCCGTTTATATATATGTAGTGTTTACAAAACTTGTAATACAAGGAATTTAGCCGTGACTTGTCTTACACGATATAACAAACTAAACCAAAGCTATATACAGGAAAATAATATTTCAATAGGAAATAAAAACTAAAATTTCCTATTATCTAACAAGTACCCGTTAGGGGGGGTACTTATCCCGAGGTGCATTTTACGTACTTGGATAATTTTATAATTTGAGTTAGCAATTTGATGTCGAGAATCACCTGAGATTTGAATCCCTTGGTTGCCCAGGAACTTTGGAAGCCTGTGAATTTGTTTAGGGCCTTAAAAGAGGATGACAGAAATATGGCATAATCTCGAACGTAACTGTTGCAGAAATTGCACATCAACAAGGTGTTGGAAGCAGTATGCTAAAGTTTGCAATTGAAACTGCAAAAGAGAATGGGCATTCACTGATAAAGGATCCTTTTCAGGTTATGTCGGGAGTTTGGGCAGATACACTTATTCATGGTCTGATTGATCTTACTATAACTGCTTGTAAGTTTTTTCCTTTCGGTTGTCGTAGTTATGTTTTCCTTCATAGTTTGCACATTTTCATTCCACTTCTGTCGTTTCACCATCTATATTTTCTACAATGAGGAAAACCACTTTAGAATTTAACATTCAACTTTATGAGAAATCTAGCTGTATGTATATCTAATCGAAACCCGCGTGTTGCATACTGTTTGTTATTATACAAACATTATTCATTCATTTCAATGTTCTTGAATAGTTCAATATATTTAGTAACATGATTAACGAAGTTTTTGTTTAAAGTGACACTAGTAGCACATATACACAGAAAATTACTTGTTCATCACTCAAAATAAAAAACACAACCAAATGTGTCTGTTTCGGTTCGAATGGATCAGCCAATCTTACCCATTTACAAGGTTTATGTCAGTCTTTACAAAATTGGCATATGGTGTTTGTTATATTGATTCTTGCGTGGAATTTCAGTTGAAAATTTCAGATGAGAAGAATACAATATCAACTTATATGGGTAAAACCATGGTTACTGCTTCTGGTCAATGAAGTAAATCTGGGTCTTAAATAGAAGCACAAGTGCAGAACTGTAGCCGTATAAAATTTCTAAGGTGAACTTCGTCATCAGTTGTATTAAACTGCTAAGCAATGTTGTGGACTTGTGGTGCATGGATTGGTGTGGGCACGATCAACTCGATGTATGGTAATGACTCTGGAACATATATAATTCGTGCTCCTTTCATCAATAGCATAGTTTTAATGTATCATGAAATGAATATATTGTACACCATAGCAAATGTCCAAGTCAGATTCACTTAAAGCTAGTGCTCTGATATCTCACTGGACTCTGGAGAAGAGGGTCGACTGCCGGATTGCCAAATTCCCACGTTTTCTTTTTTGTTTTGTTTCTGACAGGCAAAGCTAGGCCCGCCCACATGTACTGAAGCACATGTTATTGCATCTATTAAGCAAACACACTAGATCAAATAAAGTGAACCCTAAAACAAAAGGGCAGATTCGTGAACCTTATAAGTAGTAGTTTTGGTTGCATATATTCCTTTACCAGCGCCTCCATCTTCCGAAATCAACCCTAACCCGAGAACACACAAACAACACAAACCTCCTCCTTCGTCTCAGCAGTAACAACACTACATAATCATGGCAGCAGATGTGTCAATAGCACTTCATACCATACTTTTTCATCACTTCTAGTCTCTAAATTCCGTCAATGGAATCAAAGCTACATACGATATACCCAAAACAAAGAACATAGACAAATGTTTAGATCAGCTCAGCGGGATATATAAACCATAATGAACTGAGAGATATTACGAGAACCGGATTTGGCCCAGAGAAGATTGCCGGTCTCAAGACTGTCCTCATGTTTGCAATGAATGGTGTAGATGGTATCACATTTGTCAAGTAAGTTATGGATTGCCCATTGTAGAGAAAACTTATTACTTTTTGAGAAATCCATAGCTACTCCAATCTTTCTATCTTTCGTCATCTTTCTTTGAATCTAAAATGATCAAATCAGATTGGCAAGTAATAATGTACTCCTACTAATACTGCCTCGCGTGAAAAAGAAAAACACAATCATTGTTTTGTTTTTATTTATATGGGCGCCCACCATTTTCGTTATGGGATGATGATAGAGATAAAGCACGAAGGTGCTGGGTTGCTTCCGATGTCATTGGCAGCAAGTAAGTAACAGGGCAGCAGCAATATCTTCATTGCTAAGATTAAGAATGCTGCTGCTCTCAACACATCAATACTGGTGCATTTATTTATGATCGCATAGTCCTCCTATGTCCTAACTTTCTCATGAGGATGTTCACTGTATGAGCGTACAGTATCCTACTTTCGTTATGAAAATTGAAAAAGAATAAAAAGATGATTGCTAAATCTCAATTGAACCAAACGAAGTATGAGAGCGAGAACCAAATCTTGAAAGCTTGCATAAAAGTAGAGAATCCGAAGTGTTTTGTTCTTCAAATTGTTACCACGAAGGCTACCTCAGAAGCCAAGACAGCCGAGATTAACTACACTGAGTACACCCTCACTAATTTGATACCCCATTAGAACAACCATATTGTTCTTGTTATAAGTCCTACTATGCCTCCCTTCTGACTAACCGGAAAAAAAATGAATGACTAAACACTCTAGGGACTTCACACGACCAGTTCGTAAAGCAATATGCCTAGCAGGTAAACCTACACTTACACTACTGGAAATTAGTAAATGCATCACATGAGAATGGTACAGCTGCTTATTGGCTTACTGTCGATGCAGTAGTTTAATGTGATAATTAGGCGATGTACAACTCGTTATTTAGAACCATTCATGTGAATTATTTCTGCAAGAAAGGTAGTAGAGAAGGTGCTCAAGATCATGCTTAAAAATGTCATTGGAACCTGTTACAGGGGGAGACTTATCCTAAGGTGCATTTTACGTACTTGGATAATTTTCTAATTTGGTTTAGCAATTTGATGTCGAGAATCACCTAAGATTTGAATCCCTTGATTGCCCAGGAACTTTGGAAGCCTGTGAATTTGTTTAGCGCCTTAAAAGAGGATGACAGAAACATGGCATAATCTCGAACGTAACTGTTGCAGAATTGCACGTCAACAAGGTGTTGGAGGCAGCATGCTGGAGTTTGCAATTGAAATGCAAAAGAAGTACTGCTTAAGTTGTCTTGAAGTCATCCAAATTGCATGCTTAGCTTCAAGGAAGAAAACTAATGCAACCGATAATCTTGAATTTGATGTTTCAGGTATAAAGCAGGTATACTTACATGTCCATCGGGATAACATACCAGCACTGGCACTATGCATAAAGATGGGATCTGAGGTAATAATATTGTGATCTGTTTTTTTATTCAGTTTCTGATGGTGAGTTACCTTTGATCAATAACAATCAGCAGGTCCTGACATGAAAAATTCTCCTTTCAGATTCTTGCAGAGGCGACTCCTCATCTGGAAGAACAGAACCTATACTTGTGCAGCATAAGTCTGTACGTAGTTAGATTTTACTCATTCTTTAAAACTAACAAAGGTTTTGTCTGAAATGTAAAGTTCTGACAATACTATTCTATGAGAGCTAGCATAAGAAAAACAGTACGTACGGAACCGTTCATTGTAAAGTCCATATAAACAAGTGTGAGAAATATTCAAATAGCTATCGAGATTGTTAGTTGTTACTCAAATGGATTCTGCCTTCTGTGCTGAGAATGAGCTGTTTGAGTTGCTCATATCCTAATCCACCTTGTAGTTTTTCAGTTTACATGCTCTCCAATTTGTCTGACATGTTCGGAAGCCTTGAAAGCGAGGGAAAGCCTCTGATTCTTAATGCAGCACAGGGCTTGTTCTGCTCAACAGAGGGAAAGCCACCAATTCTTAGAGCTTGTTATACTCACAAAAAGGAATATGGCTGACTGCAATGAAAAACCGAGTAATGCTGTCCCCAGTTATGAGGGGCCCATCATCTTTAAAATCCTCCACTTTACAGCCGTTAGATTTTATAAGAAATGAACCCTGACAGCTCTGTAATCCTTATAAATAGTATAGATTTCATATCTTCAACAGTTTATTTGCGCCTCCCTCTCCTGAAATCCAACCCTAAACCAGAAGAAAAACAACAGAAAGCTCCTTCTTCATCGCAGCATCAACAACAAAATCTCATGGCAGCAGATGTTTCAATAGAGCGATCATCATCGACAACAAAACATCTTCACACTATGATTTTTCCTCTCAATTATCTTATATTGCCCACTCCATCTCCCAAAATAAATGGGGTGTCTAATTGAATTCATCTTCATTTACTTCTATATTTAGTCTCCTTCTTATGGAAAATGGAAAAACAACGAAGAACATGAAGCAGTTCTGTATTCCAAAAGATCCACCCCCAATTATATTTCTTAATCGTTTCTTGTGATTTATTATTAAATTAAAAAATTTATTGTATAAGTTGAATCAATTATCAAATAAAAATCATATTGATTTGGTAAGCTGTGAATAGAAATGTTATTGTAACCCAAAAATATTAATGGTTGCTAATGGTTTGTGAGGAGTATTTTCAATAAGCCGGAGATGTGAGATTCTTTCAAATGTTGGTATGACATGAATCTTCAGCTAAAAATGTTATGAGTACTTAATTATGTTCTATTTTATTTTTTTATTTTGATCAAAATAGAACATAGAACAATCTTCGTTTAGCTATATATGGTCTTCTTCGGCATCCGGTGACGGGCAGGATCATTGACAACAGTCACCGGACAAGCCGCACTGGTTATCACATGATTCGCCACACTCCCCAGTCCCCATTATAATCCTACAAAATTAACTAAAAAAATAAATAATCTATAATTCAGCTAAGAAGATCCAATATAAACTAAGTTTTAACACGTTAAGAAAATTATAATTGTAATTACCTGTGGAATGTACCAAGCCCACGACTGCCCATGACCAAAGAATCAAGTTTCAAAATTCAAATCTTCAACTGCTTGACATATCTTGTCCCTTGCATCACCCCAATATATCTTTGTAACTATAGCCACCTTAGTATCAAGCGTGTCAAGAGGTTCAGCATCGCACAATACCATACTTTTTCATCACTTAGGAGCCTCTAAATTCTGTCAATGGAATCAAAGCTACATAGTAAAATATTTTCTATCCTCTGATGTAAATAGAAAGCACAAGTGCAGAACTGTAGCTTATAAAATTTCTGAGGTGAACTTCATCACCAGTTGATATCTGAACAATTAAGCAATGTTACAGTGCATGCCAAAACGGTACAATGTCTGTATACAGTGAAAATTGATAACCTTGGCAAGTAATACAGTGGCGTAGCTAAATACTACTACCAGTTTGAAAAAAAAAAAGAACAAGACAGGTACATGGACTGAATTAAGCTCAAGTCCTACTATGCCTCCCTTCTGACTAACCAGAAAAAAAGTGAGTGACTAAACTCTCTATGGACTTCAAAAATTTAGCTCAAAACGCCCAGGACATGTCACAGCCATATAGCCTGCAAGTGTGGTCATTACAAAATACGTTACAGCCGTTAGATTAGATAACTAAAATTGTAAAGCAAACCCTAAACTGAACTTGTGGATCTGTAAACCCTATAAATAGCACAGTTTTCTTTTCCATCCGCTTATTTCCTCCTCCATCTTCTGCTGCAACAAACCCTAACCCAAGAACGAACAAACAACAGAAAGCTCCTCCTTCAGCATCAACGATAGAATCTCAAAACATCTCCGCACTATGATTTTTCCTCTCAATTATCTCAAATTGTCAGCTGGCACCTGTGAAATAGCTCCAGCTTCAGCTTCTTTGCAAGTTTTTAAAGATCCTCTTTGCTTGCTCATTTTCTTTGTTAGGTAGAGAAAATGAAGAAGTTCTGTAATTGCTTGGTTTACAAGAATGAAGAGAGTGAAGAGAAAATGAAGAAGTTCTGTAATTGTTTGTAATCGTATAAAGATCCAAGCATAATTCTTAATCATTTCTTGTGATCTATATTTCTATGTATTAAGTTTAATCAATTATTAAATAAAACTAAAATCAATGGGTTTTTTTTCTTTCTGTATTCAACTGTGTGTTAATTGTGTGTACATTCCTTACAATGCAAACGATTGACCACGCAGGTGCTCAGATCTCACCACCAATGGGTGAGAAAATGAGAGAATCATAGAAAAAAAGGTGAAAATGATGTCAATAAATGACCTGTAACCAATTTGGGTCGAACAATTTCTTATCCTGCAATAAGATGACTCAGGTAAAGTCCAAAATCGGCTGCCGGTTCCTGAAAATCTCTCGGCCATTTCTCTATTATTTTTTTCATGAATTCTTAGTTGGGTTTGGTGGATGTGATACAGTCTGCCGGTTCTTGCAATTTCTTCAACATTCTGCTACTAATTAAATCAGTTCCTGTTTCTCCTGCAACAATTTGAGATCATTGTTTTAATTCTATTCTGAATTCATTCTTTGGATTCTTGATGAATCTTGCCATATAGTCACGCATTTATCTGTGAAAATGATTAGGCAGAATGTTCTGCGTTGTTATTTGTTTAATTGTTTATAAGATATAGGAAATTCGGTTCAGTATTATTTGAATTGCCTAGAGACAATGAAGAAGAACCGAAATGCAAGAACAAGAAGAACACCGTGGTGCTTCGATTTCGTCAGATAATATGGAGAGTATGTGGTTGGAGCAGCCAAACTTGGATGAAGAGTTTTGGGTAATTTTACATAATTTGAAATTCTGCTTTGAATTTGCTTTTTCGAATTAGATTTTAATTTGGGTTGTTTTTTGAGTAGGCATCAGCAGGTTGAAGCACAAGGACTTTATGAAGATCCATCACACAACCAGTTTGTAAAGCAATACGCCAAGCAGGTAAAATTAGTAAATGCATCACATGAGAATGGAACAGCTACTTATTGGCCTATTGTCAATGCAGGAGTTTAATGTGATAATAAGGCGATGTACGACAAATTATTTAGGACCGTTCATGTGCATTATTTCTGTAAGAAAGGAAGGCCATAATGTGCTTATTTCGATGCTTAAAAATGTCATTGGAACTCTGGATTTTCTTGTCAAATACCCATTACAGGGGGACTTATCCTGAGGTGCATTTTACGTACTTGGATAATTTTCTAATTTGAGTTAGCAATTTGATGTTGAGAATCACCTAAGATTTGAATCCCTTGATGGCTCAGGAACTTTGGAAGCCCGTGAATTTGTTTAGCATCTTCAAGAAAGAGGGTCTCACAGAAATATGGCATAATCTCGAGTGTAATTGTAACCGAAATTGCACGTCAACAGGGTGTTGGAAGCAGCATGCTGAAGTTTGCAATTGAAACTGCAAAAGAAGATGCTAAGACTATTCATCTCTCCGTCCTTTGAATGCTTAAGTTCTCTTCCAGTCATCCAAATTGCACGCTTAGCTGCAAGGAGGAAAACTAACGGAACCGATTATCTTGAATTTGATGTGACCGGAGGTATAAAGCAGGTATTCTGACATGTCCGTTGGGATAACATACCATTACCAGCACTGGCGGCACTATACAGAAAGATGGTTATTTACTTTTGATCAATAACAATCAGCTGGTCCTGACATGACAAATTCTCCTTCCAGATACTTGCTGAGTCGACTCTTCATCTGGAAGAACAGAACCTATACGTGTGCAGCATAAATCTGCAGTTATATTTTACACATTCTTGACAATAGGATATGAGCTGTTTGAGTTGCTCATATCCTAATCCACCTGATATTCTAATGTGATCTGTCTTTTTAAGTTGTGGTAGTTTTCTGTTGACATGCTCTCCAATTTGTCCATGTTAAGAAGCCTTGAGAGCGAGCCAAAGCCACCAGTTCTTAATGCAGCACAAAACTAGTTCTACTCACCCAAAGGAATTATATGGCTGACTGCAAGTAACTGAATGAATGAATAAAAAAAAACACACTAAATGAATGAGATCCGAATAAAGACAGATGCTATATAATGTTGTCCCCAGTTATAAGGGCTGCATTATCTTTAAAATCCTCCACTCTACCGCCGTTGGATTATAATAAGTGAACCCTAATCTAAAAGGGCAGCTCTTTAAACCTTATAAATAGTACTCAGTAGTTATCATTTCTTCAACAGTTTATTTGCGCCTCCCTCTCCTGAAATCTAACCCTAACCGAAGAACACAAACAACAGAAACCTCCTCCTTCATCTAAGCAAAGAAAAGAGAGTCATGGCAGCCAGATGTGTCAATAAAATCGATCATCAACAATATAATATCTTCACACTATGATTTTTCCTCTCAATAATCTTATTTTTTTGGCTCACTTTTTGATATTTCCGCGATTTCAGATTTCTTTCTGTGTTTCTTAGGCCCTCCCATACACAGGTTTCTTCCATTTGCTAAGAAGAAAGAACTGGAAACGAAGCGACGAAGGAAGAATCAAGAGGATCAACTCGTGATTGTATTTCTTCTTAATCACTTCTTGTGATTTACATCAAATTTTATGTATGAGTTTAAACAATAATCAAATAAAAACTAAAAATTGATGAGTTTTTGTTTGTTAGTAAGGTGTGAATTCAAATCTTGTTTTCTGATAATTTTGTGTCCTACATTAAGATGAAGTGTATTCCAAAAGCAACACAAAACAAATGATCATAGCACCCTAATCGAACACAACAATCTTCATAAATTCGATTAGCTAAGGTCTTCCTCGGCATGACTAGTGACTGGCAGGATTCTTGACAACAGTCACCGGACAAGAAACACTGGTTATCACATGATTTGTCACGCTCCCCATTATAATCCTTCAAAATCAACCAAAATTTATACGGAGTAAATAAAAAAATCAAGTTTTCAATATCCCCAAGAACAATTTTTAAACAAACTTTAATTATAATTACCCGTGAGTTCACGTCTTCCCATGACCAAAGAATCAAGTTTCATCCTCAACTGTTTGGCATATCTTGTCCCTTGCTGATCATTTGTCGATATCGTCAAAAATAATTTCACTTTCCTAAAGTATATGATAAGAAAGAGTTCGTTTCCATAGAGAGGCGATTGTAGTTATTACGTATTCAATTTATTAAAGTAACCAATTGGGGGGATTTCTGATTTTTATGTAAGCAATAAAAGCAAATTAATAGTAAAGTAAATTGTAGAAAGTAATCAATAGAGAAAGATATTGGTCAAGCAATTCATCTTCAATCTTAGGCATGTGCTTGCATATATGATTAGAATTACGATTTAATCTCTTATATTATCAAAAGCCTAGAGAATCAAGAGAGCAAGATAATCTATTAATTTCCTAAGTTCATTACTACAGGTCCCATCTCCAGCTGCACCAGAGCTTCAACATCACCAGAGCTTGCATTTGAGTCTCATTTGCTACTACAACAGCATCAGTGCACCACCAAAAACATCCATCGCCAGTCCTTGGCAAACCACAAGACCTGTCAATCTTATTCAAGCCTCACAGCATCAACCTGCACCAGCTCAGCTGTACAAGCATTCATTCAATACCAATTCGGTTCCATCCCTGGCTCGCAATTCGAGTTCAACATCACCATCATCTTCATCCAGTTCAACCCCTTCCGCATTATAGGTCAGCTTCAGCTCTGTCCATCACTGCCACCATAACTACTCTATCCAGCTCAATGGCAATAGAAACCACCAATACTACCAGTGCCAAAAACTCCATTCAATCACTCATTTCAGTTAATATTTCCCATTAGCTTCTTATACTTCTCATCTGAGCTGAATCCATCAGTTCCTAGCTCCCAATGCTCATCTCTGTTGTAGCTTCATCACTGCAACAACTTCTCCTTCCTGCAGCAGCTGCTTCCCTGCAGTGCACTATATCTCCATTCCCAGCTCATTAGTAACTTATATTCCCAGCTGCTTCAAACACACTGTAACTACCATGTATTTCCTATACTATCCAACTCCATTTCTCAGGCATTTGTTGTAGCTTTATGGCTAACACCATCTCAGTTCAAGCTCCTGCAACACTTAGCTTCTTCACAGCATCAGGCTAGTGCTCTGCAGTTCCAATTCCAGCCATGGCTTGCACTGCGCATAACACCAGCTACCGCACCTGCACTTCACCTACATCATCACAGCATCTATGGGTCTCTATCCCTTCCATAACCACCAACCCTGTCAGCCTAACATTCATAAAGCAAACCCATCTCAGCACCAACTTCTAAGTCTTTCACACACAATTTAGGCATTCATTCTTGCACACCCTTGTCTCATTGGGTGTTCTCCATCCTCATAACAACAGCAGATCCATCATTTCATCATTCCTCAGCTCCAATTTGAACCCATTAACAATTTTTCCTCTCCAGTTCACCCTAACCAATTTATATCATCTTCAGTTCAATTACTTTGCATCTGTTACATAGCCAGTACAATCACCAAATCAAACACCCAGTCTTCATTTCTCTGTTATCAACTGATTGCAATCACCAGAACCCTAATTCCATCATCAATCTCTTCCAGATACGACAACCCATTCATTCTTGACTTCACAACAACAGCCATGGTGTTCTTCCCCGATTTGATTTGAATCTTCCAACACACCTTAACTTCCAATCTCAGTAAACCCTAACTCAATCCCCATCTTCTAATTCAATATCGGTCGAGCTCTGATCCCGACTTCTCGATCCAGGACTTAGCTTCTAAATCTTCTCCATCAATCCCTAGTTTCATGGCCTGTAAACTCCAATCCACCATTAGATCAATTCTGCTCGACTACCTGACTTAAAAGCATCACTTCAAGTTGCACCATCTCAAATCTGAGAGTAACCCATGTTTCTAACACTGAATATTATCATTTCTCAATCTCTCTTTTAAGTTCTCTTCCTTTCACTGATACATTGGAACCGCCGTAAATCAACTCTCTGAGATTTAGACAAAAACTCGATCTAGTTTAGGGACATGTAATGACCAAATCTGCTATAGGCGCCCAAAAAATTGATAAGGACCACCTAAGCAATCTTTTCAATTGTCAGTTCTGCAAAACCGACAGTTCAGCTCCGATAACAAATTCCACAACTCTGATACGCTTCAAACGCTAGCATCTTCTTCGTACTATGTCAAAAAATGATCTCATTCTTTCGCCACTGGCTTAGTATTTTCGTTGTCTCCAAGATGATGAGAAGAGTTTCTGAATTTGAGCTAGTTCCACTTCCTTTTTGCTCCAAATGACTCCTTTGCACCTAATAAACTCAAAAGCCACATAAAATACATAATTCACACGAGAACTCGAAAAGAAAGCATAAATACTAGATATAAAATTAGGTGTTTTAGACACCTATCAAATTCCCCCACACTTAGACTTTGCTAGTCCTCGAGAAAATCAAACAATTCAAAAAGATACATGCAACTCCGTGTCGTCGAGGCTACGGTCACTTTTAGCATAAATAACAAGCCTTTAAACCCCTAGGTGTCCCTAGTGGACGAGTTATAGTCTCGTGAGGGTTTACTAGAGATATACCCACAAAACCTACTTTTCCAACTTAATTACTAGTTCTCCGTAATGATAGCATCCAACGCGCTAATAAGACATAGAGATTCTGCACACTAGTCATAAGAAGTTAGACACATAAATGAACAGAATCTCATTCTTAAAAGTTGAGAGAGAAATAACCATCCCTTATCGACAAAAATTCGGGTTCGGAGTGATCAAAAGTCTCGACTCTGCCTCACAAGAAAGGGTTTTATGAAATTTCTCTCAATAATAAACAGCTTTTTATGGGTCACACATGTGTCCAGGTTGGAATGAAGAGAGAATCCTGAGACACGTTGAATGGTAGGAAGGCAAAACCCTCCGAATGTTTTGAAAACCCACATCTTTTACACTAGTGGAAAATGGATTTTTTACCACTTTCTGGGTTTTACGAAAACTACTGGTGTCAACCTGACGTAACTATATGAGCTGTGACCCCCAGTGGTTTTTTTGGAAAAAAAAAATGAAAAAAAAAACTTGTCTCACACACAGTTGTTCTTTTAAGGGGTATTTTTGTAAAAATACTGATTTTGAAGAACCACTGTGGGAGAAAATGGTTTCACAGATTCAGATTTATCCTAAAACTTTATATCTCTCTCTCTCTCTCTCTCTTTCTAATCTAGCCTTGATTCGCTCTCTCTTCCATCTTCTTCATCTTTTCCACCAAAACCCTAACCCTGAATCCCTCGTTTCATTGTAATTCGTTCTACCACAAAACTCTAGTCTTTGTCCCACAAGTTGAATTGATTCTCCCAGAACTATGATTTGATCTCTGGATTTGCATCTATTTCTTCGATCTGTAACATTTGATTCTTTCTTCTATTTCTTCGATCTGTTCTAATCAACCATTCTTCTATTTCGTTTTATAATCAAAGAAGAAATCGCTGAAGAAGAGTACCAAAGAAATCAGTGATGAAGAGGATTTTGTTTGAAGCAGTTCTTCCACTATGAATTATTAGTGGATTCTTTGTGTTGGGTAATTCAAAGTATCACATCTACAAATGGCAGGGTAATAAATATGAAATAAAACCCCTAATTTTTTTTTTTTTTTGCTTAATACCTGATTCATTTACAGTTTTTGCAAAATTTGATTTTGTATTGATGGATTTTGCGATTTCGTGGTTGGTTAGCATATTCACTGTTGTTTTTTTTTTTTTTTTTTTTTTTTTTTTTGTTCTGAAATTCACTTCCCATATGCAGAACAACTATAACCAAGATGTCTCTGTGAGACTCATTCGTGGGCATATATCAGAAGTGATTAAGTACTGGGCAGAGATAGATGTTTCCAAATTTACAATTTTTAAGTTTCACCTTAAACGACTCTAAGGCCATCCTCCATTGACAACTAAATAGGTATTGTGTTTGATTAGCATAAAGAAAGTTTGTTGAGCTTTGCTTGGATTCATTTTTGTGATCCAATTGTTTAAATTTTATGCTAATAGGTTACGCATTGTAAAGGACATTTTCTTAACAGGATTGCAGAAGAGCAACACTCGTGCCAGTATTCTCACTTCTTAGATAGCTTTTTCTTGCTTTGTGCTTTCGATCTGTTTGGGGCTTAATAGTCACACTACGGTTCTTCGCCCTATTTTCTGCAACAAATTTATAGGTAAAATATTTTGAAGCATATACCTTCCTAACAACCAAGTGAAGTATGAGTTAAGGGGTGTATTTAAATGCATTTAGCTTTGGGAGGTCTGTCGCAGTATATGCTTGTGAACTCGATCATATGGTTTGTGAGTAGAAAGAATCTTCTGAAAAGTAGTTGTTTCCTTTCCATCAGATGCTGAATTCTAATTGAACTGCAGATCAGTGCACTATATTTATATTGTTTTATTTAAGTATTCCAATCTTTGTAGTTTGTCTTGAATGTTCTCATGATAAATTGCAGTGTTTGGGTTGCATTTTAAGCCTTGGGTTATGCTTTTGTTGAATTTCATGACCTTAGAGATGCTTTAGATGCGATCAAAGATTTGGATGGTAAGTCTGCAATTTGCATTTGGTCAACAAGTTGGCTGTTAAGTATATCAATGACATGATTTTTTAAATCAAATTTCTTCTCCATGCCTTTTTGAATATTTTGTAATCTGTTCCTTGTTTTATGCGCCAATAACCTTTTGTAGCAAAATGACTTCTCTGCCTTAATTGGATATCTATTATGCTATTTCACATGATGTATAATATTGTTTGTAGTCTGTGAAAGTCATGATTTGGCATCTTAATTGCAGCATGATCTGCACTGAACTTTTTGTATTAATTATATCCATGTTACAATTAGATATTCGTATTTTATTAAGCGACATACAAGCTTGATCTTTTATGTGTTTTCATTACTTGCTTTGGCCTTTATGCTATTCAAGTATACACCAAAAAGTATCTTGGCTACACATTGTCATTGAAATTCACTTGCAGTGTGGGTCACAGTTGGCCTTTGCACTCAGATTCTATAGTGATGCTATTGTCATTTGATCACCCTCTTCTATGGTAGCTTGTTTCTGATTCATTTGGTATTCTATTATTTACATTGTATTTTGGACTAGATGGAAGTTATTTCTCATGTCTTACTTATCCTTATTAGAGGTGATCTAACATAAATATTTTTTTTTAATCAGGGAAGAATGGTTGGCGGGTTGAGTTTTCTCATAAATCTAAGGGTAGTGGTGGAAGCAGGGATGGTGGTGGGCGTGGGGCAGGGATGGTGGCGGTGGAGGTGGTCGTGGACGCGGTGTAAGCATTCGTAGGCCAAGTTCTTTTCCATTTTCATAAGCATGTATCTGACCTCCATATCTAACTGTTGTAGGTTGGTGTGCCATAACATAAGTGGAGGACAAGAAGCCAGTCTGATTCCTGTCACCAATTTAATTGATCCTCCTCTTGCACCTAAAGCAAGTTCAAAATTTTGCAACCATATTACCTCATCATGTACATTATCAAGTAAAGTTCTCTTTTCGTGTAAAAAGATAATCAAAGTTTAGACATAGTTGATAAGTTGTTGAAAATGCATGAAGGACTCAAATACTGCAAGTCTATGAAACTTGAAAATAATGTGAATCTCCCTGTAAGAGCCTCTGGATGCAGATGTGAAGGGACTTGCACTAATCCAAGAATTTGTGATTGTGCAAAATTGAATGGAGTTGATTTTCCATATGTTAGCAGAGACGGGGCCAGGTATGCACCGTCTGTAATTTGTCGATTGAATGTGCCATATATTTGAACCATCATTATATCATATGCATTATTTTTTGGTGCTGCTGCTTAGTTTCATATTATGTTTATTTATTCTCTAAAAGTAATCTTACCTTCAATTTTGCAGACTTGTTGTACCAATATCAATTCTATATGAACGTGGTCTGCTGTGTGGTTGCGGTGATGGTTGTGCCAACAAATCATTACAGCATAGGGTAAAGTACCGATTAGAGGTTTCAAATCTGTTTATTTTGCTGATAATATTTGTATCAATAAGAACCCAGCTGTAATGTATGTATTTATGTCTATCTTGATAGGTTTTCCATACGGCAAGTAAAGGATGGGGAGTAAGAAGTTGAGACTTCATACCCTCCGGTGCTCTGTATGAGAATGAATACTCGCGTGTTTACAAAATATAATCAACGTTGCTGATTCATAACAAGACAGTGCTCATATTGCAGGTAAGGGATAAATTGATATTACATTAGTGTTTACCCATATTGCTCAGATAACTTGATTTGAATCCTTTGGCTTTTCGTAAGATGCTATGGAACTTCTTATTTGCAATAAATAAAGTTTAGGGTCAATGAACTTGTACTGATAACCTTCCTAATAATTTCAAGTGGTAGAACCAAGAGGGGGAAAGGTGAAACATGAACTCGACAAAAAAGAATTGGACTCATCAAGGTAAATTAACGTACTTTTGTCTTGAGTGAATTCATCCACTTGAGTTTTCCGGTTACATAAGAATCATTTGCAAGGTTGAAATTATCTGTGCAGGTTGAAATTTATCTCTACTCATAGTCGTGTAGCTCCACAACTATGTTTCATCTCACATAATCTTTGTGAGGATGCTGATCATCCGAATATTCTTATATCATGCAGGTATGGTGTATGATTCACATCTTTTCGCCACCTCTCCTGTTTTGAAGACCTAATAATTTGAATTAAGTTGTCAATCAGCAAATGAAGACACGAATGGTGAAATGGTGCAAGTAAAATGCTACTAAATTGTATGGGGGTGTTTTGAAGTTTTTCTAGTTAAGTAGGTGAAAGGAATTGAAGTTGAGTACTATTAGGGTTGAAAGTTGTCGATATGAAATAGGGGTGATTTGATTGTAATGAAGATTGCAATAAAATGCTCATTCATGAATAAATTCATTATCATCATAATTTTGATCTCATTTATAATTATGAATTCCTATCTTTGTGTTGTTGGTTGTAGCTTTTGATTCAATTTGAATCGACTTTAGATTTAATCGAATCAAGTCCGAATTTTTTATAAATAAAATCGATATGAACCACTTTGTGTCTATCAGTGATATTGATGTTCTTGTTGAAAACCAGTGGTTTTTGAACAAAATCAACTTGTGCGAGACACGGTCGTTTTGGAAAAAACCACTTCAAAATTAGAGCTGATGAACACAGTCGTTTTTTGCGATATAACCTCTTGTTCTGACAGTGGTTTAACTTTCATTTTCCACTAGTGTTATAACTTTGAAAACCCATTTTTTCTGATGATCTCTTCGAAAGGAAATCAACCACTTAACGAAGGTGCGAATATGCTTACTTACCTCGTTATCCGTTCGGCGTGCAGCTAGCACCACTCTCACAGCATCCATAGAAACGTCTTCGGTCTTCAATAGGTGTCTTCATCTTCGTCTTTGGACTTCAACTCTTGATGATAACTCTTGAACTTCGTAGAATCTCGACAATGTAATTTTTTTCCTCTAATTCCTTATTGCTTGAAACTCTTTGTAGATATTCCTTCTTTCCATTGGCTTTATTGAAAGAATACAAAACTAAAAATGAACTATACAAACCCAAAATATAAATAATTTTTTTTTTTTTTTAAAATAAGAAATAAAACAAATACAAAATAAAAATAAAACAAAATAATAAAAACAATTAACAAACCTAAAAATTTTCTCTTTTCTTTTTTTTTTTTTTTTTTTTTTTTTTTTTTTTTTTTCCTTTAAGACAAGAGAAAGTAAAATACAAATAAAATAAAAACGTAAGTACAAAGGCCATGGTGTAAGTACTTTACTGCTTGATTCTTCACAACTTATATGTCTTGATATCATAAACTTTTCGAACTCTCATCTTGATAATTTTCACTCTTGTACAATAGTCTTCAACTTATAAAAATTCTGCTCCTTGCTTTGTTGCTTTACTTGAATCAAATCTGCTCAATTTTGTACCGTTGCTTGTAAACCATGAACGTGTTCAACTTTCCTTCAAATTTAATTTGTGATGCTCCTCTTGTTGATGATGATAGTGTTTCTATGGACCTGTTGGTGTAGAGAGAGATAAGGTGGATGGTGCTAACTCTTGAACAAGATTACAAGTGTTATGTAAGTTAGCAATTCAATGTCACCAACATGATTGATAAAAAATAACACTCAAGAGATCAAAATAGTGCTTCTATGGTGGGAGGTTGGACAGCTCACCATTCTGCCAGGAATTTACGTACGGTGACACACACTCTAAAAGCACAAATTTAGACAGGTACAAAGAATTGAAGGTCGGTGCCTCACCTTATGTAACATGGGTAGTCTCCACTATAGGGGATCACAACTCTAATACCGAATTCAGTCTGCACCTTATTTGCCACTGGCATGATTAAATCCAACTTTAACTCTCATACAATTAAGAAACCCGGTCATGTTCTCTGTCATCTCTAAGTTCAGTCACTCTTATGAGATTCTCGATGTAATCTTAGCGACATGTATACTATGTGACTCTAAACTAACTACAAGTTGGAGTTCTTATTCACTAATTTACACAAAAGTTGAAAAATTTGAAAAATTTACAAAGCAAATGCTTAACCACTCCCCCACACTTAAACTTTACATTGTCCTCAATGTAATTGAATCTTCCAAAGAAAGTCAAGGTGGGAAATCCTAACGGAAAAGTGACAAAAATCAGAAAAAGTAAAAACATGACAAGAAAAGAAAATAAAAGATAAGAGATACAAAACCGATGGGTTGCCTCCCATTTAGCGCTTGGTTTAAAGTCGACAGCCCGACTATCTCCTTGCTTTCTATGACTCCTCCAGAGGGAGCATTTCCACAAGATTAACTCCTTCCACGACATCCGAAGAGAAGTTCTCATAATATGGTTTCAACCGGTGCCCATTCACTTTAAGTTCATTTCCTATAGCTAAACTACGAATTTCCACTGCACCATGAGAAAACACATTAGTCACAATAAAAGGTCCAATCCATCGTGACCTTAATTTACCCGGAAATAATTACAAGCGAGAATTAAACAAAAGCACTTTCTGCCCAATGCAAAATTAATTGTTTCTTTGTAATCATATTATCATGAAAAGCTTTCGTCTTTTCCTTGTAAATCCGTGAGCTTTCAAATGCATGATTGCGAATTTCCTCTAACTCTTGAAGTTGTAACTTTCTTTGCCTTCCAGCACCATCCAACTCCATGTTGCATTGCTTAATAGCCCAAAACGCCTTATGCTCAATTTCAACGGGTAAGTGACAAGGTTTACCATAAACAAGCCTAAAAGGAGACATCCCAATAGGTGTTTTATATGCGGTTCTATACGCCCACAAAGCATCATTAAGTCGCGAACTCCAATCTTTCCTTGTTGGATTCACCGTCTTTTCAAGAATGGATTTCACCTCTCGGTTGGAAACCTCGGCTTGTCCATTTGTTTGTGGATGGTATGGTGTTGCAATCCTATGTGACACATTGTACTTCCTTAACAAGCTTTGCAAAAACCTGTTTTTGAAATGTGAACCTCCATCGCTAATTATCGCCCTTGGAATGCCAAACCTTGCAAATATATTAGCTTGCACAAAATCTGAAACAACTTTAGAATCATTAGTTGGGGTGGCCTTAGCTTCCACCCTTTTCGAGACATAATCCACAACAAGCAAGATATAATAATTCCCACTAGAATTGACAAAAGGGCCCATAAAATCAATTCCCCATACATCAAAAACCTCCACAAATTGAATAATAGTTTGAGGCATTTGATTTCGAGCATCTAGATTGCCGGTTCTTTGGCACCTATCACAAGTTGTACAAAATACATGTTCATCCTTAAACAAAGTTGGCCAAAAGAAACCACATTCTAGTACCTTGAGAGCGGTTCTCTTACTCCCAAAGTGTCCTCCACAAGCATATGAGTGGCAAAAAGACAAGATAGAATTAAATTCAATTTCGGGAACACACCTACGTATTACTTGGTCACTACAATGTTTCCATAAGTATGGATCATCCCATGTGTATTGGTTTCCTAACTTCTTAAGTTTGTCCCTCTCAGCACGAGACAAGTTTTTTGGGATTTATTTAGACACTAAGTAATTAACAATATCAGCGTACCATGGTTCTCCAAAAGCAATTGAGAATAGTTGCTCATCCGGGAAACTTTCATGCAACAGGATAGTCTCCTTGTCCACAGCAAGTCGGCTCAAGTGATCCGCAACGGTGTTCTCAATTCCTTTCTTGTCTTTTATCTCAATATCAAACACTTGCAAGAGTACACTAGTGGAAAACAGAAGTTCTGCGACAGTCAGGACAAGTCATATATACGAGTTATACGACCAGTGGTAACCGCCTCTGTTGGGGTCTCTGATAAAGCGTACCTGTTTTGTACTACCCTTAGCCGTGTGTCTCAAAATAACGACTGATTTTAAGGGTAACGAGGTACTGAGACCCTCGTAGTGAGTCTCGATTTAATTTATAATATAAAAAAATATATTGATTCAGATTTCTTTGAAATGCCCGAATAGCTAAATACGAAATAACTGACCGCATCAAGGTCTAGTCAAGTCCAATGGAAGTCAAGCCAAGGTCAAGTCAAATGGAACTCAAAGAAAGTCAAGTCAAAGTCAAGTCAAATAGAACTCAAATTAAACTCAAATTAAACCCAAACTGAAATTCAAATTTAAACTCAAACTTGAGAATTCCACATTCATTCATTCATTCATTTTATCCATTGGGTTTAAAATTACACAAAAAAAAAAAAAAAAAAATGAAATTCTGGTTCAAGACAATACATGTCCAAGATAGGTAGTAAGTTCTAACAAAAACATTCTAAGCTAATAGACGATGTTCCGGCAATGTGTGATAGGCAAGAATCGAAATGTTAAAGCTGCAGAGCTGATGCTAAACCAAAAGAAACATATAAAAAATGCCTTGAGACTACCATGCCTCACTATGGTGCAAGCTCCAAAGTAACCAGGATATCAAGAGAACCTACATATCAAAACACAACAATTCGAAGGGATAGGTACTTGAGTCTGAATAATACAAAGTTTGCAAAGATGAACAACTTACTCTCAAAGAAGCACATGACAACTTACATTCGAGAAAACAACCTCGCAACCCTTGTCACCACTTTCCATGACGAATCATAGTTTATCACTGCAGGCCCTAAGCACAGAAACTTCATTAGTGATGCATAAAGAGCTTTATGGATCCACAAATAAGACCTCTTCGATAAAAATGTAAAAAAGTATTACCATACACTTCATATTCTTTGTCATATTATAAATTATCACTCACATAACTGTTTTAGTAATCTTATCTGCCCATAACATAGTCAAAGAACAATTGAGATGACTATTTCACATGTTTAAACTCTTGATGGTTATCAACATGGGAATAGACTTTAGAGTAAATCCTGATCTTAATGGACACAAACACGACATTCAAAGAAGAAATAAGCTAAAGAAAAGGTCTAACAACTTACGAGCTTGAAACTAAGGGTACATAAATTGTCAAGGTTACTAAATGGTTCTAGGGAAAAGAAATCCAAATTTGGCACAAGAGATAAAGGTCAAGGAGAAACAAATGCGTCCATTTCTGAAACTTACATGCACTAAAAGGAAAGATGTTGCACTATAGATTTGGCCATTTGTCCAAAAGCAACCAAAAATATTCCACTCGGCAGCTGTTACAAACACAACACAAATATATGAGCATCCATACCTTTAAGTACCAATACTTTCAATCCTTACTGAAAGTTAAGATACACAATGAAAGTACTGTGTATACTTCTTTATAGTAAGGGAAATTCAATAAGAAAAAGGCTTCTAGGTCATTGGAACAAACCTTTATCAAGATTTGTATCTTCAAAAATTACAATTGGAATTTTACCACCAAGTTTCATAGAGACATGCTGCCACACAATCACAAACCAAATGAGAAGGCTCGAAAATATAAAAAAATTGACCAATTGAGTGCAGAGGCCATCACCTTAGAACCGGTTACGAGAACTTCCGGTGAATGCGACTGGCATTGTATCAGATTCAATTGACCTAGAAATATAACTTGTAAGAAAAATATTGCTAAATTGGAAAGAAGAGAAACATAAGAAATGCAAAAAACAAGTTGAAGCATAGTCTAAGCACCTTTCAATAGACCATTCGAAAGTCGGATCAGCCATTCTGTTGACCAAAATATTTACCTTAAAGACACCAGACACCGAATATTTTGGCTAGGAGTACATGCTCACGTGTCTGTCCACCTTCCTCTGAGATGGCCTGTGTAACGGACTAGAGAATTACCCTCCAAATGGGTTGGGTTTTAACCCATCGGTGATACAAATCCTAAAAGCGTCACTCAAAATAAAAGTGATTATACCAATCTAAGAGCAGGGTAAAATGTAGGAAACGTAGAATGTCACAATGAGATCAAAAGTTAAGCTTAAATATTATCAAGAAAGGTTGCATCGAAATACATTTTCCAAGATAACATTTACATAATGAAGTTCAGAATTGATGTATAAGAACTAAAGTAACAATTGCAAGACAAACACACAATGAAACTCATGTAAGTAATTATCAATCGGAAAAATGCCAACACTTGGGTACCTCTAAGGACTAAAGATTCGCATTCTAACAGAATTATGAACTCGCAAAGCTTTAATATAATAAAATATGCTTCATAGAATACACCAAACTTGTGCCATTTAGAGCACCAGGTGGGTTGAATAAGCCTACATTTACTAACAAGATGATCAACTCTAAGTACAAATAAGGCTCTAGCTATGTAAAGATGAAGAGGGTCTTTTAGGCACAGAACTTACCGTTTATCATTGAGCTTTCTGCTGCTTATGTAGTCTGTTGTCATTTATCACTCCACAATGTCCGAGTGGCTTCTCCTATTATGATTTTCCTGCAATAGAAACTACCTGGTATTAGTAAATATAGCTAAAATACACACAAGACGCGAAACTTGCAGAACTTTAAACGTTACCGAACAAGGACAAGCTATTCATGTTTTATGAATTCAGGTTTTAACATATACAAGTGTATAGATACATATACTATGTCATGAGCTGTACTTTGAATTAAGGTTAAAAAAGAAGCTGACTAATCATGTGACTTTGGGAACACTTAGTTGGATGGAGGCTCAACTGCATCAGGAAAGAAACTGAGGACCATATCTTATCCAAACATTAAATTTGATTTAAAATGAGAATCTTGATTTGATAACCAACCAAACAACTTCGCCTCCCCTTCAAACGGAAATCCAGCGCATAGTAATGACAGTTCTCTATTTGGAATTTTATATTAGACCAGAAAGTCAAAGACACTAAGTAGTAACCAATGCTAAAGCATTATCATCAACTTACATGTCATGCAAGAATATAACAAAGCTGTTTTTTCCGTTACATATCATTGCAAGAGTTAAACATATCCTTCACATACTGTAACGGTAAATAGAAAATATGAAAATCGGGAGCATGGAGAAAAAATTAGAGACTTATGAAAGCAACGAAAAATGAAAAAATCAGGAGTATGAAAGCATGAAATGAGAATTATATAAGAGACTAAAAACAACAAAAAAAGAGCTGGCAAGGATCTTGCCCCTGCGAATGACCCAGGCAGATTGCAATCCAAAGTGACAAAGGGTACTCACTGAACTTTAGATAGATCGCATATGCACTATATCTAGAACCAACAGATCATCGAGTCCAGGTAGCTAGATGCAATATGCAACAACTCTTTATTAGCACATACCAAAAACAAAAAAACAATTAAGTAAAAACAACGCCACTACTTAACAATTGTAATTTGATCATAAAAATCAGGTTGAAGCTTATATCACCAATTAACACCTTGTAAATATCTTTAGGAGACTTGGGTTCCATGACCTTTGTCACTTGCATTTACAGCGGAAAACTCAGTCCACACCCACATAGCCTGCCATAGATAAAGCTTGCAATAAGAACATGTCACCAATATTCTTAAAAATAAAAATGGTTAATTGAATTTGATATTTAACTACCGCCAAAATTCAGTAATAAACTAAACAAGACTATATAACCAACCTTCTTCACACAAGTCAAAAAACAGCAAAAATTCATGTAACTAAATAAAGGACTGCAAGGCATATGGCCAGTTCATACCATTACTTACACCGGGAGAGTTACGGCACCCAGGAGATAAAAAATATACGGATGACGCAACCTGCGCATCATTCAAAACTGACATTCATCAACCAACAAAAGTATTAAGCAACAAGAAAAGAAACACAGTGCCAAAAGGTGTAATCTTAAACAAATAAGACAACTAAAATTTCACTTACTTCGCTTGTGGACTCATCCAAAACATCAACCGAGGATTAATCCTGAAATAAGAACTTCTTATCAGCTACTTCCTATGACACAACAATGGAACACTAAACCGAAATCAGAACAATGGTTAAACTGGCTACATAAGCTATTAGACAGGTCCTTCAAGTTACTCACTTACATCCTACAAATAACAAAAATGGAACCCATGCATTTATAAGTGAGTATATACATCCTACAAATAATGCACATCCAGCAGCCAAGGCTGGAGCCACCTTCCATATAGCCATCAAAAGAGGGCAATTCCTTCAGCAAAGAGTAATCCAACATCGACGTCAAAAAATTATTTTCTTATTGGATAAATAGGATGGATAAGTACGCAAATAAAATTCTACAACAAGGTAAATAGCTAGGAGTTTACAACACTTCAAGAAGAAACATATATAATATACCAGGGAATAATCACTCAATGAATAGTAAATAAGAAAAAAACGAAAGAGTGAAGCCACATAACTCGCTCTAAGGTAAGATTAGATGGCCTAGGCAAAGAACAAGGAACATTGAGAACAACCAATGATGATGGGTAAAATCCATTGCAGTAATAAAACACCCAAATTTTCCCATAGACAACGAACACAAATCCAAATGATCTACTGCAAAAGAGTAAGTTTTCTCTTCAGGGATTCGTATATGAAACTTATCCTTAGCCACATCGCAGTGGCTCATTTGGTGTGGGAACAGATCACATGTTGAATCAAACTTCCTAAACATGTAGCTAAGTATGATATACGTACTATACCTTCGAATAATAACGCAGTTAAAAAAAGTCTCTAAACATGACTTGACTTGTGCATAAGTATTCAATGATTAAACTCAATAATTCCACACATAATTACCAAACTATACAGAAAAATTCTCATCTCAAGAAAAAAAAACAAAGATTGATAGAAAATGGAAGATTTGAAGTTATTTAGTGTATGGTATAAATCATGAATACATAGAAGAAGATCTTTCAAATAAGAGTGATTTACTCTTGCAGTACATCCAAGTTCATAAAAAGGTCCTGTTCTTGTTGCATCGAATGAGACATGGTCAAATATTAAAGATCCTTATGAATATCTGAAGTTACTTTTACCTGAACAATTAACCAAATATACAAATGGTGGTCACCAATTACCCTATAGTATGTCTATAGGAATGACTTTATTTTTTTAGCCAATGTTATTACGACAAGCTCATAGAGATTCATAAGTAACATATAACATCAAGAATAACATAAAAATAAAAAATCAAGCAATAATCTTGATAATGATTAAAAATTATATTACCTCGAGGACTCCAACAGGTTCTGAACGAACATGTATCCTAAATATCTCCATTGGAATGTTTCTGAATAAAGATCATTGCAACAAAACACAATCAAACAAACTTCTAAAGACCAAGCTTCAAACAACTTCCAAAGACCAGCAGTAGAGAAAACTACTTCTACCTTTAAACAAACTAAACCATAAACTCAACTGAAATTAAAAATTAGCCATGCCTTGAAACCACAATAAAACACAAGTAACATACACAAAATAGCAAAATCTTTAAAAAATAAGTTATATCAAGATAAAACCCCATCGATCTATGAGACCCTATTAATAGATTTAGAAGTCAATACCTTACAGCCTCTGTAGCTAAGATAAAACCCACCAAAAGCTCTACATATAAATTGATATCCACTGATAGAAGTCAATATAATCCCTCTGCAGATTAAAAACAAATCCACCATTAACTAAACAACAAACTCCATATCCAAAGAATCAAACCCCAAGGTCCCTAACTTAAATAGTGAAATTAGAGGAAAAAAATTGCAAATCCTAACATCACCTGATATAGTTTGAAGAAAATCAAACACTAATTAAATGGCTTCGTTTACAGAAAATCAGACACGACCCAAAGAATTTTGATACCAAATCAAAAGAAAAAGGAATGAAAATTTCTACAAACCCAATTTAATGAAACCCTAACAAAACCCCCAAATTAAATCCTTAATTTTATTCCAAATCTAAGAAGAAATCCTAAATTTTATAAAAGAAAATCTGGATCTAATAACTTCGTTAACAGAAAATTGAATCGAATAAGTAAAAATGAGGGAGAAATTATACCTGAGGATTTTCAATCAATTTAAATCAAAATCTACATCTTCAATTGAATTGAAGACTAGACTCCAATAAATCTAAATCTTCAAAGAACGGCTCCAGATTCTCAAACCCTAATCATTCATAAGATTTTATTTAGATATAGTTAGAGATACCCTAGAATGAAAACAAAAAAAAACTTGGATTGAATCTGTTCCCAGCAGATTTGAGATTTACAACTTGACCAGTGAGTTGAGGTTTTAGAAGAAGAATCAATAGAAGGGTGGATTTATTAGTTTGGTTGTAACAACATCTAAGGTTTACTGAAGACGGGGAAAGTGGCTGGGTTTAAGAGAAACGATTTAATTGATTTCTTCCGAGGTTTTTTTCAGTTTCGCTTTGGTGGTGACTGGTGAGGGTGAAGAAGATGGATAAGAGAGGCGAGGAGGAGATAGAGAGAGCAGAAGAAGAAAGAGAAATGGGAGAGAGAAAGAGGTATATTTATATGCTCTATCAAATAATAAAAAATTATCACATCTAAATCGGTTTCCATGGGTCGCGGGATCGGTAGCAGTTTTATGGCAAAATAGTAATTATTCAGAGACTGCTATTAATCATCTCGGATTTTTTCCGTGTTTTTATCATATCAGAGACGGCTATTTTTGGTCAACGGTCCAACTACTGTTACTGAGGGTCTCGGATGTGGGTCGGTAAACACCCATTTTCCACTAGTGGTAATATCCATCGTATGAGCCTCGGTTTCGCCTCTTTCTTTGTAAGCAAGTACTTAAGCGCTGCATGATCAGAAAAAACAATAACTTTTGTACCAATTAGATAAGAGAGAAACTTTTCCAAAGCAAAAACAATAGCTAATAACTCTTTTTCAGTGGTTGTGTAGTTTTGTTGGGCCTCATTTAACGTTCTAGAAGCATAATAAATGGCATGAGGTATCCTCCCCACACGCCGCCCAAGCACCGCACCAATCGCATAGTCACTTGCATCACACATGAGCTCAAAAGGCTTACTCCAATCCGGTGGTTTAATGATAGGGGCTGAAATCAAAAGTTCTTTCAAACGATTAAATGCCACCATACATTTTTCATCAAAGTTAAAAACCACATCTTTTTGCAATAAATTACAAAGTGGTGATGCTATCTTGGAAAAGTCCTTGATGAATCTACGATAGAAACCTGCATGACCAAGAAAAGAACGTATCTCCCTCACCGTAGTGGGAGGGGTTAGAGCACGAATAAGGTCTATCTTAGATTTATCGACTTCCAAGCCTTTAGAAGATATTATATGGCCTAAAACTATGCCATGAGTTACCATGAAATGGCACTTCTCCCAATTCATCACAAGATTTGTTTCAACACATCGTTCAAGGATTAGAGACAAGTTGTTCAAGCAAAGGTCAAATGAATCACCAAAGACACTAAAGTCGTCCATGAACACTTCGATTATGTTTTCAACATATTCCAAAAGATACTTACCATACACCTTTGAAAGGTAGCCGGAGCATTGCATAAGGCAAAAGGCATCCTTCTATAAGCAAAAGTACCGAAAGGACAAGTGAAAGTGGTTTTCTCTTGGTCCTCCTCTTTATCACAATCGATTATAACTTTGAATAGCCATCAAGAAAGCAATAGTAAGAGTGTCCAGCTAAACGTTCAAGCATTTGATCAATAAAAGGCAATAGAAAGTGATCTTTTCTAGTAGTGGCATTAAATTTTCTATAATCAATACAAACCCTCCAAACGGTTTGCACACGAGTTGGGACAAGTTCATTCTCATCATTCTCCACCACCGTCACACCTGATTTCTTTGGTACCACTTGTACCGAGCTTACCCACTTGATATCGGATATGGGGTAGATAACACCCATGTCCAAAAGCTTGAGTATCTCCTTTTTCACCACTTCCATCATGGGAGGATTCAAACGACGCTGCGCTTCCCTTGTAGGCTTTGTATCATCCTCCACACGAATATTATGCATACAAACGGCAGGGCTTATACCCTTGATATCGGCGATTGTCCATCCTATGGCCGTCTTGTACTTCCTTAGCACCCTTAGAAGTTTTTGCTCCCGTAATTCATTAGGCTCGTTAGAAACAATCACGGGTAAGTCTTCATTATCACCCAAGTACAAGTACTTTAAGTGACTTGGAAGAGGTTTCAATTCTAAACTTGGAGATTTAACAATAGATTGCACAAGTTTTTCATTATTGCAAGGTAAAGAAGCATATGAAATATTCTTAATTGCTGATTTTTACGGTAATGAGTCAAGAGAACCAATGGTTTCTTTAATCTCATCACCATACTCATAACCATCGTCAATAGGTGTAGTGAGCACGGTTTCCAAAGTATCACCACCATTCAACTCAAACATTTGTTGCGCCAATGTGTCCATCACATCAATGGAGAAACAAGAGTGGACATCACTAGGATATCTCATCGTCTCGAAAATGTTGAAACGTATTATTTCTCCATCGAACTCCATAGTTAGAGTTCCCTTGTCAACATCAATAATGGTTTTCGCCGTTTTCATGAAGGGACGCCCAAGTAGCAATGGAAGAGACGAGTCCGGTGAACCTTCATCCATCTCTAACACGCAAAAAAGTCCGCTGGAAATACAAGTTGATTAACCCGCACAAGAACATCCTCAACAATACCCATTGGGTAGACATTAGAACGATCGGCTAATTGCAACACAATTCCAGAGACTTTTAAGAGGACCAAGATCGAGTGAATTGTACATAGACGCAGGCATAACATTAACGGATGCACCTAAGTCCAACATAGCTTTGTTAAATTTGGTGTTACCAATTGTGACGGGAATGTCGAAGCTACGGGATCCTTGCACTTAAGTGGGAGTTTATGTTGTAAGATTGCCGAAGCATTCTCCCCCACACTAAGCACTTCATTACCTTTGAGCCTTTGTTTATCGGTACACAAGTCCTTCAACACCTTTGCATACTTTGGAACTTGCTTAATTGCATCTATGAGTGGTATGTTCACATGGATCTTCTTGAGAATGTCTAAAATCTCCTTTTCTAGTTCCGCCTTCTTGGAATTTGCAAATCTGCGAGGGAAAGGTAAAGGAGGAACATAAGTAGAAACCGGAGTTTTAGAGTTAGAAATAGGTACCTCAGAAGTTTGGGGAGAATCCTCGGTTTTCTCCTCCAAAACAGGTTCCTTTGGTGTTTCCACCAGCGCCAGAATCAGTGACTTCGGGTTGCACAAGTTGTGTACCACTTCTCAACGTAATTGCATTGACACCCTCTTTTGGGTTGATAGGTTGAGAAGGGAGTTTCCCACCATTTTGTGCCTTCAATTGATTCAACTCAATAGCCATAGAACCAACTTGAGTTTTCAAATCCTTAACCGTACTCTCAGTTCTTTGCATAAAAGATTTCAACAACTCCTCCATATTGGACCCCATATTTTGAGGTTGTTGTTGTTGTTGAAATTGTTGTCTCACTGGAATTGTTGTTGTTGAGGTTGAAATCCACTCGGGTTGTTGAAACTAGATTGTTGAATCGCTCCTTGCTTATTGGCATAGCTAAAATTGGGGGATCTCTCCATCCGGATTGTAAGTGTTAGAGTAGGGATCATACCGTCTTTGTTGATTTGGAAAGATCGCATTAGCTTGCTCGTCTTCATAAGCTTGAGAGGAACTTGGTATCACCGCGGCTGCAACTTGTTGAAGCATTGAGTTCATGTTACCCATTTGTTGACGAAGTTCCTCAACCTCGCTCACCTCATTCATCCTTCTTAGAATCACATCCGAACCACGACTCAAGAATTGTTGTGAGTTCGCTGCCATGTTTTCAATCAACTCTCTAGCTTGTGCCACCGTCTTGTTAACTAGTGCACCACCACCCGCAGCGTCGAGGAGATTCCTATCACTTGATTTGAGTCCTTCATAGAAATATTGGATGATCATAGCGTCACTGAATTAATGGTGAGGGCAGCTTGCCACCAACCTCTTGTATCGTTCCCAACATTCATATAAGGATTCTCCCACATTTTGCTTTATCCCACAAATCTCTTTTCGAATTTGCGTAGCCTTTGATGCAGGAAAATATCTCTCCAAAAAGAGTTTCTTCAACCCATTCCATGTTGTGACACTTCCGGGAGGTAAATAGAACAACCAATCCTTAGCACTATCCATCAAAGAGAAACGGAAAACTTTTAACATTGCACCATCCGCCTCAACATCCGCTGGAAGCATGGCCGTGACAATGGTGTGGAAGTCCATAAGATGTTTGTTTGGGTCTTCATTCACCATGCCATGGAATTTAGGTAATTCTCTAAGCAACCCGGCTTTATCTCAAAAGTAGAGTTCGTTTGAATACACCTGTTGTATATCAAGCCTATGAGAAGCCAAGTCCTTGAGTGAACGATTTGCATCACCCATTGCTTCTTTTTCTTCTTCAAAAGGTGGTTCTTGTTCACCCGGAACCTCTTGTTCTAAACTGCTTCTCCTTGTTGGAAAGTCTCTTCTTCCGTTTCCAACTCTTGTTCTTCCGTTGTATCTTTACTTGGTTGGAGTATTGTGCCTCTTCGAGTAGCTATCCCGCACCGTGGATAATTCCAATCTTTAGAAGCCAGGGATTATGCACTGAAAAAATTCTCGCAAACAAGTGAGAAACAAGAAGCAAAGATAAAAGCAAAAACGAAATAAGAAACTAAAAACTTAATAACTAGCCGTATGCCTCCCCAACGGCAGAATTCAAAATTTGATCGTTGTCGTATGTCGTCAAAAATAATTTCACTTTCCTAAAGTATATGATAAGAAAGAGTTCGTTTCCACAGAGAGGCTATTGTAGTTATTACGTATTCAATTTCTTAAAGTAACCAATTGGGGGGATTTCTGATTTTTATGTAAGCAATAAAAGCAAATTAAAAGTAAAGTAAATTGTAGAAAGTAATCAATAGAGAAAGATATTGGTCAAGGAATTCATCTTCAATCTTAGACATGTGCTTGCATATATGATTAGAATTACGATTTAATCTCTTATATTATCAAAAGCCTAGAGAATCAAGAGAGCAAGATAATCTATTAATTTCCTAAGTTCATCAACACACACATTAGAGCTGCGTATGTGAATTCTACCTAAAGAATAACCTAACGCCTTGCGCTAATTAAGTTCAATTCCTAGGAGCATTAAGTTTCAGAAATAGGCTAATCAATGCAATTGTCATGCGTTGCACATAACAATTCGGACAATGGTCAATCTCTACATATGATTACGAGAGTGTATCACTACAAACCGTAAACATATCATGCTACTTGTATTCAGGGTTATCGCTCGATGAAAAACCCTAAAATAGCTATGGACTACGATGCAAGTTCAATTAATTGGCCACTTAACTAATCAAACATCATAATCCTATCATAATACATCAATCATGTGATTATTAAAAACAGTAGAGATATGAGCGATAATTAAGAGAGAAAACTAATACATAAAGCAAACACAAGTTTTAGAAATAGGACTACATCCTTAACCAATAATATAGAATTTAGCTACTCATAGCTATGTAGTTCTTCACAAAACTATAAGTTGAATAAAGAAGAAGATGAACAAAAGCAAACCCTAGAAGCGTAAACACAAGCGGCTCTCCAAAGTTCCCCAAGAATAAAACGTCCTTTCAAAAGTTGTAGAATTCTTCTTTTATAGCTTTTCCTTTCTTCCAAAATTAGGTCAAGTCTTCATAGTCCATTAGATGAAAATCCACCAAGCCCATAAGAGAGAGAAACCCATGTAGAAAATAGGTCCAAAAATACGTCGCCGGAAAAGCTGGTATCGTGGCCGGAAATCCGCAGGAGAAGTGGCGGAAAAGCGATTCAGTGGCAAAATCCGCCCGGTCCACCGGTCAACGAGTCAACTCGGTCGGACCAACCGAGTCAACATCGATTCGACGAGTCACCGGGTCAGAATAAGAGTCGGATGTTAACCACCGAGTGGTTTGAGATCGAGATCAGGCCACAACCATCTTCTTAGGGCCAACCCATCATTTGCACTGCCTCGAGCTATCTTGCATGAGCCACAATCTATATGATGCACCATCCTTGTGCTTCATAACTACCTATCCAGCCATAATGGCTAAGCATCTACTCCCATATCACAATTGCAACCTGCACACAACTCCACCTACAATTATACTTATATTCAGCACCACCATTGCTTTTCATCAATACTACAGGTCCCATCTCCAGCTGCACCAGTTCTTCAACATCACCAGAGCTTGCATTTGAGTCTCATTTGCCACTGCAACAGCATCAGTGCACCACCAAAAACATCCATCGCCAGTCCTTGGCAAACTACAAGACCTGTCAATCTTATTCAAGCCTCACAGCATCAACCTGCACCAGCTCAGCTGTACAAGCACATTCAATACCAATTCCAGTTCCATCCTGGCTCTGCAATTCAGTTCAACATCACCATCATCTTCATCCAGTTCAACCTCTTTCGCATTGCGGAGTCGGCTCGGCTCGTCAATCACTGCCACCATAACTACTCCATCCAGCTCAATGGCAACAGAAACCACCAATACTACCAGTGCCAAAAACTCCATTCAATCACTCATTTCAGTTAATATTTCCCATTAGCTTCTTATACTTCTCATCTGAGCTGAATCCATCAGTTCCTAGCTCCCAATGCTCATCTCTGTTGTAGCTTCATCACTGCAACACCTTCTCCTTCTTGAAGCAGCTGCTTCCCTGCAATGCAATGTATCTCCATTCCCAGCTCATTAGTAACTTCTATTCCCAGCTGCTTCAAACACACTGTAACTCCCATGTATTTCCTATACTATCCAACTCCATTTCTCAGGCATTTGTTGTAGCTTTATGGCTAACACCATCTCAGTTCAAGCTCCTGCAACACTTAGCTTCTTCGCAGCATCAGGTTAGTGCTATGCAGTTCCAATTCCAGCCATGGCTTGCACTGCGCATAACACCAGCTACCGTACCTGCACTTCACCTACATCATCACAGCATCTATGGGTCTCTATCCCTGCCATAACCACCAACCCTGTCAGCCTAACATTCATAAAGCAAACCCATCTCAGCACCAACTTCTAAGTCTTTCACACACAATTTAGGCATTCATTCTTGCACACCCTTGTCTCATTGGGTGTTCTCCATCCTCATAACAACAGCAGATCCATCATTTCATCATTCCTCAGCTCCAATTCGAACCCATTAACAATTCTTCCTCTCTAGTTCACCCTAACCAATTCATATCGCCTTGATTCGGTTACTTTGCATCTCATTACATAGCCAATACAATCACCAAATCAAACACCCAGTCTTCATTTCTCGTTATCAATCGATTGCAATCACTTAACCCTAATTCCATCATCAATCTCTTCCAGATACGACAACCCATTCATTCTTGACTTCACAACAGCATCCATGGTGTTCTTCCCCGATTTGATTTGAATCTTCCAACACACCTTAACTTCCAATCTCAGTAAACCCTAACTCAATCCCCATCTTCTAATTAAATATCAGTCGAGCTACAAACTCTGACTTCTCGATCCAGACTTCAGCTTCTAAATCTTATCCATCAATCCCTAGTTTCATGGCCTGTAAACTCCAATCCATTAGATCAATTCTGCTCGACTACCTGACTTCAAAGCATCACTTCAAGTTGCACCATCTCAAATCTGAGAGTAACCCATGTTTCTAAAACTGAATATTATCATTTCTCAATCTCTCTTTTAAGTTCTCTTCCTTTCACTGATACATTGGAACCGCCGTAAATCAACTCTCTGAGATTTAGACAAAAACTCGATCTAGTTTAGGGACATGTAATGACCAAATCTGTTATAGGCGCCCAGAAAATTGATAAGGACCACCTAAGCAATCTTTTCAATTGTCAGTTCTACGAAACCGACAGTTCATCTCCGATAACAAATTCCACAACTCTGATACGCTTCAAACGCTAACAGCTTCTTCGTACTATGTCAAAAAATGATCTCATTCTTTCGCCACTGGCTTAGTCTTTTCGTTGTCTCCAAGATGATGAGAAGAGTTTCTGAATTTGAGCTAGTTCCACTTCCTTTTTGCTCCAAATGACTCCTTTGCACCTAATAAACTCAAAAGCCACATAAAATACATAATTCACACGAGAACTCGCAAAGAAAGCATAAATACTAGATATAAAATTAGGTGTTTTAGACACCTATCACTTGCATCACCCCAATATATCTTTGTAACTATAGTCACCTTATTATCTTTCTGTCTAGATGTAGTATCAAGCGTGTCAAGAAGTTTAGCATCGCACTTCATACCATACTTTTTCATCACTTCCGATTCTCTAAATTCCGTCAATGGAATCAAAGCTATAATATACCCGAAACAAATAACATAGAGAAATGTTTAGATCAGCTCAGCATGCAGGAGGATTAAATAAACCAAAAAAGAAATTTAGAGACACTTACGCAGAACCGGATTTGGCCCAGAGAAGAATGCCAGTTTCAAGACTGTCCTCATGTTTACAATGAATGATGTAGATGGTATCACCTTTGTCAAGTAAGTTATCAATTGACCATTGTAGAGTGATCTTACTACTCGTTGAGAAATCCATTGCTACTACAATCTTTCTATCTAAAAAATGTCTGAAATATTCGAGGAGAAGAAGAAGAAAATGATCAGATCAGCTTGGCAAAATACAAGTGTTTTTTATAATGTACAATGTCATTTGTATGTACTACTAGACACTACTAGGATTTCACAACCTTTTTTCCTTCCGAAAAATAAAATTGAGGCCGAGACCCGACTATACAGCAAGATAAAGCAAAAAAGAGTTCAGGACTAACATTTAGCAAGCTCTAAAACAAAAGTTGGTGGCTGGAATAAACAATTTGTTCGCAACACACACAAAAAACCTAAATATGGTCCATCATAGAACATAGAACAATATTCGTATAGTTATTGGTCTTTTTCGGCATCTGGTGACGGGCAGGATCTTTGACAACAGTCACCACACTGGTTATCGCCTGATTCGCCACAATCCCCTCGAACGTAACTGTACAAAAGATCCACATCTTGATTGTATTTCTCTATAATTTCTTGGGATTTATTATTACATTAAACATTTATGTAAAAGTTTAATCAATTATCAAATAAAGACTAAAAAACCGTGACTTTTTGTTTTATTTTGGTACAATGCGAATTGAAATGTTGTTTTTCTGTATTCAGTAGTATGTACCTCCATTACAATGCAAGCGGCTGACCAAGCAGATGCTCATATAGCACCACTAATGTTATCAACAAATGGCCTATAACCAGTTTGGTACGATTGCATAACTTTGATAATTAAGTCTGCCCAAACAATTGAAGAACAATTTCAATTGTTTGAACTGTGATCATGTTTTATTAACTGCTATTATATGTTCTTTTTTTTTTTTTATTATTGCACATGAACGAATTGTATGTTCTTGTAGAATATATTTGGAGGATATGGACCAATTCAGTGCATTATTAGAAGAGGAGATCATGTTATGTTGGAGAAATTCAGTTGTTGACGTTCTCTCTTAGGAATTTTGGTTCATAGGCTTTCGAAGGCTTAATTCTTGTGCATAGGCCGTTCAGGGTGTTGAAAGGTTTTCCTTAACCTTTCTGAGTTATTCTTGATGGTCAAATGACAATGAGAAGGTTAAGAATTTCTGAGTGTCAGTTTCCCAAAGAGCTCGAAGATGTAAAAGTTTTCACAGACTTCTATAGATCCTTTTGGCCGTGAGCCAGTGGACTTCCTAGATCATATGTTGGATTTTGTAAAGCTTGTTAGGATGAGGTAAATTTCTTCCCCGTCTATGCTTTTTATATGGCCAGTTTGACTTATGCTGTTTATTATATGGTTGTGTTGTCTGGTATAGTTCTTCGTAATTTCCAGAGGACTTCAGGGAGGCTTCGTACCTCCAGCATTCCAGCGTGCTCTAAATCAAAGAGGGAAGAAGCTACTACAGAGAGCTATGCTTTGGTTTGCTAGTTGGAAATCTCAGAGCATTCCTCCAAAGAGCACCTTCCTGGGGTCGAAAAGGGAAACTTGTCCTCCACCCATCACAAAAAATTGGTTGGTTACCGCCCTACCTTGAGTACCGGAGTGAATATTAAATAAAGGTATTATCTTGCCATATTGTATAAGCCTATACTACTGTTTTATAAATTGTAGGAACGCAAGGTTTCATTGTTGGATGTAAGGTGGTTGAGGGAGGGTGCTCCTTATCAACCACAATGGGACGAGCATATGGATACTATAGCTGGTTCAACCGAGCAAAAAAAATAATAGCTGGTTCTGATTCAAAAACTCTATCTGACATCAACAGTAATGAGGTTCTTATTCATTCCCTTTCCAAAACTTCATTGCTGCGAAATTTATCTGCATTTAATAAATGATTAACTCCACTTGGGAATCATCTGTAACCTCAAATTGATTAACGCAAGGTTTTTGTCTTTCTGGACTCTAAGTCTCTGCAGTTTCTTCTGCATGGTTTTGTCTCTTTTGCGAGATGGTCTGTAGTTAAAGTCTCTGTGTAAGCAATGATCTTCGCTAGACTGTCCGATGTATTCTGCAGTCTTTTCTGTAATTGTAATTCTTGGTTCCTAGCCTTGGCTTGCATCATTCTTTTTTTTTTATTTAGTTCTTTAGTGTCCATGCTTGAAATTACGTGTACTGCATCAAAACCTCTAGGACTAGCCTTCATATTTACAAAGTTCGTGTACTGACCCGTCATAGATCGAAGCATAACCTAGCGCTTATAATGAGCAGTGAACGAAAACGTCCTCCAATTCGAACGATAATGGATTTCACAGCCATTTTTCCTTTAGAAAAACAAAATGATTGTATAAGAATTACAAGAGCAGCAAATGCCGAGACCGACTACACCGCAAGAGAAAGCAAGCTCCTTAACAAAAGTTGGTGCTGGAACAAACAATTTGGCTGCAGCTACAAAGAAAACACCCCATGCCAGTTTGATAAAGGAACAAGACAACTACATGTTGTGTCCACTTTAGGACCGTAGGATCAAATAATAACAATAAGAAATGAACCCTAAACTGAGTGGGTAGAATCTGCAAGTCTTATAAATAGCGGAGTTTTCTTTTCCATCCTTCTATTTCCGCCTCCATCTTCTGAAACAAACCCTAACCCAAGAACAAGCAACAGGAAGCGCCTCCTCCTTCATTACATCAACAACAGAATCTCATGGCAGCAGACGTGTTAATCATCAACAACACAAAATATTTTCACACTATGATTTTTCCTTTCAATTATCTTAAATTCTCCACTGCGCTCCTGCGGCGGCAGCACCTTGAGTTTGTTTGCAAGAAATTGAAGTTCTAGTTCTTCTTTTTACAAGAATGTAATCGTATAAAAGATCCAAGCATAATTGTGTTTCTTAAACATTTCTTGTGATCTATGTATAAGTTTAATCAATTATTAAATAAAAACTAAAAATCGATGTTTTCTTTTTCTTTCTGTATGTATTCAACTGTGCGTTAATTGTGTGTACATTTCTTAAACATGTTTGAGATCTATGTATAAGATTGCGTTAATTGTGTGTACATTGCTCAGAGCCTCAGATCTCACCATCGATGGGTGAGAAATTGAGAGAATCATAGGGAAAAAAAAAAGGTGAAAATGCTGTCAATAATTGGCCTGTAACCAATTTGGATCACATAATTCTGTATCCTGCAATAAGATGACTCGGGTAAAGTCCAAAATTGGCGTGCCAGTTCCTGACAATCTCTCGGCCATTTCTCTATCATCTTTTTCATGAATTCTAAGTTGGGTTTTGTGGATTTGATAAATCCAATCCCAAGCTCTTGCATTTTCTTCAACATTCTGCTGTAACAATGAGAGTTTATTGTGTTAATTCTATTCTGAATTCATTCTTTGGATTCTTGACGAATCTTTCTATATAGTCATGCATTGCTATGTGAAACTGATCAGGCCATATTCTTTGTTTCTTTTTTCTTATTTGTTCATATGATATAGGAAATTTGGTTCAGTACTATTTGCATTGCCTAGAGATAATGAAGAAGAACCGGTAGTAGAAGAACATGAAGAACATCGTGGTGGTTCGACTTTGTCAGATAATGGAGAGTAGATGGTTGGAGAAGCCAAACTTGATGAAGAGTTTTGGGTAAATTTCAGTAATTTGAAATTCTGTTTAATTAGATTTTGAAGGTGGGTTTAATTTGGTCGTTTTCTGAATAGGCATCAAGCATGGTTGAAAGCAGGAGGAGTTTATGAAGATCCATCACACAGCCAGTTTGTAAAGCAATACGCCGAGCAGGTAAAACTATACTTGCACTACTGAAAATTAGTAAATGCATCACATGATAATGGTACAGATGCTTATTGGCTTACTGTCCATTCTGGAGTTTAATGTGATAATAAGGCGATGTACAACGAGTTATTTAAAACCGTTCATGTGCATTATTTCTGCAAGAAAGGAAGCGAGAATTTAAGTTATCAATTTGATGTCGAGAATCACCTAAGATTTGAATCCATTGATTGTCCAGGAACTTGTGAAGCCTGTGAACCTGTTTATCCCCTTAAAAAAAAAGAGGATGACTGAAATATGGCATAGAACGTAACTGTTGCCGAAAGTGCTCGTCAACAAGGTGTTGGAAGCAGCATGCTGAAGTTTGCAATTGAAAATGCAAAAGAAGACGGTAAGATCCCTCTGTCCTTCAACTGCTGCTTAAGTTCTCGACCAGTCCGGCAATCTTCCAAATTGCAGGCTTAGCTGTGAGGAAGAAAACTAATGCAACCGATAATCTTGAATTTGATATGACAGGAGGTATAAAGCAGGTTTCCTTACATGTCCGTCAGGATAACAAACCAGCACTGGCACTGTGATCTGTTTTTGATTCAGTTTCTCATGGTTAGTCACTTTTTAACAAAAACAATCTAGTCCTGACATGAAAATTTCTCCTTTCAGATTCTTGCAGAGGGACTCCTCATCTGAAAGAACAGAACCTATACCTGTGCAGCAGAAATCTGTTGTTAGATTTTACTCATTCTTTATTGATAGTAGTAGTCAATGAGAGCTGGCATAAGAAATACAGTACATATGAACGATACCCGCTCATTCTAAAGTTTATATAAACTAATGTGACTAAGATTGAAATAAATAATAGCTATTGAGATTGCTAGTTGTTACTCAACATGCATTCTACGCCGGGAATGAGCTGTTTGAGTTGCTCATATCCTAACCCACCAAATATTCTACTGTGATCTGTCTTTTAAGTTGTGGTAGTTTTTCTGTTTACATGCTCCCGAATTTGTCTGACATGTTCTGAAGCCTTGAGAATGAGCAAAAGCCACCAGTTCTTAATGCAGCACAAAACTTTCTACTCAGAAATAGGAATTACAATGGTTGATTGCAGTGAAATCCGAGTAAAGACAGATGCTATAGAATGTTGTCCCCAGCTATAAGGGCTGCACTATCTTTAAAATCCTCCACTCTACTACCGTTAGATTTTATAAGAAGTGAACCCTAATCTAAAAGGGCAGCTCTTTAAACCTTATAAATAGATTTCATATCTTCAGCAGTTTATTTGCGCCTCCCTCTCCTGAAATCTAACTCTAACTCAAGAAGACAAACAAAAGAAAGCTCCTTCTTCATCACAGCATCAATAGCAAAATCTCATGTCAGCAGATGTGTTAATAGAGCGATCATCATCGACAGCAAAACATCTTCACACTATGATTTTTCCTCTCAATTATCTTATATTTCCCACTGCTCCACCCAAAATAAATGGGGCTTGTAATACATTTTTGCCTTCATTACTTTTCAATTTAGTCTCCTTCTTCGGGATAATGGAAAAAGAATGAAGAACTACGAAGCAGTTCTGTATTAGTTATTGAAAAAGAAAAACACAATCATTGTTTTGTATTTATTTATATGGGCGCCCACCATTTTCGTTATGGGATGATGATAGAGATAAAGCACGAAGGTGCTGGGTTGCTTCCGATGTCATTGGCAGCAAGTAAGTAACAGGGCAGCAGCAATATCTTCATTGCTAAGATTAAGAATGCTGCTGCTCTCAACACATCAATACTGGTGCATTTATTTATGATCGCATAGTCCTCCTATGTCCTAACTTTCTCATGAGGATGTTCACTATGAGCGTACAGTATCCTAATGGAAAAGAATATTGCTAAATCTCAATTGAACCAAACGAAGTATGAGAGCGAGAACCAAATCTTGAAAGCTTGCTATCCCATCTATTTTTTCCCATAAAAGTAGAGAATCCGAAGTGTTTTTTTCTTCAAATTGTTACCACAAAGCCTACCTCAGAAGCCGAGACAGCCGAAATTAACTACACTGGGTACACCCTCACTAATTTGATACCCCATTAGAACAACCATAATGTTCTTGTTATAAGTCCTACTATGCCTCCCTTCTGACTAACCAGAAAAAAATGAGTGACTAAACACTCTAGGAACTTCAAAAATCAGCTCAAAACGCCAGGACATGTCATAGGCATATAGCCAGCAAGTGTGGTCATTACAAAAATACGTTACGGCCGTTAGATTAGATAACTAAAATGAGAAGCAAACCCTAAACTGAACTTGTGGATCTGTAAACCTTATAAATAGCATAGTTTTCTTTGCCATCCGCTTATTTCCGCCTCCATCTTCTGAGGCAAACCCTAACCCAAGAACAAACAATCCTCTTTCATCGCAGCATCGACAATAGAATCTCATGGCAGAAGATGTGTCAATAGAGCGATCATCATCGACAACAAAACATCTCCGCACTATGAATTTTCCTCTCAATTATCTTAAATTTTCCACTTGGGCTTCTTTGCAAGTTTGTAAAGATCCTCTTTACTTTCTTATCCTCTTTGTTAGGAAGAGAAAATGAAGAAGTTCTGTAATCGTTTGTTTTACAAGAATGAAGAGAATGAAGAGAAATTAAAGAAGTTCTGTAATTGTTTGTAATCTTATAAAAGATCCAAGCCTAATTGTATTTCTTAATCGTTTCTTGTGATCTATATTTCTATGTGTAAGTTTGAATTAGGTGGAAGATTGTTAGAGTACTTGTATAGGATAATGTTGTATAAGAGACCTGAATGTTTGAGAAACAACTTACAAACTAGAATGAAGAGAACTGCCTTCTATCAAGTAGAATACTTCAACATCCCTTATGATTAGACCATCATGATTTTTAGCAAGATCGCTAAACATGTCTTGTCGATCTTTCTTCACAGGGGGAAAGTCTAGACCCAAAAGAGAAGCAAATTCCATAAGTGTAGTTAGATTAGATATTAAAATGAGAAGCAAACCCTAAACTGAACTTGTGGATCTGTAAACCTTATAAATAGCATAGTTTTCTTTTCCATCCGCTTATTTGCCTCCATCTTCTGAGACAAACCCTAACCCACCAACCAACAATGAACAGAAAGCTCCTTCTTCATTGCAGTATCAATAACAGAATCTCATGGCAGCAGATGTGTCAATAGAGGATCATACAAAAAAACATCTTTGCACTATGATTTTTCCTCTCAATTATCTTACATGATTTTTCCTGTGATCTATATTACGTTGCGGATTTTTCCATAAAATTTTTACCTCTCCAAAATATCCAGAGAAGATGGTGTTCTGTGCTAGGCGTCGTGACATTCATGATATGATCATGGAAATTTTGTAGTTATTCAGCTCTTTATTCCGTCAGATTCACTTATTCATGATATGTGGATGTTTAGAATTATGAGGTTCAGAATTGAAGTAAGGGAGAGGAAGCTCTCGAATAACGAACCTAATTCTTGTCCTATGTACGGAAATGCTGTCATTCTGCAACATCTAGAGAGTCTTTCTCTATAGACATTTGATTCTGTAAGTGTAAAATCTCTGCTCAATAGATGAACTTTGCCTTTCCTTTCTCTTGTACCAGTTGGTGCCCTTAGTTTCGTTTATTATTAAGTTATTTTCATGCTGCACCGCAATTTCATTAAATCGGTTAAAACAAAGATCCTTTTGGTATAATCAATGAGAATCATACAGAATATACTGGACTTCTTAATCAGTTGGTGATTGTGTATTGCTGGTCGCTAGTACATGAATTGGGAGTTAGAACAACCACATACTAGGGCCTTTCAAGTACTTTAAGCCATTGTCGGAATCTTTAGCTCCATCTCTATAGTGTATGACGTGTTAGTTTTCTTTTGAGTCATTTATATTCTTTTTCGCTAAAATATACATACTTTACATGTCATTATATGCATGATATGCTTATCCAACAGTTGAACTTAACACTAAGCAAACAGGTTTCAGTTCTTGCAGACGAGTCTTTAGAGGATTCCATTCTTCATTTTGACTCCAGATCTCTTGGGACTCTTTTCCTGATCCGAGATTTTCAGGTATGTGTAATAGCACATATACACAGACAAATACTTGGTCGTCGCTCAAAAACTCAAACCAATTATGTCTGTTTCGGCTCGAACAAATCAGCAATTCTTACCCTTTTACGAGGCTTCTGTCAGTCTTTACGTAATTCATTATTGCATACGATGTTTGTTATATTGATTTTTGTGTGGATATTTCAGTTGAAAATTTCAGATGAGAAGAATACAATATCAACTTGTATGGTGTGTAAAACCATGGTTGCTGGTTGTGGTCATAGAAGTAAATCTGGGTTTACATGAGCAGTTTTAGCTGGTGGAGGTGACATCTTCTCAACCCTAAACTCAGCAATAAAATTTGGTAGATTCAAAAACATATTCTGTCATCCCATGGATAAAAGCACATATTTTCTCTCCTCTGATGTAAATAGAAAGCACAAGTGCAAAACTGTAGCTTATAATATATCAAAGGTCAACTTCATCATCAGTTGTATCAAAACAATTAAGCACTGTCGCAGTGCATGCTAAAACGGTACAATGTATGATAATAATACGGTAAATGGAAAATTGATAAGTAAGATTGAGAAGTAACCAAGTATAATGTGGTTTCTTACCTTGAAATTTGCCACTAGTACTATTGGATATGCAGTGGCGTAGCTAATACTACCAGACTCTCGCTTATGTGGGTATGAACAAACTGAGTCCCACAACTTTAACTACCACATTGATGCAAGTTTGGGTTGGGATGTCTACTGGTTTTCCAGAGGGGTCATTTTTTTTTTAATTTTTTTATCTAGTCTTGTGCTTGAAATTTTTTGTACTGCATCAAAACCTCTAAGACTAGCCTTCATATTTACAAGTGTAGTGTACTGACCCGTTAAAGATCGAAGCATAATCTAGCACTTATAAAAAAACGTCCTCCGATTGGAACAATAATGGATTTCGCAACCATTTTTACTTTCGAAAATTAATAACAAAAGCGAATTCCGAGACCCGACAAACAATAAGCCGAGACTGGATTTCTTTCAGACTCTTTTCCACATCTCCTTCCCATGGTACATGATACGACAACTACAAAATTTCCGATGCTTAGCAAGGTCTAGAACGGAAGTTGGTGGCTGGAACAAACAATTTGCTCGCAGAAAATCCCATGCCAGTTCGATAAAGGATCAAAGATTTACAGCCGTTAGATCAATCATAAGAAGTGAACCCTAAAGAGGTAGATCTATAAACCTTATAAATAGCTAAATTTTCTTTTCCATCCCCTTGTTTCCGCCTCCATCCTCAAATCAAACCCTAACCCAGGAACACAAACAACAGAAGCAGCAACAACAAAATCATGGAAGGAGATGTGTCAATAGAGCGATCATCAACCACAGAATATCTTCGCATAATGATTTTTCCTCTCAAATATCTTAAATCGTCTTTCCCTGCATGTGTTTTAGGGAATGAAGAAAGGAAAACAAAGCTGAAGAAATGAAGGAGTATTATAATTTTTTGTTTTGCAAGAATATAACCATAAAAAAGATCCAAGCATAATTGTAATTCTTAGTCATTTATTTGTGATCTATTAGTTCTTTAAATTTCTATGTATAAGTTTAATCGATTATTAAATAAAGACGAAAACTCTATGAGTTTTTTTTCTTCTTCTCTTTTCTTATGTTTTCTTTCAGAAAGAGAAAAAAGAGAACAAGAAAAGAGAAAAAAGAAAGGGTGAGACAATTGCCAACAAATGGCCTGTAACCAATTTGGGTCGCATAATTCTCAAGTTCTTGCATTGTTCTTCTAATAAGTCTGTTCTTGTTTATTCTTCTGCAACAATGTGAGCAGTAATACTACTTCATTATCTTATTCTATTCTTAATATCTGGGTTTTTAAAATTTCATGAATTCTTAGTTGAGTTTTGTTCATTTGATATCTACAAGGAATTCAATCCCAAGTTCTTCAACATTCTGGTAGTAAATCAGCTCTTGTTTCTCCTGCAGCTATGTGAGTTCATTGTCTTAAGTCTATTCTGAACTCATTCTTTGGATTCTTTATGAATCTTGCTATATAGTCTTGCTTTTCTTTGTGAATCTGATCAGCCAGAATGTTCTGTGTTCTTAGTTGCTTAATTGTTTATATGCTATAGGAAATTTGGTTCAGTACTATATATTTGCATTGCCTAGAGAAAATGAAGAATTCTCATCCGACAATGAAGAAGAACCGGTAATTTAAGAACACAAAGAACATCGTGGTTCTTCGATTTCGTTAGTTAATGGAGAGTATGTGGTTGGAGAAGCCAAACTTGATGAAGAGTTTGGGATAAATTTACAATAATTTGAAATTCTGCTTTGTACTTGTTCGAATTAGATTTTGAAGGTGGGTTTAATTTGAGTAGCATCAGCAAGGTTGAATGCATAAGGACTTTATGAAGATCCATCACACAATCAGTTCGTAAAGCAATACGCCGAGCAGGTAAAGCTACACTTACACTACCGAAAATTAGTAAATGCATCACATGAGAATGGTACAGCTGCTTATTATTGGCTTACTGTCGATGCAGGAGTTTAGTATCAAAGAATTCTTTTCTAACATTGAAACTTTTGCCTTATTTTGTCTGGTGCAGTATGGATTGCAGATATATTTATGAAATGAAGGTCGTATTGCACTATATTAAGAAATGGCGATGTACGACACATTATTTAAAAACCGTCCATGTGCATTATTGCTGCAAGAAAGGAAGGCGATAATGTGCTTATTTCCATGCCTCAAAATGTCATTGGAACACTGGATTTTCGTGGCAAGTACCTGTCACAGGAGGAGACTTATCCTGAGGTGCATTATGCGTACTTGAATCATCTAAGATTTGCCCTTGATTGCGCAGGAACTTTGGAAGCCTGTGAGTTCATTTAGCACCTTCAAAGAAAGTGGATCACAAAAATATGGCATAATCTCGAGTGGAACTGTAACCGAAATTGCACGTCAACAAGGTGTTGGAAGCAGCATGCTGAAGTTTGCAATTGAAAGTGCAAAAGAAGATGGTAAGACTATCCATCCCTCCGTCCTTTGACTGCTTAAGTTCTCTTCCGGTCATCTAAATTGCACTCTTAGCTGCAAGGAGGAAAACTAATGCAACTGATTATCTTGAATTCGTTATAACAGGAGGTATAAAGCGAGTATTCATACATGTCCGTCGGGATAACAAACAAGCACTGGCATTGTACAGAAAGATAGGATTTGAGGTAATAATACTTTGATCTGTTTTTGGCTCAGTTTCTGATGGTTTGTCACTTTTCATCAATAACATTCTGGTCCTGACATGAAAATTTTTCGTTTCAGATACTTGCAGAGGCAACTCCTCATCTGGAAGAACATAACCTATACGTGTGCAGCATAAATCTGTAGTTAGATTTTACTCATTCTTGAAAACTAACAAAGGTTTTGTCCGAAATGTAAAGTTCTGCCAATAGTATTCAATGAGAGCTAGCATAAGAAAAACAGTACCTATGATATGGTTAATTGTGAAGTCCATATAAACAGTCCATATGAACTGTTTGAGTTGTTCATATCCTAATCCACCTGATATTCTGTTGTGATCTATCTTTTAAGTTGTGGTAGCTTTTCTGTTTACATGCTTTCCAATTTGTCTGACACGTTCCGAAGCCTTGAGAGCGAGCCACCAGTTCTTAATGCAGCACAAAGCTTGTTCTACTCACAAAAAGGAATTATATGGCCGACTGCAATGAAAATCCGAGTAAAGACGGATGCTATAGAATGTTGTCCCCAGTTATAAGGGCCGCTGTATCATCTTTAAAATCCTCCGCTCTATAGCCGTTAGATTTTATAAGAAGTGAACCCTAATCTAAAAGGACAGCTCCGTAAACCTTATAAATAGATTTCATATCTTCAGCAGTTTATTTGCGCCTCCCTCTCCTGAAATCTAACCCTAACCCAAGAAGACAAACAACAGAAAGCTCCTTCGTCGTCGCCGCATCAACAACAAAATCTCATGGCAGCAGATGTGTTAATAGAGCGATCATCATCCACAACAAAACATCTTCACACTATGATTTTTCCTCTCAGTTATCTTATATTTCCCACTGCTCCACCCAAAATAAAGGGGGCTTGTAATACATTTTTGCCTTCATTACTTTTCAATTTAGTCTCCTTCTTCAGGATAATGGAAAAACAATGAAGAACTAGGAAGCAGTTCTGTATTACATTAAAAAATTATATTTTTTAATCGTTTCTTGTGATTTATTATTACATTAAAAAATTTATTGTATAAGTTGAATCAATTATCAAATAAAAACCATGAGATTTGTTGATTCGGTAAGCTGTGAATAGAAATGTTATTATAATCCAAAAATGTTAATGGTTGCTAATGGTTTGTGAGGATTATTTTCAATGAGCCGGAGGTGTGAGATTCTTTCAAATGTTGGTATGACGTGAATCTTCAGCTAAAAATGTTATGAATATCTTAAAAAGAACACATTCACATTTCAGATTAATCCGAAAACAACGCAAAAGAAATGATCCCAGCACCCAAATGGAACACTTAATTATTTTCAGTGACATTTTAATGATCAAAATAGAACATAGAACAATCTTCGTTAAGCTATGGTCTTTTTCGGCACCTAGTGACGGGGAGGATCCTTGACAACAGTCACCGGACAAGCCGCACTGGTTCTCACATGATTCGCCACACTCCCAATTATAAACTAAGTTTTATTATGTGAAGAAAATTACCTATGGAATGTACCAAGCCCATGACTGCCCATGACTAAGTTTCAAATCCTCAACTGCTTGACATATCTTGTCCCTTGCATCGCCCCCCAATAGATCTTTGTATCTATGGCCACCTTATTATCTTTGTTTCTAGATGTAGTATCAAGTGTGTGAAGCAGTTCAACATCGCACTGCATGGCGCATGCCATACTTTTTCATCACTTCGGAGTCTCTAAATTCCGTCAATGGAATCAAAGCTACATACGATATACCCAAAACAAAGAACATAGACAAATGTTTAGATCAGCCCAGCGGGATAAAAAGATGATTGCTAAATCTCAATTGAACCAAACGAAGTATGAGAGCGAGAACCAAATCTTGAAAGCTTGCTATCCCATCTAATTTTTCCCATAAAAGTAGAGAATCCGAAGTGTTTTGCTCTTCAAATTGTTACCACAAAGGCTACCTCAGAAGCCGAGATTAACTACACTGGGTACACCCTCACTAATTTGATACCCCATTAGAACAACCATAATGTTCTTGTTATAAGTCCTACTATGCCTCCCTTCTGACTAACCAGAAAAAAATGAGTGACAGCCATATAGCCAGCAAGTGTGGTCATTACAAAAATAGGTTACCGCCGTTAGATTAGATAACTAAAATGAGAAGCAAACCCTAAACTGAACTTGTGGATCTGTAAACCTTATAAATAGCATAGTTTTCTTTTCCATCAGCTTATTTCCGCCTTCATCTTCTGCGAGAAACCCTAACCCAAGAACGAACGAACAACAGAAATCTCCTCCTCCATCGCAGCATAACGTCAGAAACTCATGGCAGCAGTAGAGCGATCACCATCAACAACAAAACATCTTCACACAATGATTTTTCCTCTCAATTATCTTACATCATGGGCTGGCCCTCGCAAAATATCACCAGCATGCTTATTTGCAACTTTGTTAGGATCCTCTTGACTTGCTTCTGTTCTGGTCTTTTTTTAGGAAGAGAAAGTGAAGAGTTATCTTCAATTCTTTGTTTTACGAGATTATAATCGTATAAAAGATCCAAGCATAATTGTATTTCTTAATCATTTCTTGTGATCTATATTTCTATGTATCAGTTTGATCAATTATTAAATAAAAAATAAAATTGATGGGTTTTTTTCTCTTTCTGCGTTAATTGTTTGTACATTCCTTACAATGCAAAACGATTGACCACGCAGGTGCTCAGATCTCACCACCAATGGGTGAGAAAATGAGAGAATCATAGAAAACAAAAAGGTTAAAATGCTGTCAATAAAAGGCCTGTAACCAATTTTGGTCACATAATTCTGAATCCTGCAATAAGATAACTCAGGTAAAGTCCAAAATGCCGGTTCCTGACAATCTCTCGGCCATTTCTCTATCATTTTTTTTTTTTTTTTTTTTTTTATGAATTCTTTGCTGGGTTTGTGGATTTGATACAAGGAATTCAATCCAAACTCTTGCATTTTCTTCAACATTCTGCTGTGAGTTCATTATGTTAAATTCTATTCTGAATTCATTCTTTGGATTCTTAATGAATCTTTCTATATGGTCATGCATTTCTCTGTGAAATTGATCAGGCTGTGTTCTTATTTGTTTAATAGTTTATAAGATAGGAAATTTGGTTCAGTACTATTTGCATTGCCTAGAGACAACGAAGAAGAACTGAAAATGCAAGAACATGAAGAACATCGTGGTGCTTCGATTTCGTCACATAATGGAGAGTATGTGGTTGGAGAAGCCAAACTCTCATAAGAGTTTTGGGCAATTTTACAGTAATTTGATATCTGCTTTTAAATTGTTTTTTTCGAATTAGATTTTAAGGTGGGTTTAATTTGGGTTGTTTTTTGTGTTGGCATCAGCATGGTTGAAAGCAGAAGAACTTTATGAAGATCCATCACACGACCAGTTAGTAAATGCATTACATGAGAATGGTACAGCTGCTTATTTGCTTATTGGCTTACTGAAAGAAAGGAATGTGGGAATGTGCTTAGCTCCATGCTTAAAAAATGTCATTTGAACTCTGGATTTTCGTGTCAAGTACCTGTTACAGGGGAGACTTATCCCGGGGTGCATTATATGTACTTGTATTATTTTCTAATTTAAGTTAGCAATTTGATGTTAAGAATCACCTAAGATTTGAATCCATTAAATGCCGAGGAACTTTGGAAGCCCGTGTGTTCATTAAGCACCTACAAAGAAAGAGGATCACAAAAATATGGCATAATTTCGAGTGTAACTGGAACCGCAGTTGCACCTCAACAAGGTGTTGGAAGCAGCATGCTGAAGTTTGCATTTGAAACTGCAAAAGAAGACGCTAAGACTATTCATCCCTCCGTTCTTTGACTGCTTAAGTTCTCTTCCAGTCATCCAAATTGCACGCTTAGCTGCAAGGAGGAAAACTAACGCAACCGATTATCTTGGATTTGATGTGACCGGAGGAGGTATAAAGCAAGTATTCTGACATGTCCGCCGGGATAACATACCATCACTGGTGGCACTATACAGAAAGATGGGATTTGAGTGAGGTAACCATAGTCTTACTGACCTGTTTTTCATTCAGTTTTTGTTGGTTATTTACTTTTGATCAATAACAATCAGCTGGTCCTGACATGAAAAATTATCCTTTCAGATTCTTGCAGAGGCGACTCCTCATCCGGAAGAACAGAACCTATCCGTGTGTAGCATAAGTCTGTAGTTAGATTTTACTCATTCTTTAAATCTAACAAAGGTTTTGTCCGAAATGTAAAGTTCTGACAATAGTATTCAAGTGGAAAGTGCATATAAACAAGTGTGAGAAATATTCACATATAGGAATAGCTGTCGAGATTGTTAGCTATCCACCTGATATTCTACCGTGATCTATCTTTGCATGCTCTCAAATTTGTCTGACATGTTCGGAAAGCCACCAGTTTTTAGTGCGTCACAAAACTTGTTCTATTGGGAAAAAGGAACTATATGGCTGACTTCAAATAACTGAATGAATGAAATCCAAGTAGAGACAGATGCTATATAATGTTGTCCCCAGGATTTGGGCTGCATCAAAGTACTCCTGAAAATCTTCCACTCTACAGCCGTTAGATTTTATAAGAAGTGAACCCTAATATAAAAAGGCATCTCCGTTAACCTTATAAGTAGTATAGTATTCTTTTCCTCAACCTTTAATTTGCGCCTCCGTCTTCTGAAGTCAAACCCTAACCCTAACCCAAGAACACAAACCTCCTCCTTCATCTCAGAAGCAACAACAGAATCATGGCAGGAGATGTGTCAATGAATAGATCATTAACAACAAAAATATCTTCGCATTATGATTTTTCCTCTCACTAATCTTATTAGGTCCACACCTCCTGCTGATATTTCAGTAGCCTTGCTTTCTTTGTCCTGTGTTTCTTATGTCCTTCATAATACAAGGTTCCTTTAGTGAATGAAAAACTGGAAACAAAGTGAAGAAGTTTTATATGTAATCAGAAGGATCAGATCCTGATTGTATTTCTTCTTAATCATTTCTTGTGATTTACATCAAATTTTATGTACAAGTTTAATCAGTAATCAAATAAATACTACTAGAATTCTAATGTTGTTTCCTGTATTCAGTTGTGTTTGGCACATATAATTGATAATTCTGTATCCTAGATTAACACGAAGTGTATTCGATGTTTGATCCAGAAATTAGGATCTTTGTTGTATCCATGTGCAATGATGTGAGTGTCGATGCTTGAAATTTACCACTAGTACTATTTGGATATGCAGAGAGGTCATTTTTCTTTTTTTTTTAATCTAGTCTTTTAGTTGAGTGTCAAAGCTTGAAATTATTTGTACCGCATCAAAACCTCAAAGACTAGTGTTCATATTTACAAAGTTTGTGTACGGACCCGTCATAGATCGAAGCATAATCTAGCGCTTAAAAGGAGCAATGAACAAAAATAAAGTTGATTACAACCAAATTACAACAGCAGCGAATGCCGAGACTGGACTATGCCGCAAGAGAAAGCAAAAAGGAGTTCAAGACTAACTATAAGCCAAGAATTGATTTTCCACATCTCCTCCCACATCCACATGGTACATGACATCATACGACAACTACACAAAATTGCCAATGTTTAGCAAGGTCTAGAACGGAAGTTGTTCGCAGCTACCAAGGCCATGCCAGTTTGATGAAGGATCAAAAATCGTATATGTTGTTCCCATTTGTATGCCTTTACACTCCTCCACACCGTCTATCGACACAAATACGGTCAGCCGTTAGATCAAATAACAAGTGAACCCTAAACTAATTGGTAGATCTATAAACCTTATAAATAGGGGAGTCTTCATTTCCATCCCCTTATTTCCGCCTCCATCTTTTAAAACAAACAGAAAATCTTCCTAACCCAAGAACACTTTATTCTTCCTAGCAGTAGCAACAGATTCATGGCAGCAGATGTGTTAATAGAGCGATCATCATCAACACCAAAATATCTCCGCACAATGATTTTTCCTCTCAAATATCTTAAATCTGCCAATGCGATCCTCTTAGCTTACCTATCTTCAGGGACAGAAGAAAGGAAAACAGAAAGGCAAACAAAGATGAAAAAAATGAAGAAGTTTTGTAATTGTTTGTTTTACAATAATGTAACCGTAAAAAAGATCCACTGGTACTTTAAATTTCATTTGTAAAAAAAAAGATCCATCTGTAATTGAAGAGAATAAAAAAGATCCACGCATAATTGTATTTCTTAATCATTTATTGTGATCTATTAGTACTTTAAATTTCTATGTATAAGTTTAAATAGAAAACAAAAATCGATGTGTTCTTTTTTAAATTCACTCCCAAGTTCTTGCATTTTCACTGTCTTAATTCCATTCTGAATTCATGATTCTTAATGAATCTTGCTATATAATCGAGCATTTGTCTTTGAAACTGATCAGCCAGAATGTCTTGTGTTCTTAGTTGCTTAATTATTTATATGTTATAGGAAATTTGGCTCAGTACTATCTGAAAAACAAGAAGAACAAAATAAACATCATGGTGTCAGAGAAGCTAAACTTGATGAAGATTTTTGGGCAATTAAGAAAATTCCTGCTTTAAATTTGTGTTTTCGAATTAGATTTTGAAGGTGGGTTTAATTTTTGGTTGTTTTTTGAGTAGGCATCAGCATGGTTGAAAGCAGGACTTTATGAAGATCCATCACATGACCAGTTCGTAAAGCAATACACCGAGCAGGTAAATTAAAACTGCTTATTGCCTTATTGTAGATGCAGGAGGTTTATTGTGATAATAAGGCGAAGTATAACTCGTTATTTAGAACTGTTCATGTGCATTATTTCTGTAAGAAAGGAAGGCGAGAATGTGCTTAATGCCATGCTTAAAAATGTCATTGGAACTCTGGATTTTCGTGTCAAGTACCCGTTACAGAGGGACACTTATCCTGAGTTGCATTTTACGTACTTGGATAATTTTATAATTTGAGTTAGCAATTTGATGTTGAGAACCACCTAAGATTTGAATCCCTTGATTGCCTAGGAACTTTGGAAGCCTGTGAATTTGTTTAACGCCTTAGAAGAGGATCACATAAATATGGCATACTCTCGAATGAAACTGTTGCCGAAAGTGCACGATCAACAAGGTTTTAGAAGCAGCATGCTGGAGTTTGCAATTGAAATGCAAAAGAAGGTAAGACTATCCCTCAGTCCTTTGACTGCTTAAGTTCTTTCCAGTCATCCAAATTGCACGCTTAGGTGCAAGGAGGAAAACTAATGCAACCGATAATCTTGAATTTGATGTTGCAGGTATAAAGCAGGTATTCTTATGTCTGTCGGGATAACAAACCAGAACTGGCACTGTAAATAAAGATGGGGTTCGAGGTAATAATACTTTGATCTGTTATTTATTCAGTTTCTGATGGTTAGTTACCTTTGATCAATAACAATCAGCTGGTCCTGACATGAAAAATTCTCCTTTTAGATTCTTGCAGAGGCGACTCCTCATCTGAAAGAACAGAACATATACGTGTGCAGCATAAATCTGTAGTTACATTTTACTCATTCTTTAAAACTAACAAAGGTTTTGTCCAAAATGTACAATAGTATTCAATGAGAGCTAACATAAGAAAAACAGTACATCTGGTACCATTCATTGTAAAGTCCATATAAACAAGTGTGAGAAATATTCAAGTATATGAATAACTATCGAGATTGTATGGAATATGCATTTTATGCCAAGAATGAACTGTATGAGTTGCTCATTTCCTAATCCACCTGATATTCAGCTGTGATCTGTTAAGTTGTGGTAGTTTTTCAGTTCGCATGCTCTCCAATTTGTCTGACATGTTCGGAAGCCTTGAGAGCGAGCGAAAGCCACCGGTTCCTAACGCAGCACAAAACTTGTTCTACTCACAAAAAGGAATTATATGGTTGACTGCAATGAAATCCAAGTAAAGACAGATGCTATAGAATGTTGTTCCCAGTTATAAGGGATGCAGTATCTATAAAATCCTCCACCCTACAGCCGTTAGATTTTATAAGAAGTGAACCCTAATATAAAAGGGCAGCTCTATAAATCAGAAGGATCATATCCTGATTGTATTTCTTCATAATAATTTCTTGTGATTTACATCAAATTTATGTACAAGTTTAATCAGTAATCAAATAAATACTAGAAATCATTTGAGTTTTTGTTTGTTGGTACAAATTAAGTTGTGAATTCTAATGTTGTTTTTTGTATTCAGTTGTGTGTGGGACATATGATTGATAATTATGTATCCTAGATTAACATGAAGTGTATTCGATATTTGATCCAGAAATTTAGGATCTTTGTTGTATCCATGTGCAATGATGCATAAAACTGATAAATGGCCACTAAATCTGAGCGGTAGAGCGATAGTGTGAGAAATATTAAGTATATCAATAGCTATCAAGATTGTATGGAATCTGCATTTTATACCAAGAATGAAGTTGCTCATATCCTAATCCACCTGATATTCTGCTGTGATCTGTTAAGTTGTGGTAGTTTTTCAGTTTACATGTTCAAGTCATATTCACTAAACGCTAGAACTAAAAGGGTTCTCACTGGACTCTGGAGAAGAGGCTCGACTGCTGGCCAGAACTTTGATTCTGTGGGAGCTCCTAGATGGGTGGTTGTGGTTTCAATCCATTCACAAATCACTGCCGTCTATCAGTCACACAAACGGTCAGTCATAGAGTACTCTACAACCCTTAGATCAAATAATAAAAATGAAGTGAAACCCTAAATTAAACCGGCTGTGAACACACAAACACTATAAGTAGTAGGGTTGTCTATCAGCTCCTCCGTCTTCTGAAATAATACCCTAACCCGGGAACACACAAACAACAGATGTTTCAATAGAGGGATCATCATCAACAACGAAGTATCTTCACACAATGATTTTTCCTCTCACACATCTTAAATCTTCCTCTTTCTCTCCTGAAATGATGTTTGATTGACAACCTATCTTTCGTTCCTGGGATCTTTTATGGAGGTTGAGGAAGATTTTTTGTTTGTTTTATTATAATGTAATTACTGTGAAAAAGATCCACCCCTAATTGTTTTTTGAATTGTTTTTTGTGATTTATTAGTACATGATAAATATGTATGTGTAAGTTTGATCAATTATCAAATAAAAACTAGTAATCCATGAGTTTTTTGTTTTTGTTGTTGATTTTTTTTTTAATAAGCTGTGAAATGAAATATTGTTATGACATGAATATTCTTCAGCTAAAAGGCCATGAACATTCCCATTTCACATTAATCGGAAATCAACACGAAACATATGATCATAACACCCTAAGACACTTGTTTATTATTTTTATTTTTTTAATAAGCAGACATTTATTTATTTTCTTTGATATTTCATTGATCAAAATAGAACAATCTTCAGTGAATTCGATTAGCTACGGTCTTGTTCGGCATCTGTTGACCACTGACAGGCAGGATCTTTGACAACAGTCACCGGACAATACGCACTAGTAATCACATGATTTGTTACACTCCCCATTATAATTCTACAAAATCAACCAAAAATCAAATTGCCAAGAAGATCCCTAAAAACAATTTTTAAACCAAGCTTCATTGTTATTATACTGTAATTACCTGTGGAATGTACCAAGTCCACGACTACCCATGAACCAAAGAATCAAGTTTCAAATCCTCAACGGCTTAACATATCTTGTCCCTTGCATCGCCCCAATACATCTTTGTAACTATAGTCACCTTATTATCTTTCTGTCTGGATGTAGTATCGAGTGTGTCAAGAAGTTCTGCATCGTACCGTTCATCACTTTGGATTCTCTAGATTCCTTCAATGGAATCAAAGCTACATAGTACCCCAAACAATAAAGAACATGGACAAATGTTAGATCATCTCAGCAGGGGGATATATAAATCAAAAAAAAGAAATTAAGAGATTCTTACGAGAACCGGATTTGCCGGGTGTTAAGACTATCCTCATGTTTACAATGAATGATGTAGATAGTATCACCTTTATCAAGTAAGTTATCAATTGCCCATTGTAGAGCAATCTTACTACTTGTTAAGAAATCCATGCAATGTTGCGGCGCATAGATTACTAATGTGGGCATGATCAACTCAATGAATGGTAATGACACTGGAATAGGGACGGGCCTATCAAGGTGCCAACGTTGGCTATAGGCCATCCTAAATTTTAGTAAAGAAAATTCGGCTGATTTCGGTGCTTAACCCAATGGTTATAGTAACTAGTCCATTTGACTTTATCGTGCAAGCCTACTACCATTACCAGCCCACTTGAGATATGTTTACTGAACGAAAATCTCAAGCTTATTATTAGTACCACTAGTAATAATATTCCATGTTGTTGATTGAAAATTTGAATTCACTAGATTCGATATGGTTCTGTTTTCTGATAGTTCTTTTTTACGAAAATACCAAATTATGTTTTTTATAAAAAGTTTTGATTATTTATGTTCACTTATTTTGGTGTTAGCGGCTTTGTTGGCTCATTAATGGAGGGTTTGATATTTCTCTAATAGCGAACCTAAATCTTGAATGCTGTCACAACATCTGGAGAGTCTTTCTCTACAGAAATTTGATTCTGTAAGTGTAAAATCTCTCCTCAAAAGAAGAACTTTGCCTTTCCTTTATCCTTACTTGTACATGGCCGATAATTTGGTACCACTAACTAACCACTGTACTATTGGATATGCGGAGGGATCATTCTTTTTTTATTTAGTTCTTTAGTGTCAGTGCTTGAAATTACTTGTACTGCTGCATCAGAACCTCTAGGACTAGCCTTCATATTTACAAAATTTGTGTACTGACCCGTCATAGATCGAACCATAATCTAGCGCTTATAATGAGCAGTGAACGAAAACGTCCTCCAATTGGAACGATAATGGATTTCACAACCATTTTTCCTTTAGAAAAATAAAATGATTGTAAAAGAATTACAAGAGCAGCGAATGCCGAGACCGACTACACCGCAAGATAAAGCAATCTCCGTAACATAAGTTGGTGGCTGGAACAAAAAATTTGGCTGCAGCTACAAAGAAAACACCTCATGCCAGTTTGATGAAGGAACAAGACAACTACATGTTGTGTCCACTTTAGGACCGTTGGATCAAATAATAAAAATAAGAAATGAACCCTAAACTGAGTGAGTAGAATCTGTAAGTCTTATAAATAGCAGAGTTTTCTTTTCCATCCTTCTATTTCCGCCTCCAAACCCTAACCCAAGAACAAGCAACAGGAAGCGCCTCCTCCTTCATTACAGCATCAACAACAGAATCTCATGGCAGCAGATGTGTTAATCATCAACAACACAAAACATTTTCACACTATTGTGAGCACGGAACTCGTGTGTGGTGTGCGTGATCACAAACAATCTAAATAAGAACTGAATACGTGCACTGAGGTGTGAGAAGTATATATTATCCCTAGGTAGACGATAATTCATAGATTCCAAACCCCTCTAGTTTGTCATGATCTCATCATCGTTCCCCAAGGCGATAGGTCTGAGATACGAGTATGTATGTGGAACTATCAGTGCAAAAAGTAAAAGAGACAATGGTTTACGTGGTTCAGCACTAAGGCCTACATCCACGGATCTGAGGTGATTTACTATAAGATAAACAGTTACAGAGATGATCTCAAGATCTTGTGATCATCGACCACTTGAGCTAAAACTCTCACTTACTTCTCCCTATTCTCTCTCCTTCCTCTCCTTTTTTCCCGTCCCCTCTTCAGTGGAGGGGGTGTACATATTTATAGCTAAATTTGGTGGGTCCTACTGACAATGAGTTGTTGAGATCTTATCTTCTTGTGTTCTGTGCATGGTACGCGGACTTGAATGTTACCCCGCGAGCGTGTTCCGCGGACTTCTGTATCATCCCGCGGCTTCTACTATATCCCGGTTCATCCCGCTGATCAACCCTCGTTTCCATCGTTGGTCGTCCGACACGTGTTCTCTGAGCTACATTAAATGTGGGTGGTTGGGGCGGTCCAGCCCACGCCGAGTGGTGTCAGTTCTCTTGTCACGCCTCAGGTCCGGGTTGGACTATCTCTCGGCCGTTGATCATGTCTTACCTCGTGATGGGTTAAAGCCATCCTTTGGTGCTACGCGGACTACATATCTCGGATGCCTCTTGATTTCGACCGTTGGTCTTGACAGATGGCACGTTATCCGAGTGCCACGGATGCCCCTATGTGTCATTCTTTGAGTAATGGCACCCACGTGACCCCGTTAGTACACGTGGCAATGGAGATAAATAAGTGTACTTACAATTTGCCCTCTTCTTGCAATCGGGCGTTTGGCTTTTGTTGGAAGAAGAACCGTGTGGTACGTTTTTATCTCCCTCATAACTTCTCCTAAAAAGGTGATACCTGCATTTATTGTGCACGTTTTCCATGTCCGGCCATAACTGCCCTTTGGGTAGTGGACGGTTTCTTCTGGTTCTATATAAAAAGGAGAAGAGTGAGAGAATGTGACTTTAATTCACATTCTCTGTTTTATTCTTTGTTCTTGTCTTCATCTTCTTAACTTTCTCTGACACCATCGCTGCTGCTGTTGCTGCTACTGTGGTTGTCGTGGTTGCTGCTACTGTGGTCGTTACTTGTTGCTTCTTCTTCGTTGCTGCTGTTGATTGATTCTTCGTGATTCAGGTATGATCTTTTATTTCGTTTAATCACCCTGCTTAAGCTTGTCGAGTTTCTGACCTTCTGGTGATACGTTGATGATGAGTTCAAATTTACATGTACCCTGGGTTTTGAGAGTCGACGTTATTGAGTTGGGCGTTCCGTTGGCCGTGCTTTGATTTTATTTCTTTTTTTTGAGTTCGGATAATGATCTGAAAGTTTAGGCAACTGTTAGATGAAGTTTAGGGTTTTCTTCTTTTGCACTGCTGTTCTTGAGATTTTCTCGATTTTTGATCTTCCCTGCCTCTGATTTGAGTTCCTATTCGTGTTTGTGCCCGCAGACATGTCCGATCATCCGCGGGTTCCTTATCAGACTCCCCCGTCAAGTCCTCATCGATCTCCCCGGAGTGATCCTAACGTAAGGGGTGGAGCTTCGCCCCCCACCTACCCAGGGTAATCTTCGGGATGGACGAACATCCTCATCCTCCGGTCAAAGGCCTTCACTTAGAAGGGGTGATCCTCCGCAGGGATCTAGATATGCCGTGACTCGTTGTAGAGGTGGGTCTCCTAAGAAGCACCGAATCCTCGCAATGAACCTTTGATGTGCAGCCCCTCCGTACTCAGCCTCCAACGCGGACTAACCCACCTTTGCCTAGTTCAAGTAAGTCGACCAAAACTCTTACTTCAAAAGAAAGGCTACGGAGATAGAGTCTTCGGGAGACTTAGTTCCTCCTAAGAGGAAGGTCATGGTTCTCGTGGAGGATGCTACGGAAGAAGGTTTCGAGGAAGACTCTGCTGTTATTTTCCGTCCTTTATTTCTCGGGTAATAAGAAGTTTACCTTTCGACACATTGATCTCGAGGCCTTCAAGGTGAAGCATGGTCTTCAAAGATTTTCGGAGTTCGTTTTATGCCGCGATAAAGACATAACTTATGAGATGGTTATCAATTACAAGTACGATGCCTTTCATTTGCCGACAACCGTGGGTGCTTTGAGGCCGGGTTTGATGTTACCCTTGTACAAAGCCGGTGATGATTTCTACTACCGGGTCTCCGTCTAGCCGCGACATCGCCAAGAAAAGTCATAATCGCGGGGTGCAACAGTTGACAGGAAACTATCTTCGCCATCTTCGTGAATGCTATCTTCGTAGTAAGGGGAAAACGATGATGACTTGCTATGCCCCTAGATTAGAAAAGGAGAAAGGGTGGTATACTCCTGAGAGTTTCAACAAATCCTTTGGAGATTATGTTAACAGGAATACTCGTAAGCCGTGGTCCGTGAGTCTACGGAACATTACTTCGTTATGGGGAAGTTCGCCTTTGAGCGAGGTAAGTGATTCCAAGATGGCGAGGATTCCCGGTGTCGAAGGTCTTCCTATTCCCGCCGAGGAGAGAATCAAGCGTGATCATGACTATGAGTGGTCTCGCCTTTGTTCTTGAAGTCGTTGGCCCGTGGGCCTATGGTTGGGTCCCTGGCCCCCGTGGTTGGCAGCCTACTGTAGACAGTCTTCCTCGCGAAGCTTCTCCCGCTCGTTACGCTCATTACCGCCCCTGGCGGATGAGTTTTGCCGGTATGGATTTTGTTTATAGCCGTGATGTTGATGATGCGTAAGACGAAGATATCCTCGATGCTAATCTTCCTCCGCGGAATACCGACGTTGTTAAGGTGCGTCGTTTGTTTTCTTCGTATGTATGCCCCTACGTTTTCTTAAATAATGTTGATTATGCCAAGGAAAGGTGATGCCAATGGTTCTTTTATCATTGCGTGTTGTAGGTGTCTAGAGGTAAGAAGATTAATCCCAAGCAATCATCGATTTCTCCCACCGAGGGTTCCTCTCATTTCGAGGAAGTAAATAGTCCCGTGTGTGGTGATGAGGACTCTTCCGATAGGGAAGAGCGACTGAGACTTCTCCGCTTCGTTCAAGAAGGTGATGGCGATCGGGCGGTTGACGGTGGAGGGGATGATCCGGCCACTGGTGGTGGTCAGGGTGATCCAGCCACTGGTGGTGGTAAAGGTGATTCGGCTATCGGTGGTGGTCTAGATGACCCGGCCATTGGTGGTGGTCAAGGTGATTCGGCCACTGGTGGTGGTCAAGGTGACCCGGCCACTGCCACTGGAGGTGGTAAAGGTGATTCGGATGCTGGTGGTATTGGTGGTGGCAACTTGTCTATTGGTGGTGGTGGAAATCATGCCGGGGGGGTTACTAAGTCCAGTGTGAATGTTATAGATAAAGGTAAGGGACTTGTTCTTAGTAGTGGTGACAAGGATGGGGGTGCTTGTTATGAGTTCTCCTTTGGTAAGGTTTTATCTCGGGAACGGGGTCATTTGACATGTCCACGGTTATGGGGCTTGTTTAGGACTTCACTGCTTCCGGTGGTGATGATTGGAGTGTTCTCGAGGATAGCGCGTTGGTGGCCCATCGCGTGCCCGATCTTTGGGGTTTTGGTAGTGCCTTCCGAGGGTTTTTTGGTACCTCCTCCACTGCTTTGGTGGGGCCTTGGTGCAAGGTAATGTTGGTGCTGCTCATGGTGGGAATACCTCGGACTCTCCGTAGATGATTTCTCGCGATCCTTAGTCGCGGATGGCGATGATGCTGTTTTGGCATGGCTGCGAAAGAAAAACTTGCTGGTTGTTCCTCATCCTGCCCCCGTGATTGAAGGGGAAAAGCGTTCGGATGCTTTTACTCGTAGGTACATGGAGTTAACCCCTGAGGAGGCGGTGGATCGAGGATGGGGTAAAATCTCGTAGCCGGCGGGCTTGATCTTGTGGTGGATCCTCCCCTACCGTTGTCGACATGATGGCTATCGCCGATGGGTATCGCAGACGGCTTACCCCAAAGAACGTTTATTGGAGGTTTGTCCTGTTCTTTTTATCCCCGATTTCGTTCGAATATGATGTGAGCTAACTTCCCTCATTTCTTTGATAGATGATGAGAAGTGAGTATTATAATCACCAACTTTACGGCTCTTCAAGGCTAAATCTTTCAAGATAGAGGGAAGCTTCGACATTGTGAAGAGACGCTTTGAGTGTCGAGGCTTCGGTCTCCGCTAAGGATGAAGAAATAACCGAGCTAAAGAGTTTGCTTAAGCGTAAGGGAGCAAGCAGAGGCACGGAAGAGGCTCGGCCACGTTCGAGTTGGCCTCGATTAAGGCCAAGTTAGTCTGTTCTTGAGAAAAATTCCACATCCATTTGTGTCCGCATTCCTTCTTCCTTGGTAGTTTCTGCTCCTTATTTATTCCGAAGTTTTCTCTTTCTTCCCTCCTCGCTATACTATCTTCGGTGGGTGGAGTCCCCGAATTGTTGTGGCTTCGAGTGAGAGGGCTCGTCAAAAGGGTCGCATTGCTTTGAGTTAGTTGAAAAACTTAAGAGTGAGTCGGCTAAATGGAATGCCCGCGCGGATGTTCATAACGCGATGGTCGAAGAATGGCATAAGAAAAAGTATTGCTTGGTAGATTTGCAAAATCGAAATAACCATGACCGCCATTTGTTCAACGGGGCTCTTTTATGGACGCGGATAATCTTGAGCAAGCCCGCGGGCAGATTTCCTCCTTAGAAATTAAACTTAATGTTCCGGGAAGGCGAGCCGCGGCAAGCGCGGTCTTCTCATCCCTCGGATGTGCGGACTTACATGCGGCGTTTGGCCAAAGAGAGAGACGATGCTAGGGCGTAATGTAGTGCTCTCGCAGTGCTCGTCCGCGTCCCGAGCTGATGTGGCTCGTCGGGTTGAACGTGAGAGAGACTTAGAGGTGACTATGTATCGTCTCAACAAGGGGTTGGAATTGAAGGATGATGAGGTTAATCGACATCGTCATTCGGCTCGATGCTTCGAAATGACCCGAGCGCAAGTCAGTATGCTCATAATCTGCTGCAGGTAGATTATGATAAGTTATCAAATGAATATGATTATGTCGCAGAAGAGAGGGATTCCGCGGTTGATCATTGTGAAGGTATACGTCTTCGTCATCGAGTGTGCTTTGTATTGTATCTGTCATAACTCTTTGTCTTCTTTTCTTGTTCGCAGAGCTCCAAGTACGCCTTAAAGGCTGCAGATGGAAAGTTTGCCGAATCTCGGGCTAAGGTAGTTCAACCGGAGGGTCAAGTTAGCTACCATCGCGGGTCGGCCTCGTCTCGGGATGAAACGTTGAAGCAAGCTAATCAAAGGATAGACCAGCTTTGTACATCCTTAAATCAGTGAGATGAGGAGCGTGGCCATAGGTCTCATGGCCCGCAAACAATCGGCCGAAGAGATTAATAAGATTCTTGGTGAGATTGAGCTGGACCTTAAGAAAAACCATGGGTTAATCAAGAATTATACTCGGCGTCCCGTACCCGCGCTCCCATCAAGTTCTTCTGGGCCCTCCTCGGGTGGTAGCGTTCCTTCATCGCTGAAGGATAAACCTGCGGATAACACTCCTACTCAGTAGATCGTAGTTAGTATGCTAGGGATTGATCTCGGTTGCTTATCCTTTTTTGGCGTTTTTGTTATTTTGCCTGCTAGGCTTGTAATCAACTGCATGTATTAGATCAAACTTTGGTGTTTAAATCTGATTTTGAATCTTGTTGAATTTATGTCTATCATCTTTAAATATAATGGAGAATTCCGTAGTTATTGTAACCCGCGGATATCAATCTTTGAGTTTGATAAAGTGTATTGTTCGTGCAACTCCGTGGGTTGGTATCCCCGGAATCGTCTTGTGACCTTGCACCCCGTCCAGCTAATTCCTTGGCCAGAGGATCACTGGTCGGTGGGGGTCTGGCCGACGTTTAAGGATGTACTCCATTAAGTTCGCGGCTTGTAGTATTGCACGGATATCTCATTCTGTAAGAAGTCGCCTCCTGGTCATACACTTATAGACATTTACAGAGGAGTTCTGAGAGATTGCATGTGTATGCTCCGATATATTGCGTGTGTGTGTTTTGCACGGGATATTGCCCGGTATATTGTAGTGGGTATGATCCATGCTTTGTGCGGGATATCCCTCTTACTAAGTATAATGTCAATTCCTAATAATAGTAATTGTACAACGATTTACGTGGTTCGGCCTTAAGGCCTACATCCACGGGGTAACAATTGCATCGATATTTTATTAAGATGTGACGTGGTTTTCAATGTACATTGTGCAAGTAGTATATACATGTGGTTCATATGATGTGTTTTATATAGGTTGTGGGTTTTGAATGAATTGAAATGTGCGTGGGTAATGAACGGGATATGATATTTGAAAATGAAAACTTGGATTGATTGAAAAATTAAGGTGCGTTACTCCTTTGCCAGAGATAGAAACATGTGGATTAGCAAGTCCATTTTCTTCTTCTGAAATGCGCACGCAGGTGATTGGTCATGGGTAGTATGGCTTGAGGTATTTGGCATTCCACGGATGCATGAGGATTTCCCCTTTCATATTACGCAGATAGTAAGAGCCATTTCCTGCGATGTCATGTATTATGTAGGGTCCTCCCCAAGTTGGTGCTAATTTTCCCCATTTTTTTTCTCGCTGGTATTGGGGAATGGTCCTCAACACATACTGCCCTTCTACAAAATTCCTAAATTTCACTTTCTTGTTATATTCTCTGGCCAGCCTGCGTTGGTAGTTTTCCATTCTTTGCAGTCTTTTCGCTTCTCTTCTTTCTTCTAGGTCGTCGAGCCTTTCCAACATCATGTCTGTGGTGAGATTCTTTTCCCAGCTTCGTCTTTGTAGTTGGAAGTAGAATTTCCGCAGGGGATGACTGCCTTGACTCCGTATGTGAGTAGAAATGGGGATTCTCCGGTGGCCGATCTTCGAGTCGGCCCTATATGCCCATAGAACGTTATGCACTGTTCACACCATCGTCCTTTGTACTCATCTAGCTGTTTTTAAGAATGAGTGCCAAAGTTTTGTTTGTGGCTTCGCTTGGCCGTTGCTTTGTGGGTATATGGGGGTGGATTTGTTTTTCCGAATCTTGAAGGTGTCGAACAAGTAAGTCAATATTCTTTCCTTGTAGTCATTTACCGTTGTCGGAGACTATCTCTCGGGGATGCCAAACTGCGAGATGATATTTTGAAAAATAAAAGTGAAGACGTCAATCCCGAATTCTTGCCAATGCCTTTGCTTCTACCCATTTACTGAAATAATCCGTTGCCACTATTAGGAATCTTCTTTTCCCCGTCCCTGATACGAGTGGGCCTACTATGTAGATACCCCATTTCCCGAAGGGCCATGGACTATCAACCGAATTCAACTTTGTAGCCGGGGCGTGGATTCGTTTACCAAATCTTTGACATTCTTCGCATCTTTTCGCCATTCCGGCCGCATCCCGATCATGGTTGGCCGCAATAGCCCGCGTCTTTGCCTTATCTCGCCAGGGATCTCATTCCACCGTGATTCCCCGTCTCCTCCGTGTATGTCTTTTAAAACGACATGTCCCTCTGATCGGGATAGGCAGCGACGTAGTGGTCCGAGGAATGATTTTCGGTATAAGGCTTGGTCTCTTAGCTCGTAAATCCCTGCCCTTGATTGCACCTTCCTAGCCTGTTTGGTGTCCTGGGGGAGTTTCCCTTCTTTGAGGAAAGAGTGGATTTCTGATCTCCAATCTGCCTCCTGACTATAATCGTCGTCTTCCTCCGCTTGTCGTGTAATGTCCTCGCCCGGGAAATCGTCGAATATGTATTCTCCGACATCCTCGCGAGATATCTTTCTCCTTAGGTTTGCGTTGGTTAGCCGTGCACGTTTTTGGGAGTTTGATGGATGGGTCGTACACTCTTGTTACCTTGATTGCTTTGACATCTTCATTTTTAAGCATGGACGATATATATGCCAGAGCATCCGCGTGTCTAAGTTCCTTTCTGCGTAGATGTCGGAAACCGATTTTGGTACTTGGGAGGCCAATGTTTGCACTAGAGCCATGTATGCCATTAGTGTTTCGTCGTACACATTGTATTCGTAGCCTATCCGCCGTATGATCGAGTTGTGAGTCGCTTGTTACCCGCACTTCTTGTATCCCTAATTCAATTATCAAGCGGAGAGCATGGATCACTCCTTCATATTCTACGATGTTATTGGTATGGCCTTCGAATTCCAATCAATGCGTGCACGATTCGTCCCCCGTGGGTGTGGTGATGACGATGCCTATCCTCGCGCTTTCTCTATTTTTGGAGCCATCAACAAAGACTTCCCACCGCCTTGGGTTCACTGGCTCAAAAATATTATTTGGCTCGGTTTTTCTATTTCTGGGCGCCCATAGCCTTCCATCCTCGAATGCGTACTTCTTCTTCGTCGTCCAAAGGCGTGTCCGCTGAAAGTCCGCTAATACCTGCGATTTCTGGGAGTGTTGGAGCTCATAGTGGATATTGAATTGGTCGAGGTATGTGCTCCATTTTGCTATTCGTCCTACCTTTCCCGCCCCTTTGAGGATGGTCTCTAAGGGTGCCCGACACGGGATTCGTATGTCATGTGTTAAGAAGTACGTTCTCAGCTTTAAAGTAGACCATACGACGGCTAGGATTAGTCGTTCGATTCTCGTGTAGTTTCGTTCTGCGGAATTCGGGCGTAGTAGATCGGTTGCTCCTCCTTTGTACGGGTTCGACGAGCACCGCGCCATCGCGTCGTCCGTTGCCGCAATGTAGAGTGCCAAAACTTCCTCGTGGTCCGGTTTCAAGGATGGGGATTTCGCTAGGTATTGTTTAATGCCCAAAAAAGCTTCTTCGCATTCTCGTAGTCCATTCGAATTTAGTCCCTTTTTCGGTATGTTGAAGAAGAGTTTGCACCTATCCGAGGATCTTGATATGAATCTTCCCAGCAGCCGCTTAGGGATCCATTGAGATTTTGTACCTCTTTCGGGTTCTTCGGAGAGGGCATGTTTGTTATGGCTCGGATTTTTGCGGGATCTACCTCAATGCCCCTTTTTGTCACCGGGTATCCAAGGAATTTTCCCGAGGTCACCCCGAAAGTGCATTTTTAGGGTTTACCTTCATGTTGTGCTCTCTCATAGCTCGAAGATGTCCTTCGTGTCCTGGTGGTGGTTCTTTCTTACTCGCTTTTTACGAGCATATCGTCGACGTAAACCTCTAAAGTCCCGCCGATCCATGGCTTGAAAATAGCATCGACCATCCTTTGGTACGTTGCTCCCGCGTTTCGAGCCCGAAAGGCATTCTTACGTAACAATAAAGACCATGGGGTGTGTAAAATGCGGTATGTTCTTTGGTCTTCTTCGCCAAAAATAGTTGGTTGTATCCGGAATATCCATCCATGAATGACAACTCTTCATATCCTTCTTTGCGTCGACTAGCTGGTCAATGCTTTGGGTAATGGATAACTATCCTTTGGGCATGCTTTGTTCGGGTTGGTGAAGTCGATGCATTCCGACCCCTCCATTTTTTCTTTGGTACTATTACCATGTTGGAGATCCACGTGGGGTATTTGACTTCTTTTATAAAACCGCCTCTAATAGCTTTCGTAGCTCGTTTCTACCGCTTTGTGATGCTCAGGCCACCTTTCGTATCTTTTGTCGCACAGGGGTGTGCCCGGGTTTAATGCGCGACTCATGCTTGTACCGTCTTTGGGTCTATTCCCGGCATATCGGATAGTTTCCATGCGAAGATGTCCGCGTATTCCTTTAGCAGTGTTATCAGCGAAGCTTCGCGTTCTCCGTCCATTAAAGTTCCTATTTTGATCTTTCTTGGATTCTGCTCCGTCCCTATGTTGATCTCTTTCACGGCTCCAAGGATGTGAAAGTGGGCTTTGTTCCCCTGTGGGGAATTTTCTTTAACTGCTATTTGGTAGCCTCAGATTCTTCGCCCTGATTAACCTTTGATGTTGAGGCCTCCGTGTTTCCTACAGAGTTCCCTTTAGTCAAGCTTTTTCCTAAGATTTCCTCCAGATATTCGTCGATGGCTTTGTCTTTGGATACCGCCTTGCTCCGAGCCTTGCGGGTTTTCCTTTTCTCATCTTCTTCGTTGTTGAGTTGTATTTGCATCGCGTGGCACTCTTTTTTACGGAAGCTTGATCACCCTTTATCTCCATTATTCCTAGGGAGTGGGAAATCTAAGGTATTGATGGTAGGTAGCTGCGACTCCCTTGAGCTTGTGGACCCATCTTCGTCCAATAATGGCATTGTAGGGCGAAGGCGTGTTCACCACGCTAAAGCGAGTGTCGACTTTCATGGGGCCTGCATCCACTTGTAAGACAATATCCCCCAGGGGCTTCGTAGCCGTGCCATTGAACCCGTAGATGGTGTAGTGTGAAGTCAGGAGTTGCTCATCGTTAAGCTCCATGCGTTTGAATGTATCGTAAAACAAGACATTTACGGAGCTTCCTCCATCGATGAGGATTTTCCTTATGTTGCATCCTGCGATTGGCAATGTGAGGATTAATGGGTCATTGTGATCTTCCATGTCGTCCTCAATATCATCGGCTTCAAAAATCGAGGTGCGTTCATCCACTCCTCGTGCTCTTCTACTTCCTTCCCATTTATCTTTGTAAAGCTCTCAAGAATCTTCAAATTGCTTTCTCAGTCGTTTTCCTATTTGTGCCGTTAGGGTTGGCTCTTTGCTTTCTGAGCAGGATATAGAGTTCAATGTGCGATTACCCTCAGGTAGTTGGACCTGTTTGCTGCGTTTGGCTCTATCTTCCATTCTAGCCTTTTCCACATATTTTTTGAGATCCCCTGCATCTATCAGCTTTTGTATTGCTATCTTGAGATTTTTGCATTTCTCTGTCGTGTGTCCGTAGAAGCAGTGGAAGTCGCAGTACTCTTTGGATTCTCGCGAAAGTGGTGGTTGTTTCCCTTTAGACCAGGCCAATCTAAGTCTTCGCGATCCTTGATCTCCTTTAGTATGCGCGGATAAAGCGGGTGTTGAGTTTCGTATAGACCGGTCTTCAAACTTTCGCCACTCCTTTTGTGATCGTCTTTTCGATCCTTGTGGTGTAATGGGCCACGTCTACTAGTTCCGCGGAATTTGTCCGTGGGGCTCACAGCCTGCGCTCGGGGTTGTCTTTTTGAATTTCTTCCAACCTCGCATGTTTTTCAATGATTATCCTTAAATCTCCCTCGGTGGTTGGGGAGGTACTGTGGATTTCAACAAATAATGGGCTCATCCTATCAAGCCCCCATTTGTAAAGTTAATACTTACCACGGGATCCACATGTCCAATGGCCGACATACCTTGTGCCATCTATCAGGTGTACTCTCGAACGGACTCCTCGTTTAATTGCAAGTGAGAAAAGCTTGTCCATCCTCGTGTTCACAACTTTGTTGTACATGTAGGTAGCCAAGAACTTTTCGGTGAGTCGATCATATGAATCAATGCATCCTTGCTTGAGGTTATCAAACCAAGATAATGCGGATCCTTTCGGGCTTGAAGGGAAGTATCCGCATAGTATAGCCTCGTCGTAATCCCACCTGGCCATTACCCCGTTGTAATATCGTAGATGAGCCGAGGGATCCGCGGAACCGTCGTAACATTCAAAGGTCGGGACCGGACATTTTTGCGGAATGGTAGCCGTAGCCAGCGTCGCGCAAGGGGGTAGTGTTGGCCTCCTTCATAACTGTTCTAGTCTTCCCCCTCCTTGCCTCGGGTCTTGAGTTGATTGATCTCTGCTAGCATTTCCGCGCGGAGGTTCTCCATTGCCAAACAGTGCTCGTCCTGAATGGAAGTCCGTGTCTTTCTTGTGGGTTGTGATGTCGTGGCCTCCTCCGTGTCGTAGTAGTCCGGAATTTCCGGTTGGTAGTCCGGGTCAGACCTTCTACTGTTCCGCGTATCTCTTAGGGGTATCCTTCTTCGGTTTGTTGCTGCAGGGATGTTTTCGAAGATTGTCCCTCGGTCCCTGTTCTGTACCGCTAAGTTAGCTTCGTCGTGCTGATTTGCTAGTTCGGAGCTTCGGAGGATCTTCTCTCTTAGTTGCTGGTTTTCCTGAGCTAACAGGGCCACCGCGTCTGCGTACGTTAGTTGATTCCTCTGTAGCTCTTCCAGTTGCGCCGTATTTGCTTATTTGTTTGGTTTGACGCTTGATTGGGGATTCCTTCCGTAGTTGAGCTTGTCCCTCGGGGGATCGTGGTATTGATTTCTTCCATTAATGGCACGTCCGGCTCGATTATTCCGTTGGATCCTAGGTAGTTGTTCGACTTGTTCATTGTCCTGGCGGCATCCCATAGGGATGGTTTTGGATCACCGATTCGGCTATAGCCTCCCGAGGCTCTACCGGGCTTGGTTGCAACCGTTACTTTGGAAGCAATCACTTGAGAAACCCCTTGTTCGGTCTGTTTGCTCTTGCGGCCGCAGCCTTCCTTGCTTCCGCGTTGCGATGTTGCCCGCATCTAAGAGCCATGTGCTTTCCGCCTTGGCCTCGCATGTTATCCGCGGTTATGCGTCCGTCGCCCTTTGTCCGCTCCTTGTCACCGCCGGGGTGTGGTCCTTGGAGCATCTCTTGGAGCTATCTTTGTCTTCCCAAGTATCTTTGTTGCTTTCCATTGCTATAACTGCACAAAGGACATGGGAGGTAATCCGAGACACAAAAGTCCACGGGTTGGTCGTTAGTTCATTTTTGACTTCATAAACTCGATTTCTAGTGGTAATGAGTGTACTCGGGTTGTTAGTTTGGCGAATAGTACGAAAGACATAGACGGGTGCGGATTTAACTAGGGATAAGGTCCATGGGTCATTGTTTGCGAAAAGCCCAAATCTTTTGGTGGGAATTGTGTTTGAAATTCTAGTTAGAACCCAGATCTGTTGGTTTAAAGGTTATATAATGCCCAGATCTGTTGGTAGAAAACACAATAGACATAAATATGTGCGAAAAACGAGTCTAAGAACAGATCTGTTTGCTAAAACCCAGATCCGTTGGTTTAAAGGTTACATAATGCCCAGATCTGTTGGTAGAAAACACAATAGACATAAATATGTGCGAAAAATGAGTCTAAGAACAGATCTGTTTGCGTTTTTAAATAAAATTTTTGAGGTTGAGGCTGTGAAGTCACAGGAAAAGATAGATCTTTTTACCGGGACAAGGTCCCTGTTTCTAGCGCCAAATTGTGAGCACGGAACTCGTGTGTGGTGTGCGTGATCACAAACAATCTAAATAAGAACTGAATACGTGCACTGAGGTGTGAGAAGTATATATTATCCCTAGGTAGACGATAATTCATAGATTCCAAACCCCTCTAGTTTGTCATGATCTCATCATCGTTCCCCAAGGCGATAGGTCTGAGATACGAGTATGTATGTGGAACTATCAGTGCAAAAAGTAAAAGAGACAATGGTTTACGTGGTTCAAGACTAAGGCCTACATCCACGGATCTCGAGGTGATTTACTATAAGATAAACGATTCAAGAGATGATCTCAAGATCTTGTGATCATCGACCACTTGAGCTAAAACTCTCACTTACTTCTCCCTATTCTCTCTCCTTCCTCTCCTTTTTTCCCGTCCCCCCTTCAGTGGAGGGGGTGTACATATTTATAGCTAAATTTGGTGGGTCCTACCGACAATGAGTTGTTGAGATCTTATCTTCTTGTGTTCGTGCATGGTACGCGGACTTGAATTTTACCCGCGGGCGTGTTCCGCGGACTTCGTATCATCCCGCGGCTTCTACTATATCCCGGTTCATCCCGCTGATCAACCCTCGTTTCCATCGTTGGTCGTCCGACACGTGTTCTCTGAGCTACATTAAATGTGGGTGGTTGGGGCGGTCCAGCCCACGCCGAGTGGTGTCAGTTCTCTTGTCACGTCTGTGTCAGTTGGACTATCTCGGCCGTTTATCATGTCTTACCTCGTGATGGGTTAAAGCCATCCTTTGGTGCTACGCGGGACTACATATCTCGGATGCCTCTTGATTTCGGCCGTTGGTCTTGACGGATGGCATGTTATCTCGAAAGTGCCACGGATGCCCCTATGTGTCATTCTTTGAGTAATGGCACCCACGTGGACCCTGTTAGTACACGTGGCAATGGAGATAAATAAGTGTACTTACAACTATGATTTTTCCTCTCAATTACCTTAAATTTTCCCTTGGGCTCCTGCGTTAGCACCTCCTTGAGCTTGTTTGGAACTTTGTTAAGATTCTCTTGACTTGTAATTCTTTGCTTTACAAGAATTTAATTGTATAAAAGATCCAAGCATAATTGTATTTCTTAATCATTTCTTGTGATTTATGTATGAGTTTAATCAACTATTAAATAAAAAACTAAAAATTGATGTTTTTTTTTCTTCTTTATGTATTCAACTTTGCGTTAATTGTGTGTACATTCCTTACAATGCAAACGATTGACCACGCAGGTGCTCAGATCTCACCACCGGTTGGTGAGGAAATGAGGATATCATAGAAAATAAAAAGGTGAAAATGCTGGCCTGGTCACATAATTTTGTATCCTGCAATAAGATGGGTTTTTAACATTGCATGAATTCTTAGTTGGGTTTGGTTCATTTGACTTTTACACCACAGGAAATTGAATGCCAAGTTCTTGCATTTTTTTAATTTTTTTTATGCTGAACCAAGTTCTTGCATTTTCTTCATTCTGTTGTAAGTTGTAACAATGTGAGTTCATTGTGTTAATTCTACTCTGAATTCATTCTTTGGATTCTTGATGGATCTTCCTATATGGTCATGCATTTCTCTTTGAATCTGATCAGGCAGAATGTTGTGTTCTTATTTATTTAATTGAGATATAGGGAAATTTGGTTAAGTACTATTTGCATTGCCTATAGACAATGAATAATTCTCATCTGACCATGAAGAAGAACCGATAACACAAGAACATAAAGAATATCGTGGTGCTCCGACTTCGTCAGATAATGGAGAGTACATGGTTGGAGAAGCCAAACTTGATGAAGAGTTTTTGGTAAATTTCAGTAATTTGAAATTATGTTTAATTAGATTTGAAGGTGGGTTTAATTTGGTCGTTTTCTGAATAGGCATCAACATGGTTGAAAGCAGAAGGACTCTATGAAGATAAGGAGCGTACAACTCGTTATTTAGAACCGTTCATTGCATTGTTTCTGCAAGAAAGGAAGTCGTGAATTTAAGTTATCAATTTGATGTTAAGAATCACCTAAAAGTTGAATCCATTGATTGTCCAAGAACTTGTGAAGCCTGTGAACCTGTCTAGCCCCTTGAAAAAAAGAGGATGACAGAAATATGGCATAGAACGCAACTGTTGCCAAAAGTGCTCGGTTGCAATTGAAAATGCAAAAGCAAACGGTAAAACTATCCCTCCATCCTTCGACTGCTGCTTAAGTTCTCTTCCAATCATGCAGTCATCCAAATTGCAGGCTTAGCTGTGAGGAGGAAAACTAGTGCAACCGATTATCTTGAATGTGATATGACAGGAAGTATAAAGCAGGTATAGTTACATGTCCGTCAGGATAACATACCAGCACTGGCACTGTACAGGAAGATGGGGTCTGAGGTAATAATACTCTGATCTATTTTGATTCAGTTTCTCGTGGGTAGTTTCTTCTTATAAAAAACAACCTGACATGAAAATTTCGCCTTTCATATTCTTGCAGAGGCGACTCCTCATCTAGAAGAACATAACCTATACATGTGTTACATAAATATGTAGTTAGATTTTACTCATTCTTTAAAACTTACAAAGGTTTTGTCCGAAATGTACAATAGTATTCAATGAAAGTCCATATAAACAAGTGTGACAAATATTCAAATATAGGAATAGCTATTGAGATTGTTCAAATGGATTTTGCATTCTATGCCAAGAATGAACGGTTTGAGTTGCTCATATCCTGATACAACTTTTCATTGTTCTGCTGTGATCTGTCTTTAAGTTGTGGTAGTTTTTCTGTTTACATGCTCTAAAATTTGTCTTACATGTTCTGAAGCCTTGAGAACGAGCAAAAGCTACCAGTTCTTAAAGCAGCACAAAACTTGTTCTACTCACAAATACTATGGCTGACTGCAATGAAATGCGAGTAAAGACGGATGCTACATAATGTTTTTCGAAGAGAATTGCTATAGAATGTTGTCCACAGTTATAAGGGCTGCATAATCTTTAAAATCCTCCACTCTACTGCCGTTAGATTTTTTAAGAAGTGGACCCTAATCTAAAAGGGCAGCTATGTAAACCTTATAAGTAGTATAGAATCTATAGATTTCATTTCTTCAACCCTTTATTTGCGCCTACCTCTTTTAAAATCAAACCCTAACCCAAGAACACAAACAACAGAAAGATCCTCCTATATCTCAGCAGCAACAATAGAATCATGGCAGGAGATGTGTCAATAGAGCGATCATTACCAACAACCAAATATCTTCACGGCATTATGATTTTTCCTCTCAATAACCTTAAATCTTGCACTCTCTCAGTTGAAATAAGAGAGGTTTGGGTCTGTATTCGTCTTTAGTAGGGTTCTCTTCACTGATTTCTTATCTTCAAACTAAGGAAAGAAGAAAAACTGAAGACCACGAAGAAATTATGTATTTGTTTATTACATAAGATCCACCCCTAATTGTATATCTTAATGATCTATGATTACATTAAATTTCTATGTATAAAAACTAAAAAGTCCATGATTTATTTTTTTGGTAAGCTGTGAATTGGAATATTGTTTTCTGTATTCAGTCAGTAGTATGAACACTCATTACATTTTAATTCATTTATTTTTTTGGTAAGCTGTAAATTTTTGATTCGAATCATATGACATGAATCTTGTTCAGCTAAGTGGTTACGAACATTTTAAAAAAGAACACATTCCCATTTCAGATTAACACAAAAAACTAATGATCATAACATGAACACTTGTTTATTTTCAGTGACATTTCACCGATCAAAATTACACAATCTTCATGAATTAGCTACGCTCTTCCTCGGATCTCTTGGCTAGTGATGCTGGGCAGCATCCTTGACAACGTTCAGCGGACAAGACGCACTGGTTATCACATCATTCGTCACACTCCCCATTATAATCCTACAAAATCAACAATAAATCAAATAGCCAAGAAGATTCCCTAGAACAATTCTTAAACTAATGGATTCATTAAAACAAAGTTGTAATTACCTGTGGAATGTACCAAGTCCACGGGTCCCCATGAGAAAACATCAAATTTCAAATCCTCAACTGCTTGGCATATCTTGTCCCTCCCATCACCCCAATATATCTTTGAAACTACGGTCACCTTACTATCTTCCTATCAAAAAATAAAGTTGATTATAACCGAATTACAACAGCAGCGAATGCCGAGACTCGACTATGCCGCAAGAGAAAGCAAAAAGGAGACTAACTATAAGGCAGGAATTAATTTTCCACATCTCCTCCCACATGGTACATGACATTATACGACAACTACAAAAATTGCCAATGTTTAGCAAGGTCTAGAACGGAAGTTGGTGACTGGAACAAACAATTTGTTGGCAGCTACAAAGGCCATGCCAATTGTATGCCTTTAAACTCTTCCATGCCATCTATCGACACATATGTGGTCGCAAATACGGTCAACCCGTTAGATCAAATAACTTAAAGGTACTCGACTTCTTGGAGGAGACGATTTAAGATATTTGAGAGGAAAAATCATTGTGCTGAGATATTTTGATGTTCTTTGAGTTAGGGTTTGTTTTAGACGATGGAGGCGGAAATAAGGGGATGCAAAAGAAAACTACGCTACTTATAAGGTTTATAGATCTACCATTTTGTAAAAAGGATGCTAAATTTATGTTTCGGTTTTATTAGAAACTAGAACATAACAATATAATATACCAACTACTGAAATATTGGAATAGCAAATTCTCATTTTTATAGTCGTGTAATAAATGGAAACCAGTCACTGAAAATCTGCCATCTACACAAATAACTTGGTTAGTGAATAGTGATTGATTAAGCAGAAGCAGCTGGGAGGCATAGGAATATTCGGTTACTTCGAGCAGCTCACAATTCACATTGTAGAGCCAACTGTACTTTTTTTCTCCAATACCTGTCATTTGAGAGTTACCAGGCTCGGAGAAAACTCGTGTGCAGAGTTGTGGTAGAGGAGCTTTGGTAATTGGTATGTAGCATCAATATTTCCTAAACTATTTTCTTCAGATGCTAGTTCTGCATTTAGGATTTTTTATGCTGATGTTATATGGTTTCCTCTCAAATGTTGTAGGTGGAAAGTTCGACCTTGCCATTCTCAAGCGGAGTTTGGTATCTTTCTTCAACATCGAGAAACTGCTGTTTCTGACGGTACTGGCAAGGACGAGCTGCCAAGGTACTCCTCACCTGGCTAACCATAGATAGGTCAAAGGGGTAACCCTGATTGAACTCTTTTTGTTGTATTATCTTCTTGTTTCTGTTGCGGGATTGGTAGTTGACTATTGTGTCTTACAATCCTTTTGCAAGTCATGCTTTCATTCCTTTTCGATATAGTGCGAAGGTTAAAAAATCAGTTTTGGACTAAGAATCACGTAGACATCACTGTACTCTTATTATGCCAGTTGCCAAAGCTTTATCCCAGGATAAATATGCACAAAAACTAGGCTTGAAGCTGTAAGTTCAAGGACCATGATCAATTTTAACTGTATGAGCAAATCACTATGATTTTTTATGTCGTGAATACGTAGGACATCTTTGGATCAAAAATATACATGTAATCTTGTACTTGTCAAACACTCTTTATTAATCTGTGTCAAAAGTACAGTTTTTTGTATCATAACAGATATAGAATGATCCAGTGTGAGTTCATTATCTTAATTCTGTTCAGAATTCATTCTTTGGTTCATACTATTTGCATTTCTCTGAGGCAGATCGAATGTTCTGTACTTGTTCTTAGTTGTTTAATTGTTTATATGATATAGGAAATTTGGTTCAGTCTTATTTCTGTTGACATGCTCTCCAATTTGTCCATGTTAGGAAGTCTTGAGAGCGAGCCAAAGCCACCAGTTCTTAATCCAGCACAAAACTAGTTCTACTCACCCAAAGGAATTATTTGGCCGACTGCAAGTAACTGAATGAATGAATTGCATCAAAAAAAACAAAAACACTAAATGTATGAAGTCCGAATAAAGACAGATGCTATAGAATGTTGTCCCCAGTTATAACTCTGAATTAAACACAACTAGGAAAACACATT